>VMBQ01000483.1:8332-114349 GCA_007657795.1 Dreissena rostriformis | reverse complement strand
TATGTTAAAGTACCAGATTTTCATGCATTTCTACACCTTGATATAATCACATAGCAGCCTGTCAGAGTTTGATATATTGTTGGGCTTAGTGCTTTCAATCTTCGAGCACATTCGTCTTAAAAAAAACACAGCTTGCTGGAGAAGCATGATATTTTTTATTTGCTCAATAGTTGGAATATAATGTTCAGTGTTCTGCCTACGAAAAAGCAAATAACCGATCACTGGATATGTTAATGTGGGCGACGGTCTCTATTTTTAAAGGAAAGTTTTTATGATCTATGGAAAAAAAAAACATTTGTACTTATGAACATATTGGTCAGTTAATGAATAGATATTATATAAAAATATATGAATATCTAGTATATTCATGTATTACAATAAAACACGACTGAATACGCCGGGATGAACATGTACTGTTCCTCAGTGGCGAGTGTGGAGGAGATGTATTGTATTATTTTATGTCGAGTGAGATTTAATAGCATTTACAATGTGATACACATGCATTAGCTGCTTCGGTAGAGTTTCATTCCCAAATAATGTATATGTTTTCTGTAAAGTACCAGAAGACAAATAGCAGACCAATTTACCAGGATCGTTCAAGGCAGACTTTTGTATTACCAATTTCAATGAATCAGAAAAAGCAATATTGCTTTCCAGTACGGAATGAACGATCATCTAATTTATTACAAAGAATATGTACATCACATGCAGTTGATATAAGTTGCGTTATAATAAGTTGTGTTATGAGGTTTAACATGTATTCATATGATATCGTTCTATACCCGTTGTATACAATATACATATACATTGTAATTTTTGTATGTGTACTATCTGTAAAAAAATATGCAATCAAAGTAAAGAAATGTATATGCAAAATTCCCTAGTTATTTAACTGAGGCTGTTTAATACCATGCAGTCTTGTATTGTTAAATCAATTACATGTATGACATGGAAAGTTGTGCACAACGGAAACAAAGTAGACGATTGCACTGCGCTCATGAATCCTCTTTCATTTTGGCCTCGAAACAATACATATCCTTTTAATTGGCCTCTGTGCTTAAATATCATTTTATTCAGGGGACTTCGCGTGTTTATTTGTTATTCAACTACGTCACTATGGAAACGATGATGTTCAAATGAAAAATATGGAAAACCACTCTGACCAGAGCACTGCTGGAGTTGTATCGGAGGACTTGATCTAAGAACATTTGTAACATGCAATCAGAGAATTTTATTGATCGACCTTCGACGTTTTCAGAGCGTGATAACACATATCTGTTTGGCATATCATATATATATTGCAGGCGTTTGTACCCGTTACATAATCTCAATACACAATAATAACGAAATATCAATAATCTCTAGTATATTATTCAACAAATAACCATAAAACTAAACTTTAAAACCACACGATATGTGAAAAATCGTCAACTAGACGTACGCTAAAAACACAACGAGTACATCAAGACACAAATGTTGTTATACGAAATTTCCTCTATTATTAATATTCATGTCAATATCCTTAAAGGTGACGCAACACAGCAACGTAATGGAAGATTGCATAACGGTGGTTAACACTTATCTCAATTGACGCTGTGGCTGGAAAACCGTACAGGTCGTAAATATTCTCGTCCCCTGTAATACAATGTCATTTCATCAAAGAAATTCGATGTCACTATGAACGTCAATATCCGTTCCTATGGGAACGGTAAGGTGTATGTCATGATTGAATATGGATAAAATGTAATAAGGGGATTGTAGTGAGGTCATCGATGGAAATTATCTTAGATCATTGGTAAATTAAATAATTTAATCAATTAAACAAAAACAGTCCCTAGTCAGACAATGCATAAGATAACAAGATAACAATTTAAAACCTGTTTGAATTAACGACTGGATGCGCTATTTTTAAGTGAATTATTGCAATATATCTATTATGGGTTCTCAATCTTTAAATGTGTTGTTGTATAAAAAAAAATTGCCTAGTGTATTTAATTTTAAAGTTAAACATATTGCTACAAAATCATATGTTATACCACGTAATTTTATAATGACGCTGGTTGAAGGACGATTAATTAAAAAATACATGATTGATTTTGTTTTCTAATCACGTTATAGTGATTGTTTTAACGGATTTTTCATTGAAAACCACACAGTTCCTTAGAGACAGTAACTCAGTTTATGAGAGTATTGCCCTACACATTCATTTCACTCATTGGCGTTAAGACGAAAAAGTAAGAACGTATTATTGGTTATATTTCGCTTTTTATCTGTATGCGTCGATTACATGTTCAACGATTTATATTGCAATAGCAACGTTTATAAAAATGGAATAAAATACGAATCCTGTATCTTCACGCTTGTTGTTCCAGTGTTGGATCAGAAGATATTGAATTAAGATAAAAGAGAGACACAGCATGCAGTCAACCGTAAATGTTCGATGTGTTCCGTATAAGAGATAGCACGTAAACTAAAGATAACAGCCAAATATCAATCATACGTAGATATAAAAAGTGGAATGTGTATATGTATGCAAATCCCGATTATGTTTTAATATTTCAATAAAACATGTTAACCGTGTTTTTTTTCTTCAACTTAAACGATGCAGAATAAAGCAAACAATGAAACTCCAGGGACTCTATTATGAGCTAAATTCTTGTTCGTATCACTTTTTAAATATAGCACCAACTATTAACATAAAACGATTAAAACTTGGATCATCGCTTTGAAAAAGTTCAAACAAAGCATTTTGTGTTCGAACAGCTTTTAGGGCTAACCGAACCTCACACTTACCACCTAATTAATCACAAACCAATCTCGAGTAAAACGATCTAAATCAAATGCATCTATGCAGACACAAAATGAAAACATCAACGCCAAAACGTGACGCATGAATCAAATACTACACACAGAACCTTGCTTGATTAAATAGGCTTAAACAGGATCGTAAATATGTTCCATTCACGTAACAAAACAGTGCTCTTCTGCTTACAGCCTCTGAAGACTGTAATATGACACCATTGAATATACGTTCTACATTTTCTTCTAAATAGCAATCAATTTATTTCACATTATATTTGAAACACAACGAACGTTTACAACTGTTGATAATGTCCCTCGATGCTGTTTTTTGAGTATAGTAGTTAGAAATAGAAATCTCCTTTAAAGGGACTGTAAACCACGAATGACGAAAAAAGAAACGTTCTAAAATACCGTATTTTTTACAATTATTAGTTTATATTGATTAAAATATCACGACTGGTATATAAAATTACTTGAAAAAAGTTCATATTTAAAGTATATTCGGTAATATACTCAGTATATTCGGGTTTACCACGTGACGATAAATCATGTATTTTTGTATTTATTTATTTTTACTGGGTATGCATACCCAGTAAAAATAAATAAATACAAAAATAAAGTAAAAATTAAAAAAAAAAACTTTGTTCAAGTAATTTTATATACCAGTCGTAATATTTTAATCAATATAAACTAATAATTGTAAAAAAATACGGTATTTTAGAACTTACAGTCCCGTCTCTTTAAAGCATATTTTAATAAATTGAGCATATTATAATAAATGGGTACACAACTGTTCAAAAACAAAACGGACGAACACAACTATCCATGAAGGTAGGGATTAAAAGCTTCATTGTAACGCAACGAGGAATATAAACATATGTGAAACGCATCTATATAAAGGGCAATGTTGTATGGTATTAAAACATATATATGTTGATGTACGTCCAGCTGCGTATATTTTAAAAGACGTTATCTAAAACTGATTATATAGTCGATTCAAATTGCTCCAAATAAAAATATTCAGTGCGTGAACTGGGTCATACATAATCCATTTAAAATATACAGTAGAACATAATTTAATTACTTTACCTTTTTTTGGATAATTACTTTCTCCATAAAATGCAATTATGAATGTATGATATGTAAATTATAAAACATTTAAACAATGCTTACATTAAAAAAAAATGCTTTTCTTGGTAAAAATAAACTGCTAAAGTTCTATTCAAATAAACACTTGCCAATCGTTTCGAACCATTTACATTAAATTAAGCATAACAATCTCTCATTGGGTTCATAACTTCGTCTTGAAAGTTTTTAGCTGCGTTCCAAATTATATGCATCATATATAATTTCTCGTATCTGTTCTACACGAAGTGTTGTTTTAGAAAACATGATGGTCATTAGAAAGTCGTAAAATTGTAGCCTTACCTGTTTCGCTAATGATGCGTTGTTAAAACACGGCATTTGTGGCAGTTTAATGCCGATAACTTCAATCTAATACCAAAATAATTCCAACCGCTAACACCATCGGCTGATAATTATTTTAAGGAAGAATATGACGCATTTGACTACAGGAAATAATGGGGAGCATAATGTTTCCATGACTATATGTATGGTATATAGACACCCACAATGATACTGATAGGGTATGCTTACCATAGCATATCTTTTAAACATTGAATTATATGTTTACTGTAAAATGATTTTTTTTAAGTATTCTATCCGTAAGCTTAATTTTATTTCAGTCAAAAATTAATTTCATTCTGTACTAACAGGTTTTTATTAAGTCGTGAACACAAATCAAAGACAGTAACGATGATAACAATGACTCAATGTCCAATTAGAATATAATTTCGCTGTAATTTGTTTACAAATGTGTTGATTGCCATTTATTGGGCTTTTCCGTATTAAATAACGTTTTACATAAATTGAATTCATTCAAAACAACAGTTGAAAACTAGGGTCCATTGAGCAGATGATTGGTAATATTATATTTCTAGTGAACTATTACGTTCTTTTGACTGTATAATGTAATCGGCCTTTGTATTCATAAAAGTATAACCAAATTCATCATAAATTGTTTCACTGTGGTGACATTGATTGAAACGGAACGCATCAAGTACCAAGAAGCAAAGCAATAATAATTAATTGCATCAGTGATTTTTTCTGACAAAGTATAATGACTCTCACTAGGCACATGATAGAATGAAAATTAAAATCAAAAAGATTGATTGAGTTAACGACCTCATCAATAACCCATGTCAATATTTACAAAAATAATTCCGTAGTTCCTATATTAATTTTCAACGATCAACATTCGTTTAAATGAACAGCTTGTGTGTCTAATCTCGACCTCACATTGTTATCTTGTGTATCAATATCGTCCATATGTTGTTTTCATGTCGATAGTCTTTAACTCGAAAATAAGGTAATCCGACTGCCCACTGATTCGATAAATACTGAGCAAATGATTTTAGAGGTAGTGCTTAATACATTTGATAATATCTTAATCACAGTTAACAAACATGTTGAAGAACAGATTCGCGTGTAATAAGTTAACTGTTAAGGCTGGCAATAAAAGTGCTTTCGTGTATAAATAATATCTGATACATAAAAATATTTCATATGGAAATTCAACATTTGCAGCAATGCTTTGAAACAACATTAACAAAACACAAGTGAATCACATATTTTATGACTTGGATCTGACAGAAAGCTCGGTGTGAAACTTCTTACATGACAACAATACACGTTCAGTTGTAATAACCTTGATACGTGTACATACATGACAGAGCAGGTGAATACTTTGGCTGCACGTTTACAATTCACCTTTCGACCCAAGGTAAAAAAAAAAAACAATATAAACAAGAATGGCGAAGCCGCCGCTGCGTGTTGAGTCAAGAAAACTTGAGTAAAAAGAACACTTCAAGGAAGATAATTGAACTATTTTTGTCATGTAATGGTTGTATTAGTAGTTGCAGTGACAGTAGTAGAAGTAGTAGTAGTCGTCATAGTAGTATTAGTAGTACAAGAAGAAGTAGTTGTAGTTATAGTAGTAGTAAAAGAAGTAAGTGTAGTAGTAGTAGTAGAAGTAGTAGTAGTAGTAGTAGAAAAAGTAGTAGTAGTAGTAGTAGTAGTAGTAGTAGTAGTAGTAGTAGTAGTAGTAGTAGTATTTGTTGTAGTAGTAGTAGTAATAGTTGTAGTAGTAGTAGTAGTAGTAGTAGTAGTAGTAGTCTGCCATTCGATAATGGTAAATCAAGCAAACATAATGTGTTAGTTTTGTATCCTCGAGATGGCCTTTAATTAAAGATTATTGACATGATAATACGACCTCGTGTAAAAGCAAATTAGAAACTTGAATTCCAAGAAAAAACCTGTTGTTACAAAAGAGGATCGATTTCAAAAACCAACACGTAGTATTGTAATGTATTCACAATATACCAATTTGATATACAAGTTAAGTGCGTATTTTAGAAGTATATACAATAGTGACACATTCTCGAGATCTACAAGTTAACTTTTAGATTACACTTATAAGTAAACATGTAAAATACTTCCTAGAGTGAACAATGCTGCATTCAATTGCTTTGTATTATATTGCATTTGACCATAACAGCCGGAAATGACACTCTGAAAACACAGTCGTAAACTTACTCTTTTCGATCAGCCGGAAAACGTTTTGGACCATCTGAACAACAATAAAATAAACTTTCGTCGATCTTTTCTGATGTATGTCTGCATCGATCTATCAGCGGAAACTTAATGGCGAGTTTGAGAAGCCATAAAACCAATCAAAACCTACCCAGCGATAATTGTATTGGCTTCAGTTTGAACATAGCTGTTTTTTCGACTGACACAGATATTCTTTCGTGTTTTATTTGTCTTAACAGTTTGACTTTGCCTTTATCTCACATTTGGCAGGAACCTATTTTACAGGTTCTTCTTGTTTTCTATCTGTTATTCAAATAGATACTCAAATGACAATACTGTCTCAAAGCCATTTGTAATGATAAGCATTTACTTTGTACAAAATAACAGTATCTTTTAGATATTCTGGTCGGATAACGCTGCAACAGAGTACTTATGTTAACACAGAAACATTTTAAAAACCATTTCATGATGTTCATTCATTAGCTTTAGTCCTATTATCATTACGCTACTACGTGTGTTAGTTTCAAAAGACAATACGAAATGTTTTTATAAAGATGTGTATGCTACGGCTTTGTATAGTATCATTTATCTCATATAATGCATTGTTGAGAAAAAAAACACAATATTTACCTAAATAATAATTCATACAATATTGTAAAACGCCCAAACAATTCAGTATGTGAAATGGATTCATCAATCATTACATTATACCATTAAAATACAAGGCCAGTATCTAATGGATTAAACAATTAACAACGAAAAAAATCGGAGCGTGAAATACAAATAATAGCTACTAACGTTTAAGATTTAAGATTTCTCATGCAATGACGTCATGTAACTGATCATATCTGGAAAACAATGTTTTTACATTGGAAATAATTATCATAAATAGTTCATTCACTCACAAAAGCTAAAGACAAGCATTATACTGCAGATGAACGACTTTGTTAAAGAGACATAACATTAATGAAGGCGATGTCTGCCAAGCCCGACATGGTTTAATATTCTGTCAACTTAAATATTACAGCCTTCTGATAATACGATTTTTACATCAAATGCAGCTTTATGCATTCAACAATTGATTAAATCGCGTAGCCGAGGTGTTTAAGCCCAGGGATGGATTGATTTTGTTCTGATAAAATTGAAACGCCACTCCTCAGCAAAACTCGCAGTTGAAACAAACCAAACCTTAAGGGACTGCAGATAGTTTTGATTTGTATAATGGCTTAAATGATCGCCCTACCAATAATAAAGTGGTTGGCATCAACAAACCCTCGTTCCGTATGAAACTAAAGCATCATACCGATAATATGCCTCTGTCGAAGTTAAACCTTTTAAGTGCAGAACAAAATTTGAAACGCTTACAATACTCCTCAAAACGAGGCGTTTAGTTTGGAATAGAACTAGAAAGCTATGTACATGTATGCCTGACACATATTAAATCCATGTAATGTACACTAACGCAAAGTATGTGCACATAACGACGTTTGTGTGGTGTGCACTTACACTCTGGTATATATAGAACAAGAAAACATGATATAAATAATATTGATATTCTAGCAGTGTTTACCGGCAGGACTGATGGTAATGATAAACACAGTACGATACAGTTGTAAAAATTTAATGTGTAAGCATATAGTATGGCTCGTAATAAGTTGCTACATGTATACGCGCATTTTACACCACAATAAACGACAATTTACTGTATAAGTCTTCGGGGAACATTACGTTACGTTAATAAACTGGTTAGTCTATAAACTCGTATAGCGTCGTTCTATAAATGTCTGAATTGTTACAATACCTTTTATTAACGCTGCAGCTGTGCTAACTTATGTTTGATATTTAATATCAAATCAACCAAAGCGACACTACTTATAATTACTTTGTAGTTTACAATAAACATTGTGATAAATGCCATTTTGAGTTTATAGCAGTAAATTAATCTTGCATGGCAATTATAAACTGTATTAACAGAAACCTTCATCTTTGTGTATAATTATATGGATTCCTGGTGATCGTTACAATAACAAATGTAATTGCCTGTATGGCATTCAATGTAAGATGCTTTGCAAAAGAGTTTCTTACGTACACTAAATGAGACATAAGCTATACTGTCTTCGTCACTTCACTTCATTTGCGATATCGCAAATTGGTCTGCGCCACTTTGTCAACATGACATCAAAACCGACATATTTACACGACTGTGAATACTTCTCAAGTAGTTTACAACATTTCCAACATATTTCAAGACACTCATCAACAATTGTAAGAGCATTTACACATAAACAAATCCATCATAAGATTACAAGAATATATGCAACTACGCATGTGAAAAGGAATGGAATGTGTGCCGTACTGTTTGTATAATGGTTATTTCACTTTGATCAGTCGTCTTGAAATGATTAACTAAAATATGACTATATAATAAAGTGTTGATAATAAATCCTCGTCTACATGGTGTTATATTAACAAGTATAGCAAATGCTTTGGTCATTTATCATATATATTTGTACTATGGTGCACACTCGGAAAAAATGACTCTTAAGTAGCAGTAGGCGACATTATTGTAACGTTGCAATCTGGTCTGATACATTCTTATCAATGTTCGCCTTGACACAAGATGCTAACGAACAATAAATTAGACGTATTAGAATTAAGTATATTAAACGTAAAAGCAGCAAACGTACTCGCATGGTTCCGGAAGAAATATAATTTCCCTGACACAATACACTCTCAACGAATTTTAAAGTTTTGCTCCTTCTATGTGCAATGTCAACGCTCATGCTGTAAATACACGAGGAGCTTGTTTATCCATCGAATTTCCAATAACAAATATTGAGCGCTAGAAATAATCGAAACATTCCAGGAAAGTATGAAGCGAGCGAACAATTGCAAAACAAAATACCTAGAAATATAGTTTAGGCAGAAAATATGGACCGACTAAAAAATATTTTCTTATTAAGGACTTATAAATGTGTAGTTGATATACTTCTTACTTGTATTTTTCCATAAAGCATTTCCAAACGGTAGCGTGGATTATCTGATTAATACGTGGACTTTGTCCTTCTGAACTGTTATTATTATCATCTCCTTATACGTGATAACGTAAGTTATCGTATATTAACACACTTTACCAATATATTATATTTATTGTATTTGGCCAAGAAATATATTGTTAGCATTGTCGGTCATAGACGCCGTTTGAACTCGATGTACCCTAGTAAACCCTGGAACCATACGATCCGAATTATATCGTTCTGTTTTACAAATACTATACTTGACTTTCTACAAATATGTATTCCACAGTGATAAAAGCAATCAAACTAAGCGCACAGCGATGTATCTAATGTGCGTGCTTATAACTTATTGTAAGTATTTTTTTATACGGATGTTAATCACGCATTCTAAAGCGAACGTATGACTCATTTATAAGTACTCACGGCATTTAAGGCCATGACTATGAACCATAGCTATGAGCGAATATCTATATAACACATGTTGTTTATATAGTAGTTGGAAAAGATGCGTGTGATAAGAATTCCAAATAAATGATTAATTTGATTTTAACAATCCTTCACGCTCAATTACCTTTTCAGATAATCTATTTGTGTATTATATTTTATTGTAAAATACGCTGGGGGTATAAAGAGATATGACAAATTAGATATGCAATGCGGCTTTATACTCTCAACACCGGTCATGCATTTTTTTGTAAGATCTATGTTTTACATATATCTAATTGCATGCATGAATTATCTAAAACAACAATTATAACTGATTGCATGCACGCCTCACTTGTCTAGTTAAAATATTAACTTCGAAAAATGTGTTTGCTTCAGATTCATTTACCCGGTGTCAAGTATATAAACCCGATTGGGAAATTGGAAGTAACAAAAACTAGTTACTAATAACGATTTTAATACATATCACATCTTTTGCACAATCAAATGTTAATGCGATGATGATCACTTATAGATGTCTGAAAATATCCAACAACTTCATTTGTTTTGTATGAAATTTACAATTTATAAATCCCTCCAAGAGTAATAATGTTATTTGTTGCATTAGGAAATATCTGTGTAAGCTCCACTAGCGACTCAAATCGAGCACTAAGCCTATGGGCTGAACGTAAGCAGTTGTTTCACTTGGGGCGTGAAGCAAGTTCTGGTTATGTGTACCCCTTACTGTAAATGAGTATAAACCAGTTTTCCTACCAATGGTAATCAAATCAAAACTGGATAACATATACTAATACTGAAACTTATACTGATGAAACACAAAAAAAAACAAAGGAAAAAACTATCAGCATAGTATTGATTTTTTTTATGATACGATCTCCTGTAAATGTGTATAACTTCCAAAGTTTTGAGTGCACCGATAAAACACAGTTTGCTTGGCAAACCTTTAACCAACACGGATTTAACTTGCGGATTTAGATACATCCCGTTATAGATAAAGATGGGCGTCGATTTCAAAAAATGACCCACAATTATTAAAGCGAATTCATTATCATTATTTTCCCAAGGATAATTACGATTATACATTTCCGGAGGAAGCACAATCCATTGCCATAATGCATAGGCTTTCTAAAATTGCTTCGATTTGAAAATGACATTAATTGTTGGTTGACAATTGAGTATCTTTTCCATATTCAAGCCATAGAAAATATAATAGCCCAATATCAAGTCTTGATTATTACTAATGGTATCGTCATATAGATTGGATTGGTCCTAAGCAAATATATTGAAGTTATTAACGAATGAGAACCCACCATATGTTTACGCTTATTGTGCGTCGGCGTCGGGATATGAAACCAAATAACGCATTATAAAAATCTGTTTCAACAAATACAAAGATCAATACTCACAGAAACGCCGATTCAAATCACCATCACTAAAACATCCTGTAAATGTCCATTCTAGAATAAAATCATCCTTTTTGAATCTGAATATTCATGTCAATATCAACGCAATCACTGTAGCGATTTTTTTTGAAGAATTGTCGGCCTGTGTCTAAGACGTACAGTCTCCGCGAGGGAACTCAGCAGCATTAGCCGATAGTGTAGCACGCGCTGGTGAAAATGCGATGGCATAGTCGTTGCTGACGGCTCATATACAGCTTCCTGACTTTCTTTCTATCGTTAGCACTAGCCGGAGCGATAGCGAAGTATTGTTTTGCAAGATTTCCAATGGCGCGGCGTCGCTATGATTCTCGCTTCGACAGTAGCGGCCATTTTTGTTGACATTAGTAGTCCCCGGAATATTAAGTATTTATTATGCTGCCTTTCTCTCTATAAACAATTTAGTCCATCAATTTATACGTTGATTCTGGGCATATATTATCTTCCTAGGCGTCCATTTTGAATTGTATCAAAGTAAATATTGTGTCAAAGACGGTTATGCATTATGCTCTCCGAGTGTATTGAAGGAGGAGTTTCTATCAATAATGCTTTCCGGTGGGCAAACTCAAAATTGTGTTATGTTAATCACGAGTATGTATTATACGACACAGGTTTAAATAGTAATTTGTTTTGCGACTGCTAAGATGAAGATGTGAAGTGTGTCCAGTATAATTTGGTAACGCTGATGGTTAATTGGTGATACCGAGGTGTTTGAAGATATTGGTAATGATAAAATCCTAAATTAAATCCTTACTGATCAATTTTAATATTATATTTTGAAACAGTTAACATTTTTTTAATGTGCCTAATTGCATGCAACAGCTGAATATTGGTGAAAGTCATTAGCTTTTACGAATTTTAAAGGAAATCAATTAAAAATTATACCTTAAAGTAATACGTTGCATTTATTTTTTCTTATAATACAATCTTAACTAATTTTGCTTAATGATAAGAACATATTATTCCATTTTCAGGAACGAACTTGGTTTACGCAAAAAAACAATATCAAACTTTAACGAATATAAGACAAAATCGGTCGCAAACGGACAGTGAGTCATAAAAACACATGATTACTGGTGTAAACATCTTATTGATTAAAACTTGTTAAGATGAACAATTATGGGTGTTAGAAAGAACACTTGTTGTCGTTGCTATGCTCGACAAGTATAATTCTTGTTACCTCATGCCTACCAATAATAGAAAGGGTATTATTGTTCATTTCCTATGTCTTAGAATACAAGTATCTGGCAAAGGTTACGAGCATTCCAAATGCAAAATAATTCAAATGTGATTTGAATCTACAGTACATTGCAATTAATCCTGTGTACAATGAAAACACGTATTAATTGTCACTCGTTAACACTAGCACAACAATGGGTCGGTAATGTTACACCTATGTGTACACAGCTCGTCATTCTTGGAAAGCCGATAGCAAGGTGTAATCGCATTGATGTCAAGAATTGTTTGGTTGTTCTCATTAATCATTCAGTCTGAATTCCGGGTCGGAAATGAACATGATTGGCTGGCATGCATGTTTGCTTGCCGGAATATATTGACAAGCAATTAAAGATTCAAGTACTATCTGTTTAACATGAGTGAAGAAATCTAAACTTAAAACTTAAAATCATTTATGGAAGTTGCATCAGACTATGTACAAAATCTTTAAGCAGTTTAAAGTTAGTTTATCAAGCACTGACATTACGTTTTTCTTATAGAAAACTGTGGCTTTTTAAACAGTTATTGAATCATGTTATTTGAATACTAACAAATACAAAAAAAAATGTAAGTGTACGTATTTAAACTCTCTGCATCGTAATATGAATGGCAATTGTGTATGGTATTAAAACATATATTAAGCGTATACGCCCACCTGTGAATATTTAAAAATAGATTATTATAAAATGATTACATGGTCTATTAAAATTGTACCGAATACAATAGTGGGTGTGTAAATTGTGTCTTTAAAAACCTTTAATATTCTGGAGTAGAGCATTATTTATTTACTTTTGACACTTTTAGAAAGATACTTATGCCACTAAACGCTTTTATGAATTTAGAAAATGTACATTATCAAACATTTAAACAATGCTAACATAAACAAAAGAAAAAATAAAGATTTTTTGTTAACAATTAATGTATAACTGTTTAATGGTAACTGTTAACGTTATATTAAAATAAACACCTGCCAATCGTTTCAAACCATTTACAAAACAATCGCCCTTTGGGCTGAAATGTTTGTCTTGAAAGTCGTTAGCTGACTTCAATGTTCCAAATCATATACATCATATATAATTTCTCGTATCTGTTATACACGAAGTATTGTTAAAGAAAATATGATGGTCATCAGAAAGTCGTAAAATTGTAGCCATACCTGTTTCGCTAATGATGCGTTGTTGAAACACAATATTTGTGGCAGTTTAATGCCGATAACTCCAATCTTATTCCAATCTCATTACAATGCTAACACCATCGGCTGATGATTATTTGAGGAAAGAATGTGACGCAATTATCTACAGGAAATAATGAGGACCTTAATGTGTCCATGACTATATTTATGATATATATACACCCACAATGATACTGATAAGGTATTATTTCAATATCATATCTTTAAAACAGTGAATTATATGTTTTAGTTAAAATATATATTTAGTATTCTATCCGTAAGCTTACTTGTTTAACAGTCGAAAACGAATTTCATCCCGCACTAACAGGTTCTTTTTAAGTCGTGAACTAGGTCAAAGACAGTAACAATGATAACATTTACTCAATGCCAACTTAGAATTTAATGTTGCTTTAATGCATTGACAAATGTGTTGACTGTTATTTATCGGGCTTTTCCATATTGAGATAACAAACTCATCAATAACGTAAATATTTACAGAAACAATAACGTAGTTCCTATATTAATTTTCAAATATCATCAGTCTGTTATATGAAATGCTTGTGTGTCTAATCTCTACCTCACTTTGTTATCACATGTATCAATATCGTCCATATGTTGTTTTCATGCCCGATAGTCTTTTACGCGCAAATAAGGTAAACCGACAGCCCACTGATTCGATAAATACCGAGCAAATGATTTTCCATGGAGTGCTACATGACATTTGATAATATCTAAATTAGTGTTAACAACCATGTTAAAGAACTGATTACGAAATTCAACATATGAACCAATACTTTGCAATAACATTAATATTAAACGATTGAATCACATGTATGACTTGGATCTGACAAAAGGCTCAGTGTAAATCATCGTACATGAAAAGAATAAACGGTCAGTTGTAATAACATTGATATGAGTACATACACGAAAGAACAGAACAGGTGAATACCTTGGCAGCAGGTTAGCTATGAACCTTTTGACCCAATGTAAAAAATCTGTACTAGCAAGAATGTCGAATATTAGTAGTAGTAGTAGTAGTAAAAGTAGCTATATTAGTTAAAGTAGTAGAAGTAGTAAAAGTAGTAACAGTTGTAGTTGTTGTTGTTTAGTATGATGTTGTTTGTTTATCGATAGTATCAAAAGATAGCATGCCAATTTAATTAAGCAAACATCTGTTTTGGCATTCGTAGTTCTACAAAGTGTTAAATAACCAACAATTATACAGGTATTGCTCAACATGCATAAAATGCTCATTAGTGGGTTTGGTAACACAACGAACAGCTAACCTGCTTATTGACGTGCAAATTATTCAACACATGTTTTATGTAATTACTTATATTTGCTACTGAAAAAGCGTTAATATGTATGTAGCGCAGCAATCGCCAAACTATCGCCCTTAAAGAGCTTTCATCTTCTAGATTCACAGCGAAGTAATGAGGCAACATCGTATGCCTGCGATCATATCATGGTAAATCAAGCAAAACTATCCAACTAAATTCCTAATTTTCTCTAACAATATAAATTGTATCAAGGAACTATTTAGTTTTGTGTTCTCAGTGTGTCCTTTAATTAAAGATTATTTACAAGATAATACGACCTCGTATCAAAGCAACTTAGAAACTTAAATTGCAAGAAAAAGATGTTGTTAAAAAAAAGTCGAGTTCATAGACCTACATGTAATATTGTTATATGATCACAACAAATAACAATATGATATACAAGTTATTTTTATTTATAGAAGTATATTCAATAGTGACGCACATTCGAGATCTATGATTTAACTTTTGCATTACACAATCTTATCATTAAACATTTAAAACGACTGCAAAGAGTGTACACTGCTGTTTTCAATTACTTTGTATTAGATTGTACTTGATCATAACTTGTCGGAAATGACAATCTTACAACACAGTGGTAAACCAAAGCTTTTCGATCAGCCGCAAAACGTATTGCACTATAGGAACGAAAGGATAACAAACTTTCGTCGATCATTTCCGACGTATGTCTGCATTGATGTATCAGCTGAAACTTTATGACGAGTCTGAGGGGCCATAACACCAAGCGGAATCTTCCCCGTGATAATTGTACAAGCTTCAGTTTGAACATTGCGGGGTTTTTCGACTGACAAAAAGATTTCGCCGTGTTTAAATATATATATTATTTTTTTTTTTTACTTTGCCTTTAGCTCTTATTTGGAAGGCACCTATTTTACATTTTGGTTTTATCTTATGTACTGTCTGTTCTGCAAAAAGATATTCAAATAATTATACTATCTTTAAAACATTTGTAAAAATAAGCATTTCTGTTTTACAAACGTGCATTATCTTATAAATATGCTGGTCGGATACTGCTGAAAAAGAGCACTTATGTTTAAACAGATAAAAAATTCAAACCAATTCATGATGTTGATCAGCTCAAGTCCTATTATCATGACGCTATTAGGATAGCAAGACAAAACGGCAACACGAAATGTTTTTTAAATGTTAATTATATGCGTTTATATAGTATAACTAATCTTAGACAATACATTGTTTAGAAAAGTATGACATATGTACAAAAATAATAACTCATACACTATTTTAGAACGTCCAAACTATGTATGTAACCTTAATTCATCGATCATTTAATCATACCTATTCAATACACAGCTTGTATCAAATGGACTAAAACTTGACACTGACATTAAATCTACATTTATTCCGATCGTGGGCAAATGAGTGAAGCAACAATAGCTTATTAACGTTCAAGTGTGCTTATGTCGTGACGTCATGTAACTGACATGGGACCTGGTATATGCTTGGATAACAATTATAATAAATGGTTCATTCTCTAACGAATGCTTAAGACAAGCATTGTACTGCAGTTTAACGATTTTCTTTTTTGTTTAAACATACAATTAATGACGTTATGCGTCAAGCCCGACATGTTTTAATATCCTGTCAACTCGGATATCAAAGCCTCTTGATAATAAGATCTTTACATCAAATGCGGCTTCATTCATTCAACTATAGTTTAAGCACGGAACCGATAATTTTAAAACCCAGGCAGGAATGATTTTGTTCTGATAAAATGGAAAAGGCACTCCTCAGCAAAGCTCGCCGTTTGAACAAACACATGTTAAACCTAAAGGGACTGCACATGTTTTTTATGTGTATAATTGCTTAACGGATCTTGCTTCCATTATAAAAGTGTCCTGCATCAACACACCCACGTTCCGTATGGAATTAAGGCAGTATACCTCCAATATATGCGTCGGTCAACGTAAGATCTTTGAAATGCAGAATACACGTGTGAAACACTGACAACACTCAGGAGTGACGGTAATGATAAACACCATACGATACATTTGTAAGGCTTAAATGTGTAAGCATAGCGTATGGCTCGTAATTGGTCGTTGCATGTATACGCGCATGTAATAACACAATAAGCGACAGTTATATGCGTCTTCAGGAAACATACGATTGCAAAAAGTGAGAATCTATATACTCGTAAAGTGATGGCTTTATTGTTACAATAGTTTTTATTAACGCTGCACCTGTGCTTGAATATGTTTGATATTTAATATCAAATCAACCAAAGCGACAATACACATAATTACAGAGTAGTTTACAATGAACACTGTAATATATTAATTTTTGAGTTGATAACAGTTAATTAATCGCGAATAACAATAACTAATTGTATTACCACAAAACTGCCCCTGTGTTAATATTATATGCATTCCTAGTGATCGTTATCATAGCAAATATAATTGCCTTTTTGTCATTCAATGTACGATTCCTGCACACATGTTTGCAAGAGAGTTACTTACGTGCACTATCTTAGACGTAAGTTATACTGTTTTTGTCTCGGCGATTGTTTGCTTTGTCACATTACATCAAACCCCACATATTTACACGAATGTGAATATCTGTCTATCCACATTTCAAACATATTTCCAGACAATCAACAACATTTTAGGAGCATTTACATATGAACGTTTCCATTGTGAGATTAGATGAAAATATGCATCTAATCCTGTGAACAAGAACGGAATGTTTGTATTACTATTTGCATCAAGCTTATTTCACTTTGATCAGTCGTCGTGAGATGATTAACTAAATTATGTCTATATAATTAAGTGTTGATAATAAATCCTCGTCCATATGGTGTTACGATAACAATTATAGAAAATGCTTAGATTTTTCATCATATATTTGTACAATGATGCACATCC
The DNA here is from genome assembly GCA_007657795.1 of Dreissena rostriformis. Lineage (NCBI taxonomy): Eukaryota > Metazoa > Mollusca > Bivalvia > Myida > Dreissenidae > Dreissena > Dreissena rostriformis. The sequence goes on along the minus strand of VMBQ01000483.1, from coordinate 96,394 downwards.
GGAATTACTGACTCTTACGTAACAGACAAAATGATTGTAAAGTTTCATAATGGTCTTACCAATGCGTATTAAGGAACGTTTTGATACAATCTGTTTACTAATAATAAATCATATTCGGTGCATTTAACGAGAAAAACAGCAAATGTACTCACGCGGTTCAAGACGAAAACTCATTTCCGTGACACAGTAAACTCTGAAAGAACTTTTAAGAACGTTTTGCTCCTTCTTTCTTCAATGTCAACGCTGGTGCTGTTACTATTTACACGGGGAATTTAGATTGATTCTTCGCATGTCATATATCAAATATCGAGCTCGGGAAATAATCAAAGAATTCCAGGAAAACAGTATGGAGCGAGTGAACAATTGCAAAACAAATATCTAGAAATACAGGGAGTTAACATGGATTGAGTAAGTAGTGTTTGCTTGAAGGACGAATTCAGTTGTAGTTTAATACTTCCAGGAGTCTTAACGTGTTTTTATCTATTTTGACCAGGGGGCACATATTGAATGACGAAATAATTGGTTATTTTAACACATCGTAATTGTTCTCTTTCATAAAGCTTTCCCACACCGGTGCGTTGATTATCCTATTCATAAGTGGAGATTTGCCTTCTTTAATGTTTACGTAATTAACATAGCAATCATTAACATCGCCTTATACTATTTTTTTTAGGAATTCGCTCGTTTGCACGAAATTTAAATTCTAAACACGTTATGAGACCTTTACATTAAGGAGCAAAAACGTGATGTTTCACAATGAGATCAATAGAGATATCGCTCGTTATTAAAGGCTCAACGTCAATATTTGTTGACCAATCTTTATTTGCATTTCTCTTGAAGTATAAAGTTCTGTTCAGAAATCATTACGTATTGTTTATTGTTTATTATGACCAGGAGTCTCGCACTTAATCTGCTTAGACAAATATTGATATCATTCACGCCCGAGCACTTTTGTAAATTACCTCAATGTCAAATGTCCTCATAAAATAGTAAGGACTGATTGCATTTACGACTCAAAGCAATGCTATTGAAGTAAAACAATATCTGCGTAAAATATATAGCAATGTTGAAAATGACTTATGTACGTTCTTATAATGTTTGCTTCATATTCATTGATACGGGTGCAAGTTTATGCACCTGATCGGAAAATGTTGAAATCAGAATCTCAGGTTTCTGAGATAGAGTTCAATACATATCACATTTCGTGCATAATCAAATGTAAATACGATGATCAATTACATCTATCTGAACAAATCCAACAAATACATTCGTTTCTATGAAATGAGACATTTTCAAAATGCCTCCCAGAGCAATTATGCTCGTTATTGCATTAGGGAATATCTGTGTTCGCTCCGATTACGACTCAACTCGAGCACGAGGCTAATGGGCTGAACGTAGGCATTAGGTGGAGTTGGCGCGTGAAACAAGTCATAGTAAATTGTAATCCTAATTGTAGACTGTGAATCATGTTTCCTACCGAAGAAATTCCTAGGCTAAGTAAACGATCAGAGCGAAATTGACACTGGATAAAATATAGTAATAATAAAACTTATATTGGTGTTATACATGTACCAAAAATACAAATGACAACACTGTCTGAATAGTATTTAATTTTGTAAAGAATGTTCCTGTAAATGTGTATAACTTCCCAAGTGTTTAGTGAACTAATAATAATACAATACGAACCAGTTCTTCTTATGTCGACCAATTACACGGTCTGCCCGGTACATTTATTTTCTGGCATTTTAAAGGCGTCTTCTATTATCGTCGCAATTTCTCGAAATTTAACATAACACATATTCATCGAACATATCTACATTGTTAACCATGCGTTATTACTCTGTGTTTTCATTTGTGTTCCACATATGCAATTACGCACGTTTTATTGTTATATAATTTGTTTGAATTTCATCAAATCTACGGTTCAAGTGACAATTTTCCAATAGTGAAATTTTATCTTTAACATTAATAAATATTTTGCTTCTTTCAGATCAAATGTAGCAAAATGATTTTCTTAACAAATAAACACAAAATTCCAAAATTGTTTAGACGATAAAGTTCCATTCAATAAAATAAATAAGATAAATTGCATGCGATTTTGAAATGACATTAATTGTTTGTTGACAATCTAGTATCTTTTTCCTATTCAAGCCAATTATAAATATAAAAGTCCAATATCAAGTGTTGATTATTTTCTAATGATATCGGCATATGAATTTAATGGTTCTTAAGCAAATATATGGCAGTTTATTACGAATGAGAACACACCATATGTTTACGCTGATTGTGCGTCTGAGTCTGAATATAAAACCAAGTAACGAAATATAATAACCCATATCAAGCAATACAGAAATCAATACTCACAGAAACGCCGATTCAAGTCACCAACATTTGATTTAAATCCTGAAAATTTCCATTCTTGAATAAAATCATTGTTTCTGAAGCTGTGTATTCGTGTCAATATCAAAGACAGCAATGTGGAGATTTTATTTGAAGACGAGTGGTCAGTCTGTGTCAAAGACGTACACTCTCCGCGAGGGATCTCAACAACACTGGGCGATCGTGGAACACGCGCTGTGGAAAATAGCAGTGTCCGGATCGATAGCAAAGTAATGTGTGCATGAATTCCAGCTTTGGCGCGTCGTCGCCATGTTTCTCGATTAGTTAGGAGCGGACGGCTTTTGGTGACATTAGTAATACTCGGAGTCTTAAGTATTTATTCTGCTGCCTTTCTCTCTATAAACTATTAAGTCGATCAATGTACAGTTTGATACTTGGCATACATAGCCCTCGTATTGTTTGGTTGGACACGGAGATGCTTAGCGCTATAACATTGTTACTATCAATAGCTTTTTCTATATTTACTATAACACAGCTCGTCATTCTTGAAAAGCCGATAGCAAAGTGTAATCAGATTGTTGTAAAACTTGGTATGGTTGTTCTCATTCATCATTCATACTAAATTCCAAGTCGCAAATGCAAATGCTGGGCTGGCATGCATGTTAACTTCCTTGAATATATTGACACGCAATTAAAGAATAGTAGTAGATTTAGTATTAGTAGTAGTAGAAGTAGAAGTTGTAGAAGTAGTAGAAGTAGTTCCTGTGTATTGTTGTTGTTGTTTGGTATAAAATGGTTTTGTTGGTTTGTTATTGGTATTCGTTATAACAAGATAACAAGACATTTTATTAAGTAAACATATGTCTTAGAATATCTTAATTATGCAACGTGTTACAGAACTAACGATAATGCAGGTATTACTGAAAATTCATTATATTTTCATTCGTGGGTTTGTGTAACCAAGCGAAAAGTTATACTGCTTATTGACGTGCAAAGTATTCGACACGTGTATTTACTGATGATTAATATTTGCTACTGAAACTGTGTTAATGTATATGTAGCGCAGCAATCGCCCAACTAGCGCCTCTAATGAGCTTTCATCTTCTAGATACACATCCAAGTAATGAGGCAACATGCGACATCGTATGTCTGACATCAATCATTGTAAATCAAGCAAAAGTATCCAACTAAATGCCTTATTTTATTTAACAATTTCAATGTTATCAAGGAACTGTAAGGTATTGTATTCTCAAGGTGTCCTTTATTTAAGATTATTGAGATGAAAATAAGACCTCGTGTCAAAGAAAATTAGAAACATGAATTCAAAGAAAAATATGTTGTTACAAAAGAAGATCGATTTCAAAGACCTACATGTATTCATGTAACAATTTGATATACAACTAAAGTGGTTATTATAGAAGTGTATTCAATAGTGACACATTTTCGAGATCTATGACTTAACGTAAACAACACTCTATCTTATAATTTACAATTTTATAATAAAATACTTCATAGCGTATATAACCCAGCTTTAAAATATGTATGTATTAGTTTGTACTTGAGCATTACCGATCTGCACAGAGTAATCTGGGACGACACTTTACGCACATGCATTAAACCCTTTTTTCACAGTGCGAGGCTCACATATGTTAGACATGTCGCTGAACCTAGTGGACTGAATTAACAAACACATAACACACTTTCGTAGATCATTTTTGACGTATGTCTGAATTGATGTATTAGCGGAAACTTTATGACGAGTCTGAGGAGCCATAAAACCAAGCGAAGTCTACCTCGTGATAATAATATTGTAAGGTTCAGTTTGAAAATTGTGTCTTATTCGACTGACAAAGTGTTTTATTTTTTGTAGTTTTTTCTTTGCCTATATCTAATATTTGGCAGAAACCTAGTATTTTACAGGTTCTTGTTTTTTTTATCTTACGTGCTTTCTGTTCTGCAAATTGATTCAACAATAACTATACTATCTCAAAGACATTTGTAATAATAAGCACTAATGTTTCACAAACTGACAGTATCTTATATATATCCTGGTTTGATACTGCTGCGAATGAGCTTTTTTGTTAAAACAGTAACACGTTTTAAACTAATTCGTGGTGTTCAAAAGCTCTAGTCCTATTATCATGACGCTATGCCATTTCAAAGTTTCAAAAGAAATACGATTCTTTTTTTCAAATGAGAATTATAGGCGTTTATATATAGTGTAGTAAATCTAAAGCAATGCATTGTTTCGAAGAGTTACACCATATTTACCAACATAATTTTTAATTCAATATTTTAAAACGTCCAAACAATTCTTTATGTGACATTAATTAATCGATAGTTATATAATTATACCATCAACAAAGCCAGTATCTAATGTTTTAAATAATTAACAACGAAATTAATAATTCATTTATTCGGAGCGTGCGAAAATAAGCGAAACAAAAATAGCTTACTAGCGTTTACGATTTATAATGTCATGACGTACTATAACTTAACTCATAATACCTGTAACACAATGGTATAACATTGGATAAGAATTATAATACATAGCTCCTTCATTAACCCTTTGCATGCTGGGAAATTTGTCGTCTGCTAAAATGTCGTCTGCTGAATTTCAAAAATCATCCTTTTCTTCACTTTTTTTTCAAAGACCACTATCAGAATAGCAATCAGTTTGGATCCTGATGAGACGCCACGTTCTGTGGCGTCTCATCTGGATCCAAACTGTTTGCAAAGGCCTTCAAAATCCGGTTCCAGCACTGAAAGGGTTAACGAGTGCTTATGATTGTACAGAAGTTAAACGATTTTTTTTTTTATTTTGACATAAAACTAATGACGATGATATGCGTCAAGCCCAACATGTTTTAAAAAAATGTCAACTTTGACATTAAAGCCTCCTGATATTAAGATATTAACATCAAATGCGGCTTCATGCATTCAACTATAGATTAAATCACGGAACCGTTCGGATTTTGTCTGATAAAATGGAAAAGCCACTCCTCAAAGCTCTCAGTTGACAAAAACAAAACCTAAAGCGACTGCACATGTTTTTGCCGTATATAATGGCTTAAATGAACTCTATACCGTTATTAAAGTGTCTGTCATCAACACACCCACGTTCCGTATGGAATTAAAGCATTATACCGACAATTTATGCGTCTGTCAAAGTTAGACCATTGAAATGCAGAACAAAAGTGTCAAACGCTGAAAACACTCCTCAACACGAGTTTAGTTTGGAAGAGAATTGTAAAGCTACTGACGCCTGACACATATCAAACACCATGTAATGTACACTAACGCAAAGTATATGCATAGGTTGACATGTGTGTGTTGTGTTCTTAAACTCTGGTAAATAGACAAAAAGGGTAATAAATCATAATAATATACCAACATTGGTAACTGGTTAAAGTGTAGTAATGATACACACCATACGATACAGTTGTAAGGTTTAAATGTTTAAGCATATCGTATGGCTCGTAATTGGTTGCTACATGTATACGCGCATGTAATAACACAATAAGCAACAGTAAACTATATAAGTCACCAGGAAACATTACGTAAGCAAAAATCGTGATTCTGTATACTCATATAGTGATGTTCTATAAATTACAACAGTAGTAGTGTAATGGTAGTGTTTGCTACTGAATAATGCGCTTATATGTATTTAGGTCATCAATCTCCCGACTTGCGCCTCTAATGAGCTTCCATCTTCTAGTTACCCATCGAAGTAATGAGGCAACATGCGACATCGAATGTCTGATATCAGATCATAAATCAAGTAAATAAATTCGCTTTAATACCTTATATATTTTAACAATTTGAACTTAATAAAAGAACGTTACACGTCGCGTTTTAGTTCTGTGTTGTCAAAGTGTAATTTAATCAATTGTCATGATATTAAAACCTCTTTTCACAGAAAAGTAAAAGCTGGAATTCAAAATAGAATATTTTTTACAAAAGAGGACCGATTTCAAAGACATACATGTATTATGTAGTATTGCACTGTTTTCACAAAAATAATAATTTGATAATAAATGTTCAGTGTTTGTTTCATATAGAGGTATATTTAATAGTGACCTTTTTTCGAGATCGACGGGTTAACCTTTAAATCACACAATCTTATAATTAAACATAAAAAAAAACTTAATATAGTATACAATTCAGCTTTAAATTGCTTTGCATTAGAGTGCCTTTGATAATAACTGAAAACAGTAATAAACCAAATGAGCCTCTTCCTTCGCAAATAGGGTTTAATGCATGTGTGTGAAGTGCCATTCCAGATTAGCCTGCTCAGTACGCACAGGCTCATCAGGGACGACACTTATCGCCTAAACTGTGTCTTTGCATTTAACCCCTTTTTCACATAGCGAGGCTCAAATCTTTTCGATCAGCCGCAGACCAAAGTAGACTATAGAAACAAACAGATAACACACTTTCGTCGATCATTTCCGACGTATGTCTGCATTGATGTACAGGCGGAAACTTTATGACGAGTCTGAGGAGCCATAAAACCCAGCGGAACCTACCCCCGCGATAAGTGTACAAGCTTCAGTTTGAACATTTAGGGTTTTTACGACTGACAAAGAGATTTCGCCGTGCTTTATTGTGTATAGTTTTACTTTGCCTTTATCTAATATGTGGCAGGCACCTATTTTACAGGTTGTTGCTTTGTTTTATCTTATGTGCTGTCTGTTCTGCAAATAGATTCACAAATAACTATACTATCTCAAAGATATTTGTTATAATAAGCATTTATGGTTTTCAAACTGACATTATCTTATAGATATTCTAGTCGGATACCGCTGCAACAGAGTGCTTATGTTACAGCAGAGACATGTTCAATACTAATTCATGACGTCCATTAGCTCTATTCGTACTATCATGACAGTATTCCGCTTGCAAGTTTTAAAAGTCAATATAAAATGTGTTCATAAAGATATGTAAAGTACGCGTGTGTATCATTAATCTCAGACTAAACATTGTTTAGAAAGATTACACCATATTAACCTAACTAATAATTCATACAATAATGTAAAACGCCCAAATAATTATTAAAGCCACTACAACGCTCAAAATATACTAAAATTGCGTAAGATGTTTCATTAAATAAAGTAACCCCATAAATTATGTGTTCCATAAAGCAATATCCAAAAATTCAACGCTAGATGTGGTCTGGTAACAGAGATTTTTACAAAATACAAAATGCTCCTTTTTATTCGTAGGTGTAACAGTATATTCCATGTTAATTTCCCGAAACGATATCTATGCATACGACATACAAATATTAAGGTGGCACCTGAGCATGTGCTGAATATATTGTACCACAAACAAATACAAAATAGTATTGTGAATCTTGCTTTATCTATGTAACCAGACGACATCTATCGTTGATAATTTGGATATTGTCATTAGGAACACTGATTATTTATGGGGTTACTTTATTTTATGAAACATTTAACGAAATATTCGTTAATTTTGAGCGTTATAGAGGCTTTAATGTGACATTTCTTCATCGATCAGTACATTATACCATCAGAATACAAAGCCAGTATCTAATGGTTTCAACAATTAAAAACGAAATAAATAATGCATTTTAAAGACGCGTGGGCAAATGGGTGCAACACACAAGAGCTTCCTAACAGTTAAGATTTCTAATACCATGACGTCATGTTACTGATATTACCTGGAACAAAATGGTATAAATTAAACAATAATTATAATAAATAGTTCTCTAATGAGTGCTGCTTAAAAAATGCATTGTAGTCCAATTGAACACAATTGCATTTGTTTAAACAGACAGAAAATTGATGATGGAGATATGCGTAAAGCCCGACATGTTTTAATATCCTGTCAACTCGGATATTAAAGCCTCATGATAATAAGATCTTTACATCGAATGCAGCTTCATGCATTCAGCTATAGATTAAATCAAGGAACCGGGGATTTTAAAACACAGGGCTTGATTGCGGTTCTGATAAATTGGAAAAGCCACTCCTCAGCAAACCTCGCAGTTGAACAAACAAGACATAATTTAAATGCACATGTATCAGATGTTTATAATGGCTTTAATGATCCTTAAAGCCCCTATAACGCTCACAATAAACGGAGATTTCGTAAAATATTTCGTAAAATAAAGATTACACATAGACAATCAAGGTTCCTTAAAGCAATGGCCAAATTGTCAAAGCAAGATGTGTTCTAGTAGCATAGATGTTACAAGATATAAACTTCTCTTTTTTATTTGTGTGTGGCACAATATATTCCATTGTAATTTCCCTCGACGATATCTATTTATGCGAAACGCGAACACATAATTGGGTCATGATCATGTGTTCAATATATTGAACCAAAAACAAACAAAAAAGAGCATTTTGTATCGTGTTAAATCTATGTTACCATACCACATCTAGTGTTGAAATTGTGGCTATTTCAGGAACACTGATTGTTAATGTGTTTACTTTATTTACGAAATATTTAACTTAATTTCCGTTGATGTTGAGCGTTATAGAGGTTGTAAACTAGTATAAAAGTGTCTGGCATCAACACACCAACGTTCCGTATGGAATTAAAGCATTATAAGCACAATATATGATTCTGTCGAAGTCAAACTTGTTTGCTCTTAGACTCTGGTAAATATACAACAAGAAAATATTAAATAAATTCTAGTAATATACCGAGCGTGGTTACTGACAGAAGTGATGGTAGTGTTAAACACAGTGCGGTTACGTTTTATCGGTCACGTAATAAGTTGGTACATACATGTATACGCGTATATAATAACACACGCACCGACAGTTTACTGAATATGTCTTCAGGAATTATTACGTTAGTAAAAGTGTGATTCAATATGCTCGTACAGTGTCCTTACATAAATGTCTTTATTGTTACAATAGTTTCATTAACGGTGCAACTGTTGTTACTTATGTTAGATATTTAATATCAAATCAACCAAAGCGAACATACTTATACTTACTTATTAGATAACAATAAATATTGTGATATATGCATGTTTGAGTTGAAAACAGTATATTATTTGCGCATGACAATAATTTATTATATTACCAAAAAGCTTATTCTTTGTGTTTTATTATATGCATTCCTGGTGGTCGTTATCATAGCCAACGTACTTGCATTTACGGCATTCAAGGGACGATTAGTGCACATGTCTTTGCAAAAGACTTACTTTCGTACACTGAATGAGACTTTAGCTATACTGTCTACGTCTCAGCGAAATGTTGCTTCAACAATAGCGTAATGAATGTAAAAGATTGTGACATTGACGAGGTACACTCGTCGTTCGCTTAGACTTAGTGACACTTTATTTGCAGTATCGTAAGTCGGTCTTCGCCACTTTGTCAACATGCCATAAAACGCCACATATTTACATGACTCTCAATCAGTTAACCACATTTCAAACATATTTCCAGACAATCATCAACAATTTAGAAGCATTAACATATGAACGTTTCCATCATGATTACAAGAATATATGCAACTAATCCTGTGAACAGGAACGGAATGTTTGCCGTACTGTTTATATCAAGCTCATTGCACTTTCATCAGTGATCGTGAGATGAATAACTTACATATGACTGTGTTAAAAAGTTATGATAATAAATCATCGCCTACATTGTGTTATGACAACAATTATAGCCAATGCTTGGATTATTTGTATTTGTACAATGATGTGCATACGGAACTAATGAGTCTTATCAGTAAGCGAAATGATTGTTAAATTGCATTCTGGTCTTTTAAATGCTTATCAAGGTACGCTTTTTACACAAGCTGTCTACTAACAATAAATCATATTCATAGCATTAAACGTAAAAGCAGTAAATGTAGTCACGTGGTTATAAAAGAAAATTTCATTGCCCTGACACAGTAAACTCTGAAAGAACCTTCAAGAACGTTGTACTCCTTCTTTGTGCAATGTCAACCCTCATACTTTTAGCATTTTCACTAGATTCATTTTTTTAGATTGATCCCACGCATGTCCAAAAACAAATATCGAGCGTTAGAAATAATCAAAGATTCAAGGTAAGTATTATGTCGTGAGCGAACAATTGCAAAATAAAATACATAGAAATATAGGTTAGTCAGTAAACATGGAAAGTCTAAGTAATGTTTTCTTATAAGTTACGAACTAATGGTTACTTTAAATAATCATTAAACGTTTTCTTCCATTAAGCATTTCCAAAAGGTAGCGTGGATTATCTGATTGATACGTGGACATTGTCCTTCTGAAATGGTCATGTAATTAACCTTGTTATTATCATCGCCTCATACGTTTTTTAAATCGCTCTTTTGCACGCAATATAAACTCTTAACACGTTATGTAATCTTTATGGTTCACCATGAGATCAATATGGATATTAAAAGCTGAACGTGCAAATATGTTCAACACTCTTGATTTTTATTTCTTTTGGAGTGTGCAGTTCTGACAATGAGTTGTTACGTGTTGTTTATTATGACCAGAAGGCACACACTTAATGTGATTAGACAGAGATTGATTTCATTCACGCCCGAACACGTTCGTAAATTACCCCCAAGGTCCAACGGATATGGCCTCCAGACAGTAATAAAGTTCTGTCCTTCAGACAGGCACGGACAAAGTGTATACGAAGTAATATATCATGCAGCGCTGCCCTATTTTGATTGAAAATTAATAAGAACCGATCACTTTTAATTTACATATAATAATTCAATTGCATGTTCATTTCATAATTTTGATAAAATGTTATGTACTGTATAACAAAAGGTATTCATGTTCGAAACTACATATTGATGTTACGTGACACACTCACTCGTGAAAACTCTCGGTAGTTATTGACACGACAATCAAACAAAGCAATTAGTAAAATATCTATAGTATAGGTGTTTTGAATATCGTAGTGGGAAAATGTGCATGTTATAGGAAATAAAAATAAATGATTTTGTCGTTTTAACAATTATTCATGCCGATTGAAATTTATGATAATCTACGTGTAATTTACACAAATTATACGTTATTGCGAAATATTTCACATTCGATATGCAATGCGGATTGAAACTTTTAATACCGGTTATAAACACAGGTTATATCTCTGTTTCTACATATAAGTAATTGGATAGACGCATTATGTAATACAACAATTATACCCAATTGAATTCACGCATCGAAGCCATATTATTCTTGTAAAAATATGATTTGCGTAAAATATAAAGCAATGTTGAAAATGACAAATGCAAGTTCTAATAATAAATCTTAAATTGTTGGCTTCAGATTAATTGACACTCATTCAAGTATACGTTCCTGATCGGGAAATTGTGAAATCAGAAACTCAAGTTACTGAGACATATTACAATACCTTTTACATCGCATATCACATCTCTTGCATAATTAAATGTAAATACGATGATCAATTTACATATGTCAGAACCGAACAACAAATGCATTCGTTTCTATGAAATTAAACATTTTCAAAATCGCTCCCAGAACAATCATGCTCGTTATTGCATTAGGGAATATCTGTGTTCGCTCCGATTACGACTAAACTGGAGCACGAGCTAATGGACTGAACGTAGGCAATAATAAGAGTTGGCGCGTGAAGCAGGTCATGGTAATTTGTAACCCTAATTGTAGACTATGAACCATTTTTTTCTACCAAAGTTTATCCCGGGCTAAGTCAACGATCATAGCGAAATTGAAACTGGATACACTAAAATAATAATTCAACATATACTGATGTAACACAAAGAATACAAAGGAAACCACTGTCTGCATCGTAGTTTATTTTGTAAAGAATTATTTGTTATGTAAATGTGTATACATTCCCAAGTTTTGAGTGAACTGATAATACACAGTGTGCTTGGCAAACCTTAAATAACAAGGATATATCTTGTGGTTTCAGATACCTCACGTTATAGATAAAGATGGGCGTCGGTTAAAAAAACATGATCCACAATCATTGCAGCGAATACATTTTCATTATTTTTCCGGGAATAATGAAGTGAGAAAGCACAATCCATTACCATAATATTGAGACTTACGTTATTTGTGTCTCTTTATATGAGATCGTGATATGAAATGATGGTAAAAAGAATACTAATAATAATAATAACAACAATAATAATAATAATAATAATAATAATAATAATAATAATAATAATAATAATAATAATAAATAAATAAATAATAAATATATTAGCAATAGGTTTACAAAAAATATTGTTTACAGTTTTTGTATGTAATTTTTAATGATCATTTTACGTATTGTAAGTAGAAGGTCATTAAAAGGCCGTAAAATGGTATGAAAGCTGTATACGTGCGTCGAACCAGTTCGTCTAATGGCAACCAATTACAAGGTCTGCTCGGAAAATTTATGTTCAGGCATTCTGTAGCCGTCTTCTATTATCTTCGCTATTTCTCGAAAAATAATATAACATACATTCATCGCACTTATCTACATTGTGTACCATGCGTTATAAGTTGTGTTTAATAAATGCAAATTACGCACGTATTATTGTAATATAATTGTTATGAACCTGCTCAAAAATACGTTTCAAGTGAAATAAACAAAATCTTCCAAGATAAAAAATCTAAAATTTAAAATATTTTGCATCTACCCGATCAAATGTAGCAATCATGATTTTCTAAGTGAATGCACATTTCACAAAAATCGCAAATGATGTGGATAACGTTTTCCAAAATTGCCTTGACGATATAAATCCATTTATTAAAATAAATTAAATAAATTAAATGCGATTTTGAAATGACATTAATTTGTTGGTGACAATTTAGTACCTTTTCCCTATTCAAGCAAACTGCAAATATAACAGTCCAATATCAAGTATTGATTATTACTATTGATATTGTCATATAGATTTAATTGGTCCTAAGCAAATATATTGAAGTTATTTACGGACGAGAACCCACCATATGTTTACGCGTATTGCGCGTCGGAGTCTGAATATGAAACCATATAACGTAATATAAACTTCCGTATACAAAAATACAGAAATCTATACTCACAGAAACGCCGATTCAAATCACGATCACTTTATAAAAATCCTGCAAATGTCCATTCCGGAATAAAATCATAGCTGCTGAATCATTATATTCACGCCATAATCAACGACAGCACTGTTGCGATTTGAAATTTCTCCACGAGGGAGCTCAGCAACACTGTGCAATTTTGAAACACGCGCTGGGGATAAATACGACGGAATGGTCGCTGCTGACGGCGAAAATACAGCTTCCTGACTTCCAATATCTTTAGCACTGGCCGGATCGATAGCGAAGTAATTTTTTTGCAAGACTTCCAATGGCGCGTCGTCCCCATGTTTCTCGCTTCGTTCGACAGTAGAGGCCAGCCGTTGGTGACATTAGTTATCCCCGAAGTCTTAAGTATGTTTTCTGCTACCTTTTACTCTATAAACTATAAAGTCGATCAATGACGTTGATACTGGGCATTTGGAGGCCTCAAATTGTTTGATCGGAAACGGAGATGAAAAGCTCTATAACATTGTTAGGGTCGCTGAATAGGCGAAAAAACAAGTATTATAAATAACGGTTAAAATTAATGTAATTACTTCCAGCTATAATTTTTCTGGATATGCCTATTTTTTAAATCTTTGTCAATGCCAACAGATAGAAATAGTCGTTATCACTTCTCCAGATACACGCCGTTGTTACGAAACGGAATCTGCGTTAATTTTTTCAAATTATTACGTTCGTCATTAAAATACGTCAACACGAATTGCAATATATTGTACACATTTCGCATTGCGATTCTAATAAATGTGAAAAATGAGCTTTATGCTTTAGGGCTGCTCTGTGGCATGTAAAACTAGGTTTAAGATAAATCGTAAATATGCTTCATCTACACAACAAAACAAAGCTCTATTGCTTACAGCCTCTGAAGAAACTATGACAAAAAAGGGGATATACGGGGATACGTTCTACATTTTGTTATGGTTAACTAGCAATCAAATTATATCAACTTTTGATTATGTCCATCTTTGCTGTATTTTAGTATACTTCTTAAAAATAGAACATTCGTGTAAAGCGAAACGCATATTATAATAAAAAGGTAAATTACTTTTTCAAATGAAACGTGACTAATACCACTGACCATTAAGATTGTGATTAAAAGCCCCATTGCTAAGTAACGAGGATAATAAACGTATGTGAAAGGCATCTATCTGAATGGCGTTGGTGTATGATATCAAAACATATATATGTGGAAAGACGACCAGCTGTGAATATGTAAAAACAACATTATCAAAAAAATGATAACTAGGCGATTATAATTCTACCAAATATAATATTTGGTGCGTAAATTGTTTCGTAAAAATGCTTTAAAAATCTAGAGTATAGAACACCATTTAGTTACTTTTCAAACTTTACAAAAGTTACCTTTGCCACAAAACACAATAACGAATTTAGGATACGTACATTGTCAAACATTTAAACTTATTATGCTAATATAAACAGAAGAAACATTAAAACTTGTTTTTGTAAAAATATAATCTGGTCATTATTAATTGCTCACGTTCCATTTTTATAAACACCTGTCAATCGTTTCGAACCATATTAATCAACATAAACATAACAATCTCTCATTGGGTACAGTCGTTAACTGATTGCTATGTTCCAAATTTAATATAAAATATATAATGTCTCGTATCTGTTAAACAGGAAGAGTAACTGAAAAAAAAACATGGAAGATTTGGCCATAACTGTTTCGCTAATGTTGCGTTATTGAAACACGACATGTGTGGCAGTTTAATTCCGATACCTTCAATCTGCAACCGCTAACACCATCAGATAATACTAATTTTAGGGAAGAATGTGACGCATTTGACTACAGGACATACTGGGGACCTTGTTGTTTCCGTGACCATATGTATGATTTATATACACCCCCAATTATACTGATAATACGAGGTATGCTTTTCCATATCATATTTTTAAAACAGCGAATTATTTGTTTAAAAAGGTATGAATAGTTAAAATATTCTATGTGTAAGCTTCATTTTATTACAGTTATAAAAGTATGTCATTCCGGACAAACAGGTTACTATTAAATCGTCAGTAGTAGTGGAAATGCTTATATCGACTCGTACATGTATAACGTTTTACATCAAATTGAATTCCTTTAAAACGAAAGTTTAAAACCAGCGTCCGTTGAGCAGATGATTGGTATTATTAGATTGATTTGGAACTATAACGTCGCATTGATTGTGTAACGAAATCAGCTATTGTACTCATGAAGGCACAACAAAAGACGTCATATATAATTTTAGTGTGGTGGGTTTAATTTACATTGATTTAAATTGAACGCTTCAAGTTACCAAGAAACAAAGGAATTACAAATAATAGCATCAGTTCTTCTGACAAAGTATTATGACTAATTTATGGGCTCATGTTATAATCAAAACTAAAAGGGGCTATTTTTAAGTTAACGACCTAATCAATAGGCCACGTAAATATTGACAAAAACAAGTCCTGTCGATCCTAGATTATGTTCAAATATCAACATATTATCTGTTATTTGAAAAGCATTTCTAAACTCTACCTCAAATTCTTATCACAATATCGTCCATATGGTGTTCTCATGCCCGACGGTCTTTGACTCAACAATTAGGGGAAAACGCCAAATCATTTGATTAATACTTAGCAAATGATTTAGTGCTAAATGACATTTTTTTCTTATCAAAAAATGTGTTAACAAACATGTAAAAAACTCATTTGCATATATGTATTAAAGTTTAGCACAGGCAATATAAGAGGTTGGGTTTAACAATTATTTATTATAAAAAGGAAAATTTCATAGAACTTTTAATCACAGTCTTTACGATCAGCCGCAAAACCTAGTGGGCTATATGAACAAAAAGATCATAAAATTACGTCGATCATTTCCGACGTATGTCTGCATTGATTAACCAGCGGAAACTTTATGACGAGTCTGAGGAGGCATAAAATCAAGCGAAACCTACTTCGATATAAGTGTATAGGATTCGGTTTGAAAAGTGTGTTTTTTTTCGACTGACAGAGAGATTCCGTCGTTGTTTTGTTATAGTTTTCCTTTGCCTTTATCATATATTTGGCAGGCACCTATTTTACAGGTTCGTTTTGTTTTCTATCTTACGTGCTCTCTGTTCTTCAAAAAGATACACACATAACTATATATTCTCAAAGACATTTGTATTTATGAGCATTTATGTTTTACAAACTAACAGTATCTACAAGATATTCTGTTCAGATACCGCTGCAACAGAGCACTTACGTTAAAACAGAAACTTTTTTAAAACCAGTTCATGGTGTTAATCGGCTCTACTTCTATTATCATGACGCTATTCCCTAAACCAGTTTCCAAAGATAATACGAAATGTTTTCATAAAGATGTGAATGCGACGGCTTTGTATAGTTTCATTAATCTAAGATAACACATTGTTTAAAAAAGTTACCCCATATGTACCAATATAATAATTGATACACTTTAAAAAAAAAACAATTATGTATGTGCCATCTATTAACCGATCTTTAAATTATACTACTACAATACAAGCCAGTAACTAATGGATTAAGCCATTGAAAACAAAATAAATAAGGCATTTGATTTATTTCAAGCATGGGCAAATGAGTCTAACAAAATTAGCTAACTAACGTTTAAGATTTATAATGCTTTGAAGTAATATAACCGGTAATACCTGGAAGACAATTGTATTAAATCGGATAATTATTATAATAAATAGTTCATTCTCTAACGAGTGCTTAAGACAGGCATTGAACTTCAGTTGAACGAATTTGTATTTTTTGAGAGACATAACATTAATGATAGAGATATGCGTCAAGGCCGACGTTTTTTAATATCCTGTCAACTCGGATATTAAAGCATCCCGAAAATAAGATCTTTACATCAAATGCGGCTTCATGCATTCCAATATAGATTCAATAGCGGAACCGGGATTGTTAAAACCCAGGGACGGATTGCTTTTGATCTGATGAAATGGAAAAGCCACTCCCCCAGCAAACCTCATAGTTGAAACAAACATAATGAAATGCACACTGTTAAGCTGTGTTTAATGAATTAATGAACTTTCTACAATAATTAAAGTGTCTGGCATACAAACATGCAGGTTCCGTATAGACATAAAGTATTATACCGACAATATATGCCTTTGACGAAGTTAGACCATTGAACTGCAGAACAAAAGTGTCAACCGCTGACAACACTTAACAAGAGGCATTTAGTCTGAAAGAGAGTTATAAAGCTATTTACGCCTGGCACATAAAAAACAACATGTTATGTACACTAACGCAAAGTATATGCACAGCTTGACCTTTGTGTGTTGTGGTCTTAAACTCTGGCAAATAGAAAAACATTGGAAATGCATCATTATAATATACCAACAGTGGTTACTGGTAGGAGTTATTGTAACGATACACACAGACGATACAGTTGTAAGGCTTAAATGTGTAAGCATTGCTATTGTATGGCTCGTAATAAGTTGTTAGATGTATACGTGTATTTAACTGCAACATAATTGACGTTCACTATATAAATCTTTATGAAATATACCGTTAGCAAAAATTGTGATTCTATATACTCTTAAAGTTTAGTTCTAAAACTATCATTATTGTTACGATAGTTTTTTTAAACGCTGCATATGTGCTTAACTATGTTTGATATGTAATATGAAATAAACCAAAGCGACAATTCTTATAGTAGTTTATATAAACATTGTGATATATGCCTTTTAAAGCTCAGTAAATTATTTGCGCAATACAATTAATTATTTGATAATTAACCAGCTTTCACTGTGTGTATAATTATCTGCATTCCTGGTGATCGTTACGATAGTAAATGTAATTGCCTTTACGTCATTAAAGGTAAGATTATTGCACACATCTTTTCACAAGAGTTGCTTACGTACATAAGCTGAGACGTTAGCTGTCTTTGTCTTAGCGAAAGTTTGCTACAACAATTTTGTAATAGTATATGCACATTGTGACATGGACGATGAACAATATTCGTTCGTATATGGCTCAGACATAGTGACACTTTATGTTCGGTATCGCAAATCGGTCTGCGTCTCTTTGTCAATATGACATTAAACCCAGCATATTTACATGACTGCGAAAACCTCTCAGGCAATAAACCGCATGTCAAATATTTTTCCAGACAATCATCAACCAATAAAGAGTATTTACCTATGAACGTTTCCATCATGAGATTACAAGAATATATGCAACTAATCCAATGAATGAATGTCGTACTGCTTATGTCAAGCTTATTTCACTTTGATCAATCGTCGTGAGATGATTAACTAACATATGACTATATAATAAAGTGTTGATAATAAAAACTCGTCTACATGGTATTATGATAACCATTACTGCAAACTCTTAGGTTATTCATCATATAGTTTTGTAAAATGACGTACATTCGGAATTAATGACTCTTAAATAACAGTAAGCGAAATGATTGTCAAGTTGCAATCTGGTCTTATATATGTTTATCAAGGTACAGGTATAATCTGTTTACTAACAATCCATCATAGTATGTGCATTAAACGCAGTTACTGTTCTCACGTGGTTCCAGATGAAAACCTATTTCCTGGACACACTAAACTGTGAAAGAACTTTAAAGAGCGTTTTGCTCCTTCTTTGTTCAATGTCAACGCGCGTGCTGTTAATATTTACACGAGGACTTTAGATCGATCCCTTCGCATGTCCAATATCAAATATCGAGCGTGGGAAATAATTAAAGAATTCCAGGAAAACAGTATAGAGCGAGTGAACAATTACCAAACAAAATACCGAGAAATACAGGTCGTGAACATGGACCGAGTAAGTAGTGTTTGATAATGCATGACGAAATAATTGGTAGTTGTAATACTTCGTTATTGTAATGTTTTATAAAGCATTTCCACACGGTAGCGTTGATTATCCTATTGATACGTGGACATTGGCTTTCTTTAATGTTTACGTAATTAACCTACTTATCATTAACATCGCCTTATTCCTTTTTTGGAAGATATTTACATTAAGGCGCAAAAAAAGTTATGTTTCAAAATGAGATCAATATGGATATCGCTCTTTTGAAAGCTCAACGTTAATATATATTGACCAATCTGTATTTGTGTTTTTTTTGGAGGATGAATTTCTGTTCAGGAATCTATTTTTATTGATTATGACCAGGAGGCACACACTGAATGTTCTTAGGCAAAGATTGATTGCATTCACGCCCGAACACTTCCGTAAATTACCCTAATGTCCAACGGGTAGCCTTGAACTCCAGACATTCATAAAGTGCTGCCCTTCAGGCGAGCAGGGATAAATTGTCTGTGAATCAGTATATTATGCAGGTTTGCCCTCTTAATCTTTAAAATTAACAAATAACGATCTTTTTTAATTTAACTAGTGTAATTTTAATTCCATAGTACTTTCATAATTTCCAAAAATGTTAATGCGATGATCAATTACATCTGAGTGTCTGAACCAAACAACACACACATTGGTTTCTATTTAATGAAACATTTTCTAAATCCCTCCCAGAATAATTATGCTCGTTATTGCATTTGTGAATATCTGTGTTCGCTCCGGTTACGACTCAGCTCGAGCACGAGGCTAATGGGCTGAACGTAGGCAATAGGTGGAATCGGCGCATGAAGCAAGTCATGGTAATTTGTAACCCTAATTGTAAACCGTGAAACATTTTTGTCAACAAAAGTCAATCCCAGGCTAAGTCAACGATCATAGCTAATTGTTTCAGTATAACATATAGTAATAACGATATTAATACTGATGTAGGCAATAGGTGGAGTTAAAACGTGAAGCAAGTAATAGTTATTTCTAAGTAATGTTAGAGTTGTATGAACTTTTTTTTCTACCAAAGGTAATCCAAAGCTAAGTAAACAATCAATGCGAAATTGAAACTAAACATATAACAATACAACTAAGATAGATGGTATACCAACGATACAAAGGAAAACACTGTCTGCATCGTAGTTCATTTTGTAAAGAATTCATTTCTTGTAAATGTGTATAACTTTCCAAGTTTTGAGTGAACTGATAAAACAAAGTTTGCTTTGCAAACCTTAAATAACAAGGATATATATTGTGGTTTCAGATACCTCGCTGTATAGATAAAGATGGGCGTCGGTTTCTACAAATGATCCACAATCATCGCTGCGAATACATTTTCATTATCTTTCCTGGAATAATGAAGTGAATACATTTCCGGAGAAATCCAATACATTACCATAATACTTAGGCTTACGTTATTCGTGTCTGTACAAGTTAGATATTGTTATTAAGATGATTGAAAAAATACAAATTCTACTACTACTAATAATAATAATGATACTAATAATAAAAATAATAATGATACTAATAATACTAATAATAATACTAAAAATAATACTAATAATAATACTAATAATAATACTACTAATAATACTACTACTACTACTACTACTAATAATAATAATAATAATAATAATTATAATAATAATAATAATAATAATAATAATAATAATAATAATAATAATATTAATGAGAATTATACTATTTTAACTAGAAGGTCATTTATAAGCCGTCAAATGGTTTGGAAGCTGTACACGTGCGTTGAACCGTTTCTTCTTATACGGTCTACTCGGACAATTTATTTTTTGGCATTCTATAGTCGTCTTCTATTATCTTCGCAATTTCTTGAAATGTAACATAACACATACTCATTACACTTACATAAATTGTGTAATATGCGTTATCAGTTTTGTTTAACAAATGCAAATTACGCACGTTTTATGGTTATATAATTGGTTTGTACTTGTTACAAAATACGGTTTAAAAGAAATAAAGAAAATATTCCAATATTGCAATGTTACGTTTTACATTTATAAATGGTTTTATTATATTCGATCAAATGAAGAAAGCATGATTTTCTAAGTGTATTCAAACACAAATCGCAACCGATCTGGATCATGTTTTCCAAGATTGTTTAGAAGATATAATTCCATTCAATGAAATAAATGAAGTCAAATTAAATTTGATTTTTGAATGACATCCATTGTTTATTGACAATTTAATTTCTTATCCCTATTTAAGCCGTTTGTAAATATATTAGTCCAATACATGTATGAAGTATTGATTATTACTTATGGTATCGTTATAAATATTAAATTGGTCCTAAGCAAATATATTGAAGTTATTTACGAATGAGAACCCACCATATGTTTACGATTTTTGTGCGTCGGAGACTGGCTATGAAACTGCAACCAACTAATGTAATATAATAATCCGTATCAAGAAATATAGAAATTAATACTCACACAAACGCCGATTCAAATCACTCTCACTTTATAACAATCCTGCAAATGTCCATTCTGGAATAAAATCATCGCTGCTGAATCATTATAATCATGTCAATATCAACGACAGCACTGTTGCGATTTGAATTTGAAGACGCATTGTCGGTTTGTGTCCAAGACGTACAGTCTCCACGAGGGAACTCAACAACACTGTTCGATTGTGAAACACGCGCAGGGAAAAATACGTTGGACTGGTCGCTGCTGACGGCGAAAATACAGCTTCCTGACTTCCAATATCTGTAACACTGGCTGGATCAATAGCGAAGTAATTTTTTGCAAGACTTCCAATGGCGCGGCGTCGCCAAGTTTCTCGTTTCGACAGTAGCGGCCAGCCTTTGGTGCCATTAGTAATCCTCGGAGTCTCAAGTATTTTTTCTTTCGCCTTTCGCTCTATAAAGTATAAAGTCGATCAATGTGACGTTGATACTGGGCAGTTGAAGACCGCGTATTGTTTGATCGGAAACGGAGATGAAATGCGCTGTAACATTGTTAAGGTCGCTGAATAGGCGAAAGGAAAAGTATTATGAATAACGGTTATAATTTATGTAATTACTTCAGGCTATCATTTTTTTGGATATGCCTATTTTAAAATTGTTGGCAATGCCAACAGCTCGAAATTGGTTATCACTTCTCCAGATACAGGCCGTTGTTACTGAACGTTATATTTTTCAACTTTTACGTTTGTCATTAAAATACGTCAACATGCCAACACAAATTGGATTATATTGTACACATATTGTATTGCGATTCTAATAAATGTGAAAAATAAGCTTTATGCTTTAGGACTGTTCTGTGGCATGTAAATATGCTTCATCTACACAACAAAACACAGTTCTTTTGCTTACAGCCTCTGAAGACTGAACTGTGACAACATTAGGATATATACGGGGATACTTTCTACATTTTGTTATGGTTAACAAGCAATCAATTTATATCAACTTTTGATTATGTCCATCTTTGCTGTATTTTAGTTTACTTCTTAGAAATAGAACATTCTTATAAAGCGAACCGTTCGAATATGATAATATATGGGTAAATTACTATTTTCAATCAAAAGTGACTTATGTCACTGACCATTGAGGTTGTGATTAAAAGCCCCGTTGCAAATTAACGAAGATAATAAACGTATGTGAAACGCTTCTATCTGAATGGCGATGGTGTATGATATCAAAACATATATATGTGGATATACGACCAGCTGTGAATATGTAAAAACAACATTATCTAAAAATGATTACATAGGCGATTCAAATTGTACCAAATATAATATTTGGTGCGTAAATTGTGTCGTAAAAATGCTTTAAAAATCTATAGAACATCATGTAGTTACTTTTGAAACTTAACGAAAGTTACTTTTGCCCTAACACGCAATAATAAATTTAGGATATGTACATTGTCAAATATTTAAGCTTATTATGCTAACATAAACAGAAAAAAAACAACATAAAAACTTGTAAAATATAATCTGGTCATTATTAATTGCCCACGCTATATATTTATAAACACCTGTCAAACCATAGTAATCAATATACACATAACAATGTCTCTTTGGGTACATAACTTTGTCTTGAAAGCCGTTAGATTATTTCTATGTTCCAAATTTAATATAAGATATATTATGTCTCGTATCTGTTTAACAAGAAGTTTAACTGTAAAAAACATGGAAGTCGTAAAGATTTGGCCATACCTGTTTCGCAAATGATGCGTTATTGAAACACGACATTTGTGGCAGTTTAATACCGATAACTTCAATCTACAACCGCTAACATTATCACATAATACTAATTTGAGGGAAGAATGTAACGAAATTGATTACAGAAAATAATGGGGACCTGGTTGTTTACATTACCATATGTATGATTTATATATCTCACCCCCTAAAAAAATGACTATCCGATTCGCTTAGAGCGGTCACGTGCCCATGGTGTATTTTCCATACACCCCGAGTAATTTCCATACACCCCGAGTACTGTCCATACTCCTATCAACGTAAACAAAATGGAGTCTGTTCGAAAAAATGCTAGATAAGTCTTGTTATCTTATTATGTGTATACATATGGACGGGAAACCTATAACATAATATATAATATATAATATATAATATATAATATATAATATATAATATATAATATATAATATATAATATATAATATATAATATATAATATATAATATATAATATATAATATATAATATATAATATATAATATATAATATATAATATATAATATATAATATATAATATATAATATATAATATATAATATATAATATATAATATATAATATATAATATATAATATATAATATATAATATATAATATATAATATATAATATATAATATATAATATATAATATATAATATATAATATATAATATATAATATATAATATATAATATATAATATATAATATATAATATATAATATATAATATATAATATATAATATATAATATATAATATATAATATATAATATATAATATATAATATATAATATATAATATATAATATATAATATATAATATATAATATATAATATATAATATATAATATATAATATATAATATATAATATATAATATATAATATATAATATATAATATATAATATATAATATATAATATATAATATATAATATATAATATATAATATATAATATATAATATATAATATATAATATATAATATATAATATATAATATATAATATATAATATATAATATATAATATATAATATATAATATATAATATATAATATATAATATATAATATATAATATATAATATATAATATATAATATATAATATATAATATATAATATATAATATATAATATATAATATATAATATATAATATATAATATATAATATATAATATATAATATATAATATATAATATATAATATATAATATATAATATATAATATATAATATATAATATATAATATATAATATATAATATATAATATATAATATATAATATATAATATATAATATATAATATATAATATATAATATATAATATATAATATATAATATATAATATATAATATATAATATATAATATATAATATATAATATATAATATATAATATATAATATATAATATATAATATATAATATATAATATATAATATATAATATATAATATATAATATATAATATATAATATATAATATATAATATATAATATATAATATATAATATATAATATATAATATATAATATATAATATATAATATATAATATATAATATATAATATATAATATATAATATATAATATATAATATATAATATATAATATATAATATATAATATATAATATATAATATATAATATATAATATATAATATATAATATATAATATATAATATATAATATATAATATATAATATATAATATATAATATATAATATATAATATATAATATATAATATNTGAGAAAACCGAAGCCTGCCTTTTCGAAATATTGACACTCACACAAAGAGTTTTTTAAAACTATTTGTCATTGAAGTATAATGTATTGCAAGAATACAGAACAATCCTAAGTCTTGTTTTGCTTTTTATAAAAAAAATGAATTATTACCAAACGCTGTTATACGTTTTTTTTTTTTTAATAAATGAAATTTGGGCTATTTTGTTCCGGGTTTCATGTATATATTCTGCTGCCTTATTTTCAAATAATTTACAAGCATAATTATTGTATATAGAAAGTCCGTCATTGCGATTAATCTAAAAGTATCCATTGCTGTAGTCGGTCTTTGATTACATATATACTTAAAAAAATAAAACGTAAATAGCATATTGAAAATCATGCGGTCAAAAAAGTAGCATTGTGTTCTAAAGAATTTACTTACTGGTTGCTATGGTATGTATTATGACATTTTATTTTGCAAATTTCTGAATAAGGGAATTGTAATAAAATTAAATCACTTTGTAAGCAAAAGTTTTGGACGGCCCTCAAAATAACTTTTCCATATTATTTTGTCCAAGGACGTTGATATACTACCGGTTAGGAATCTCCCAATATATGTTAGGTCGGCCAAACCAAACTTCGGCAACGTCAACGTATTTTATTCGGCAACGTATTTTGCGCATTATTGTTAAAGAATATGTGACACGTTAAAATATTAATACATACAATTAGCAAACAAAAACTAAATATCTTAAATTTTCATCCGTGGTTTACGCAACTGAGTGCAAAACAGTAATTATTATAATTGTACTTACGGACTGACCAAGGACTGCAGCATTTTGAAAGTAACAATTTACATAATTATTTGTTAGGTTTATGATCCACATATGCCATAGTTGATGGAATATCTATCATTATTTACAACGGTACATAGTTGCTTCAAAGTGGCTTTATAAAATGGTAATACGGTTTCTCGAAAAATACTATAACAGCGTTATGAACACATTCAGTGTTTAATCATTCTTCCGCTTTCTTTTGTGTTTCGTGTTTATAAGAAAGGTTCACATGTATGCTCCCGTTAGTGTTTATTGCACTCGGAACAAACACACATTAAGCGGAAACAAACGACATATTTACACAGCGAACGAATTAGAAGAATATTTACGAGCCATAGACAAAGACAGCGTAGGTAGCGGTGAACACACATAGATATCCGTAACATGTCTATACATTAAGTACATCATGTATATTTGTAACCTATTATTTTAAATAAAAAAAAACATTTCAAAGCAATATTAACACCATCATTCATGTACTGAATACATACAAAATGCGGTTGTAAACTAATTTTTATTTGCTAACATGATCAAAACACTTTTTTTTTTTATTTATAGCGTTTATTTACCTCCATACATTACAAATTGTATCGTTAGTTTACACGTTATTTTGTTAGTATACAATACAGTTTTTTAAGAATTCAACTTGGTTGATATAATAGAGGTAAGTAAAATCCATGCATTAAATTATATAGACACAATCATACAGTTCATACACACACAGACACATACATAAATGCCATGTTATGATAAAAAAATGTTTCGAATATTTTGAGCAAACAACACAATTTACAATAACACTATTATATTGATCTACACAAATTTAACAATTAACCAGTTTAGGATTTCCTGTTCTTGATATTTTGTATTAGATTGTTTTTCCCATGCTACGCACACATAATTATTCAGCCCCTAATTGAAGGTAACTGACCCTTTATCTTGCATACAAATATATACTTTTTAGTTTCAAGAATAACAATAGTAATATCAATGTTAGATCTTTACGTGTATGTAATTACAACAAAAACGACCATTCACTATATAAGTCTTCTGGAAACATTACGTTAGCAAAATTTGTGATTCTATATACTCGTAAAGTGTAGTTTTAAAACTATCATTATTGTTACGATAGTTTTTTTAAACTCTGCATATGTGCTTAATTGTGTTTGATAATTATGTACTATGTAATTAACCAAAGCGACTCTTCGTATAGTGTAATAAAAGTAACTGTAATAAAATATAGCTTGTATAGTAATACACAAGCTTCCACTGTGTGTGTGTAATTATTTGCATTCCTGGTGGCTGTTATGATAGCAAATTTAATTGCCTTTACGTCATTAAAGTGAAGGTTCTTACACATATCTTTGCAAAAGAGTTACTTTCGTACATAAGCTGAGACGTTAGCTGTCTTTGTCTCAGCGAAAGTTTGCTTCAACAATGGCTTAATGGTATATGTACATTGTGACATTGACGATGAACAATCTTCGTTCGTATATGGCTCAGACATAGTGACACTTTATGTTTGGTATCGCAAATCGGTCTGCGCCACTTTGTCAACATATTGACATGAAACCCAACATATTTACATGACTTTGGATACCTCAGTCCATTTTCTACACTTCAAACATATTTCCAGACAATCAACAACAATGAAGAGCATTTACATATGAACGTTTCCATCAAGATTACAAGAATAAACTCAACTTATCCTGTGAAAAAGAATGGAATGTTTGCCGTACTGTTTACATTTAGCTTATTTCACTTTGATCAATCGTCGTGAGATGATTAACTAAAATATGACTATATAATAAAGTGTTGATAATAAATATTCGTCTACATGGTGTTATGATAACCATTATAGCAAACTCTTAGGTTATTCATCATATAGTTGTGTAAAATGACGTACATTCGGAATTAATGACTCTTTATTAACAGTACGCGAAATGATTGTTAAATTGCAATCTGGTCTTATATATGTTTATCAAGGTACGCTTTGATACAATCTGTTTACTAACAATCCATCATATTATGTGCATTAAACGTTAACGCAGTTACTGTACTCACACGGTTCCAGGTGAAAACTTATTTCCTTGACACACTAAACTGCGAAAGATCTTTAAAGAGCGTTTTGCTCCTTCCATGTTCAATGTCAACGCTCAAGCTGGTAATATTTACACATGGACTTTAGATCGATCCCTTCGCATGTCCAATATCAAATATCGAGCGTGGGAAATAATTAAAGAATTCCAGGAAAACAGTATGGAGCGAGTGAATAATTACAAAACAAAATACCTAGAAATACAGGTCGTAAACATGGACCAAGTAAGTAGTGTTTCCTTATGCATGACGAATTATTTGGTAGTTTTAACACTTCGTAATTGTATTTTTTATAAAGCATTCCCACGCGGAAGCGTTGATTATCCTATTGATACGTGGACTTTGGCTTTCTTTAATGTTTACGTAATTAACCTACTTATCATAAACATCGCCCTATTCCTTTTTTGGAAGACCTTCACATTAAGGCGCAAAAACGCGATGTTTCACAATGAGATCAATATGGATATCGCTCTTTTAAAAGCTCAACGTTAATATATATTGACCAATCTGTATTTGTATTTTTTTCTGGAGGATGAAGTTCTGTTCAGGAATCTTTTTTTATTTATTATGACCAGGAGGCACACACTGAATGTTCTTAGGCACAAAATGAATGCATTTACGCCCGAAAACTTACGTAAATTACCCTAATGTCCAACGGATAGCCTTGAACTCCAGACAGTCATAAAGTGCTGCCCTTCAGGCGAGCACGGATAAATTGTCTGTGAATCAGTATATTATGCAGGTCTGCCCTCTTATTTTTTTAAATTAATAAATATCGATCACTGTTAATTCAACTATTGTAATTCAATTTTATAGTTCTTTTAGAATTTCATAAAATGTTAATGCGATGATCAATTACATCTGTCTGAACCAAACAACAAATACATTGGTTTCTATTAAATGAGACATTTTCAAAATCCCTCCCAGAATAATTATGCTCGTTATTGCATTTGGGAATATCTGTGTTCGCTCCGGTTACGACTCAACTCGAGCACGAGGCTAATGGGCTGAACGTAGGCAATAGGTGGAATTGGCGCATGAAGCATGTCATGGTAATTTGTAACCCTAATTGCAAAATGTGAACCATTTTTTTCAACAAAAGTCAATCCCAGGCTAAGTCAACGATCATAGCTTATTGTTACAGTATAACATATAGTAATAACGATATTAATACTGATGTAGGCAATAGGTGGAGTTGAAACGTGAAGCAAGTAATACTTATTTCTAAGTAATGTTAGAGTTGTATGAACTTTTAATTCTACCAAAGGTAATCCAAAACCAAGTAAACGATCATTGCGAAAATGAAACTGGATAGCATATAACAATAAAACTTAGATTGATGTTATACCAACGATACCAAGGAAACACTGTCTGCATCGTGTTTCATTATGTAAATAATTCATTTTCTTGTTCATGTGTATAACTTCCCAAAGTTTTGAGTGAGCTGATAAAACACAGTTTGCTTGGCAAACCGTAAACAACAAGAATATATCTTGTGGTATCAGATACCTGGCTTTATAGATAAAGATGGGCGTCGGTTTCTAAAAATGACCCACAATGATTGAAGCGAATACATGTTCATTATTATCCCAAGAATAATTACGATAATACATTTCCAGAGAAAGAATAATCCATTACCATAATACTTAATCTTACTTTATTTGTGTCTTCTTCTTCTTCTTCTTCTTCTTAGTATTATTATTATTATTATTATTATTATTATTATATGCAGAACCATCATGTCATTAGTATTTGTAATAGAGTATGAAGTATCATAATTGCTTTTATATAAGCAAATGTTTGTCAAAACATTATAGTTTTTCGAGTTTTGTTTGTATTTGTTAATGCGAATTATACGTATTTTAACTAGCAGGTCATTAAAAAGTCGTTTAATGTTATGGAAGATGTAAACGTGCGTCAATCGGGTTCGTCTCATGGCGACTAATTAATTACACGGTCTCCCGGAAAATGTATTTCCGCGCATTCTTTAGGCGTCTTCTATTATCTTCGAACTCTCGAAATATAACATGCGTTATAGGATGTGTTTAACAAATGAAAATTGTGCACGTTTTATTGTCATAGTATTGATTTGAACTTGATCAAAAATACGGTTCAAGTGAAATAAAGAAAATCGTCCAATAGTGAAATGTTACCTTAAACATTTTTTAATTTTGCTTCTATCCGATCAAATGTAGCAAGCATCATTTTCTAAGTGAATTCACACAAAAATCGCAATTGATGTGGATCACGTTTTGCAAAATGGCTTAGACGATGAATTAATTAAATTAATTAAACACGATTAATGACATTAATTGTTCGTTGACAATTTAGTACCTTTTCCCTATTCAAGCCGATTGTGAATATAATAGTCCAATATCAAGTATTGATTATTACTCAATATATCGTCATATAGATTTAATTGTTCCAAAGCAAATAAACTTAAGTTATCTACGAATGAGAACCCACCATATGTTAACGCTAATTGTGCATCGGAGTCTGATATGAAACGAAATAACGTAATATAATAATCAGTATCAAGCAACACAGAAATCAATACTCACAGAAACGCCGATTCAAATCACTTTCACTTTATAAAAATCCTGCAAATGTCCATTCTGGAATAAAATCAACCATTTGGAAATATCTGTGTTCGCTCCGGTTACGACTCAACTCGAGCACGAGGCTAATGGGCTGAACGTAGGCAATAGGTGGAATTGGCGCATGAAGCAAATCATGGTAATTTGTAACCCTAATTGCAAAATGTGAACCATTTTTTTCTACAAAAGTCAATCCCAGGCTAAGTCAACGATCATAGCTAATTGTTACAGTATAACATATAGTAATAACGATATTAATACTGATGTAGGCAATAGGTGGAGTTGAAACGTGAAGCAATTAATAGTTATTTTTAAGTAATGTTAGAGTAGTGAGAACTTTTTTTTTCTACTAAAGGTAATCCAAAGCTAAGGTAACGATAATTGCGAAATTGAAATTGGATAACATATAACAATAAAACTTAGATTGATGTTATACCAACGATACAAAGGAAAACACTGTCTGCATCGTTTTTCATTTTGTACAGAATTCATTTTCTTGTAAATGTGAAAAACTTCCCAAGTTTTGATTTAACTGATGAAACACAGTTTGCTTGGCAAACCCTTAATAACAAGGTTATATATTGTGGTTTTTAGATACCTCACGTAATAGATAAAGATGGGCGTCGGTTTCTTAAAATGATTCACAATTATTGCAGCGAATACATTTTCATTAATTTCCCAAGAATAATAAAAATACTTAATTTCCGGAGAAAGCATAATCTATTACCATACTACGTATGCTTACGTTTTTTTGTGTCTTCTTCTTATTATTATTATTATTAAAATAATATACAGCACCATCATGTCATCATTATAAGAAGTAGAGAATGAACTATCATAATTGCATTTATATAAGCAAATGGTTTTCAAAACATTATTGTTTTTCTAGTTTTTTTATGTATTTGTTAATGTGAATTATACGTATTTTAAATAGCAGGTCATTAAAAAGCCGTTAAATGTTATGGTAGATGTAAACGTGCGTCAAACGGGTTTGTCTCATGGCGACCATTTAAATACACGGTCTGCCCGGAAAAATTATTTCCGCGTATTCTTTAGGCGTCTTCTATTATCTTCGCACTCTCGAAGTGTTACATGCGTTTTATGATGTGTTTAACACATGCAAATTATGCACGTTTTATGGTCATATAATTGGTTTGACTTTGATAAAATAGACGTTCAAGTAAAATAAAGAATAATCGTCCAAAAGTGAAATGTTACCTTAAACATTTAAACATATTTTGCTTCTATCCGAAGTGAATTCACACAAAAATCGCAATTGATGTGGATCACGTTTTCCAAAATTGCTTAGATGATTAAATAAATGAAACAAAATAAACGCGATTTATGACATCAATTGTTCGTTAAAAATGTATTACCTTTTCCCTATTCAAACCAATTGTAAATATTATAGTCCAATCTCAAGTATTGATTATTACTTAAGATATCGTCATATATGTTGTATTGGTCCTAAGCAAATATATTGAAGTTATCTACGAATGAGAACCCACCGTATGTTAAATCTAATTGTGCGTCAGGGTCTGAATATGAAACCAAATAACGTAATATAATAATCCGTAACACAAAAATACAGAAATCAATACTCACAGAAACGCCGATTTATATCACTATAACTTTATAGAAATCCTGCAAATGTCCATTCCGGAATTAAATCATCGCAGTATATTCACATCAATATCAACGACAGCACTGTTACGAATTCATTTGAAGACGAATTGTCGGTCTTTGTCCAAGACGTTCAGTCTCCGCGAGGGAACGCAACAACACTGGGCGATCGTGAAACACGCGATGGGGAATATACGATGGATGGTCGCTGCTGACTGCTGAGCTTTCTGATTTCCAATATCTTTAGCACTCGCCGGATCGATAGCGAAGTCATTTGTGCAAGAATTATAAACTTTCGACAATGGCTTAACCTTTGGTGCCATTAGTAATCCCCGGATTCTTAAGTATTAATTATGTTGCCTTTCGCTTTATAAACTATGAAGTCGATCATTGTTTTCGTTGGTATACTAGGCCGCGTATTGTTTGGTCGGAAACGGAGAAGAAAAGCGCTGTAACATTGTATGGGCGAAAAGAAATGTTTTATGAAAAACGTTTTTAATTACTTTGATATCTTATTTTGCTGAAAAACAAACATCTTTAGAAGTCGTTGACAATGCAAACGCCTTAAAACCTTGCGATACAAACGTTAGAATAAAAATATTGATATTGTTTGTTATTTTAATTTAATTAAGCTAAACCAATTGATGATGACAAGATGGGCTTTTGGTGATTTATTTACCCTGAATCAGTGGTCGTGACCTTATTGACATATTTGTTTGAGTTATTAAGATAAGACTTTTTTTAGAGGAAGAATATGTTTGAGTAGTCATGTATCTGTAGCACCTGCAATATTGAACGCATATCCCGGGCTAGGTGAATAATGGTCTTAACTAACTTAACGCTTATAAAAAGTATATTTTAGCATAATTTATTTTTGCTTCAAAATGTTATTAGCTGTAAAAATTGCAAACCAATATAGTACAGTTAACAATGAGACATAAATGAATTTACATCAGGTGGTCTCTCACAGTAAAATAAGTTTAGCTTAGCCGTAACAGTGGTGAATGCAGTTAGTGTTAATGTTACATCTAGCAACCTATTTGAGAACAAATTTCTTTGAAAATGTCTGCACTCGCTTCAGTGCTGAGTTTTCGATCCGCAAAATAATTGGCAATTTGAAGCCCTATCATGACATAAAATTGTACCATTTCAGTTAATGATTCCATAAGGTACCAATTGCATTGGTCTTCAAACCTCTCGATGGCGTAATAATTAATAGGAACTCTGATATAAGAAAGTAGGTTGACATTTATTCAAGCGCGTTGTTTATTTACAATAGCAGTATTTTTTATTAGTGTCTTAGTCCGATTCAGCATAGAATGTTAAATGTATATTTATATTTATTCTTATTCCGAGGCGGCCTTCTTAAATTTTATTACAGTAGATACTGTGTCAAACACGGTTATGAATTATGCTCATCAAATGCAGTTTTTATATAAAATAGCTGCCAGTCGGCCTATTCAAAACTGTATCGAAGAACATGTTATTTTAAACACGAGTATGTTGTATACGGGCACAGAATTTGATAGTTATTTATATTACGACTGTTTAGATGAAGATTTGGATGTGAGTTTTTGTAGTGGGTTTTGATAACGCTGATGGTTAATTGGTGATATCCAGAGGTTTGAAGATGTTTATAATTATAATAACATAAATTGAGTCCGAAATGATCAATTTTCATATTATATTTGAAACAGCTAACATGTTGTTAATAGATTGAACATCCGTGAATACAGGCATGCAACTGCTAAATATTAAAGATAGTCATTCATTTTAACGATTAAAAGGGGACGTTTTCTGGTTAACTAGCAATCAAATTATATAAATATATGATTGTCCATCGTTGCTTTATTTTAGTATACTTCTAAGAAATAGACTCTTAGTATACAGCGAACTGTTCGCATATTATAATATACGGGTAAATTACTATTTTCAATCAAAAGTGACTTATGCCACTTCGGCTGTGATAATAAGCTCTACTTTAAAGTAACGAGGAAAATAAACGTATGTGAAACGCATCTATCTGATTGGCAATGATGTATGACATTACAACATACATATGTGGATATACACCCAGCTGTTAATATTAAAAAATACATTATCTGAAAATGATTACATAGTTGATTTAAATTGTACAAAATATAAGATTTGGTGCGTAAATTGGGTCTTAAAAATCCTTTTACAAATTAGAGAAGAACATCATTTGGTTACTTTTGAAACTTTTAGAAAGTAGTAAATTTAGACACATAACGCAATTATGAATGTGGGATAAGTTAAGTATCAAACAATCAAACACTGCTAGCGTAAAAACAGTCATTTACCAAAGAAATATTATAACTTGTTAATGTAATTTTGTTTTTATAAACAGTTCATGGTTATTTGCTAACGTTATATTTTTATAAACACCTGTCAAGCGTTTTGAACCATATACATACACATAAAAATAATCTCTTATTGGGTTCCTTACTTTGTCTTGAACGTCGTTGGTTCAATTTTCCAAATTATATATAGAATATATAATTTCTCGTATCTGTTATACACTTAGAGTTGTTATAGAAAAAAAGATGGTCGTTAGAAAGTCGTAAATATGTAGCCATACCTTTTTCGTTAATGATGCGTTGTTGTTTACCGCGTCTGTGGCATATTAATGCCGATAACTTCAATCTAATTCCAAACGCTAACACCATCAGCTGATAATTATTTTAGGGAAGAATTCGACGCAATTGACTACAGGAAATAATGGGAACCTGGTTGTTTCCATGACTATATGTATGGTATATATACTACCCACAATGATACTAATAATACGAGGTATGTGTTCCATATCTTTAAAACTTAGTTCAATGAGGAATGATTTATTTAGGTATTCCATCCGTAAGCTTCATTTTATTACAGTCCAAAATAAATGTCATTCTGTACTAACAGGTAACTAAAACGTTGTGACAAAAAACAAATAAAATAACAATGATAGCATTTATTAAAGCCCAATTAGAATATAATTTCGCTTTAATGTGTCGACACGTGGGTTGATTGTCAGTTATCGGGCTTTTCCATCTTACATTACGTTTTACATAACTTTAATTCCTTTTAGACCAAAGTTAAAATCTAAAGTACATTGAGCATATGATAAGTTTTATTATATTTCTAAGGAACTATTAAGGTCAATTGACTGTGTGATGAAATCAGTCTTTGTATTCATTAAGGTTTAACACAATTCCTCAAATATAATTGTAATGTGGTGGGTTGCATTGGCATTGATTGTAACAAGAAACAAAGCAAGCATACTTAATTGCATCAGTTTGTTTCTGACAACGTGTACCGACTCATAACTGGACACTTGCAACCATGACAATTAAAATAAAAAGATATTAATTGAGTTAACGACCTCATCAATAACCCACATAACTATTTACAAACCCGATCCCGTAGTTCCAATATTAATTGTGTGTCTAATCTCTACCTCAATATCGTCCATATGTTGTTTTCATGCCCGACAGTCTTTGACTCGAAAACAATCTAAGCCTGTTGCCAACTGATTCGGATAATACTGAGCCAATAATTTTCCAGTTAGTGCTAAATGACATAAGGTTATATCTTATCAAACATGTTAAAAAACTAATTTGCGTGAAATATTATTTAAGTGTTAGCGCTGGCAATATAAGTGTTTCGTGTTAAAATGGATTGTGATAAACAGAAATATTGCATATCAAAATTCAACATTTGCATGAATGCTTTAAAATAACGTTAACAACTCAAGCTTGAATCACTACGCTCCCCACTTTTTACAGAGCGAAGCACAAATATTTTCAATCAGCCGCAAAACCTAGTAGACTAAAAAAAACAAACAGATAACAAACGTTCGTCGATCATTTTTGACGTATTTCTGAATTGATGTACAGGCGAAAACTTTATGACGGTTCTTAGAAGCAATCAAACCATGCCAAACCTACCTCGCAAAATTGTATAGGCTTTATATTGAACATTGCGGTTTTTTGAGTCTGACAAAGAGATTCCATCGTGTTTTATTGCTTTTTTTAAGATTTAATTTACCTTTATCTCATATTTGGCAAGCACCTAGTTTACAGGTTCTTGTTGTTTTCTATCTGTTCTGCAAATAGATACACTCATGACTATACTATCTCAAACGCATTTGTTATAATAAGCATTTATGTTTTACAAACTGACAGTATCTTATAGATATTCTGATCGGATATCGCTGTAAGAGAGCTCTGATGTTAATACAGAAACATGTTTAAACCAATTTATGGCGCTAATAAGCTCTTGTCCTATTATCATGACGCTATTCCGCTTGCAAGTTTCAAAAAATATTACGAACGGTTTTCAAAAAGATGTGCAAAAAAGGCTTTGTATAATATCATTTATATAAGACACGTCATTGTTTAGAAAAGTTAAAACTCATCAACCAAAATAATAATTCATACAATTTTTCAAATCACCCTAAAAGTTATGTATTTGACATTTATTTATCGATCATTGAATTATACCATCAACATTTTAAGCCAGAATCTAATGGATAAAACAATTAAAAACGAAATTAATAATACATTCATTTGGAACGTGTGTAAATGAGAGAAACAAAAAAAGCTTACTAACGCTTATGATTATTAATGGCATGACGTCATGTTAGCGATAATCCTTGGAACACAATGTTATTACATTGGATAATGATTATAATTAATTGTTCATTCTCTCACTAGTGCTTAAGACAAGCATTGCACTGCATTTGAACGAATTTGAATTTGTTTTAAGATACATAAAAATCATGACGGAGATATGCGTCAAGCCCGACATGTTTTAATATCCTGTCAACTCGGATATTAAAGCCTCCTGATAACAAGATCTTTACATCAAATGAGGCTTCATGCTTTCAACTATGGATTAAATCATGGAACCGAGGATTTTAAATCCCAGAAGTGGATTGATTGTGTTCTAATAAAATGGGAAAGCCACTCCTCATCAAAGCTCGCAGTTCAAACAAACAAAACCTAAAGAGACTTCACATATGTTAGATGTGTATAATGGCTTAAAGGATAATTCGTCCATTATTAAAGTGTCTGGCATCAACACACCCACGCTCCGTTTAGAATTGAACCGACAAAATATGCTTAGGTAGAAGCAAGCTCATTGAACTGTAGCAATACTCCTCAATAAGAGGCGTTGAGTAGGGAAGAAAATGTTAAAGCTATTTACGCATGACACGTACTTAACACAATTCAATGCACACTAACGCAAAGCAGATCCACAAATTGACGTGTGTGTGTACAACATGAAAACATAAAATAAATTATAATAATATACCAACCGTGGTTACTTGCAAATGCGATGCAGTTGTAAGGCTCGACTGTTAAAGCATATCTTATTGTTCAAAAAAGGTTGCTACAAACATGCTTAAGCGCATATAATAACACAAGAAGCGACAGTTGACTAAATACGTCTTCAAGAAACATTACACAAGACAAAACTTGGATTCTATATACTCCTATAGTGTCGTTACATAAATGTCGTTATGTTACTATTTTTTCCGTATGAACAATGCAGCTGTGGCTCATATAGTTTAATATTTAATATCAAATCAACCAAAGCGACCCGACTTATAATTTCTTAGTAATTAACACACGAGTGTGATATATACATTTTTGAGACGATAATAGTACAATATATGCGCATGACAATGATTTACTGCATAACCAAAAAAGCTTGTACTTTGTTTTGTATTATATGCATTTCTGGCGGTCATTATCATAGCAAATGTAATTGAATTTACGGCATTCAAGGTAAGATTTGTGCATACATTTTTGCAAAGTATTTACTTACTTACACTAGCTTAGACGTTAGCTGTATTGTCTTCATCTCCGCGAACAATTGCTACAACAATGACATACTTATGATGTATATTGTGACATTGAAGATGTACGATCTTCGTTTATAGATGGCTGAGTTATAGTGACCATTTATTTGCCGCATTGCAAATCGGTATGCGCCACTTTGTCAAAAATACATAAAAAACACGTATTTACATTACTGCGAAACCTTTCAGGTAATTTACCACAATTTAAACATTTTCCAGACTTATAACCAACAAATGAATGCATTTACATATGAACTTTTCCATCATGAGATTACAATAATATATATGCAATTAGTCCTGTGAACAGGAACGGAATGTTTGCGATACTGTTTATTTCAACCTTTCTTCAAGTTGATCAATCCTCGTGAGATGTTAAACTGAAATATCACTATACAATAACGATTATATATGCTCGTCTACATGTTGTAATGATTACAAGTATTGCAATTGCTTAGGTAATTCAACATATATTTTTACAATGGTGCACACTTTATCTTAAGTAACAGTAAGCGACATGATTGTAAAGTTGGAATCTGGTCCTATAAATGATTATCACGGTACGCGTTTACACAGGTTGTTTAACACCAATCAATCATTTTGGTGCATTAATTGTAAAAGCAGTAAATGTACTCACGAGGTTCTATACGCTTTTCTTATTTCCCTGACACAGTAAACTCTGAACGAACTTTTTAAAGAACGTTTTGCTCTTATTTGTGCAATGTCAATGCTACATATTGACAATATTGACACGTGGGGTTTAGATTGATTGTTCGCATGTCCAATAACAAATATCGAGCGTGGGAAATAATCAAAGAATTCTAGGAACACAGTATGGAGCGAGTGAATAATTGCAAAACAAAATACCTAGAAATACAGATAGAGCAGTAAACATGGACAGAGTAATTAGTGTTTGCTTATGCATGACGACATCATTGGTAATTTTAATACTTCGTAAATGTTTACTTTATAAAGCTTTTTCGCAAGGTAGCGTTGATTAGCATTTCGATACGTGGGCATTTGTCTTCTTAAGGTTCCCCTAATTAACCAAGTTATCATGAGAATCGCCTTATACTTGTTTTTAGAATTCGCTCGTTTGCACGAAATATTACCTCCAAACACGTTATGAAACCTTTACAGTAAGATGCACACAAACTTGATATTTCATAATGAGATCAATAGGCATTGTGTTAGCTTAACTTTCAAATATGCTCAATAATCTCTATTCGTATTTCTCCTCGAGGATGCAGTTCAGTAGAAGATTTATAACGTGTGTTACTTTTGTTCATTTTGACCAGAAGGAACACGCTTAATGCGGTTAGCCAAAGATTAATTTCATTCACGCCCGCACACTTTTCTAAATTACACAAATGTCAGACGGATAGGCTTGGCCTAAAAACAGTCTTAACGTTCAGCCCTTCAGGCTGGCACGGATAAAGTGTCTGTGAATTGGTATCTCATCCAGTGCTGCCCTCTTATTATTGAAATTAAATTAGAACCGATCACTTGTAATTGATATATTATAAATCAATTTTCCCTTTCAGAATTTCATAAAATGTAATGTTCTGTAAAAACTACGTTCAAAACTACATATCGAAGTTCCGTGACGACGTATTTTACTGTATGCTTTAGATTGACGAACTGCGGTAAACTACCTGAAAATGCCCTTTATAAAATTGAGTTTTTATTACTTTGCCTTATCAATACCAATGCAAACCAGTATGAATTCAGCAATAACTGCGATTTATGTTAAAGAATCAAACATGATTTATTCCAAAATAATAAAGTATCGTATGTTAAAGAATTAATTCAAAATATTATATTTTTGGAAGAAAGACATCAGTATCAAATTAACGCAGATTGACACTTTTATTGCGAGATATTACACATTAGATATGCAATGCGAATTGATTCTCTTAGCATAAACGATCATAAAACCGGTAATATCTCTATGTTTACATATACATAATTTGATGCAATAATTATTTAATACAACAATAGTGCCGGATTGCATTCACGCCCAAACGCAATATTACTCTAGTAAAAATATTACCTGTGAAAAATAGATAGCAATGTGGAAAATTGCATGTGCATGTTCTAATAATGTATCTTAAATTGCTTGCTTCACATTCATTGACAAGGGTTCAAGTATATGCACCTGATTGGGAAATTGTGAAATAAAAAGCTCAAGTTAATGAGAAAGATTACACTACACACCCGTTCTTTTGTATAATCAAATATAAATGCGATGATCAATTTACATCTGCCTGAACCAATCAAACAAATACATTTGTTTCTATGAAATGAGGCATTTTCAAAATCCCTCCCAGAACAATTATGCTCGTTATTGCATGAGGGAATATCTGTGCACGCTCCGGGTACGACTAAACTCCATCACGAGGTTAATGATGAACGTAGGCAATATGTGGAGTTGGCGCGTGAAGCATTTCATGGTAATTTGTAACCATACGTGAAGACTGTGAAACATTTTTCCTACCAAAGGCATTCCCAGGCTAAGTGAACGATCATTGCGAAATTTGAACTGGATGAAAAATAGTAATAATACAACTTATATTGGTGCTATACCAAAAATACAAAGGGCAACATTGTCTGAATAGTATTTCATTTTGTAAAGAATGTTCTTGTAAATGTCTTTAACTTCCCAAGTTTTTAGTGAACTGATAATAATTTAATACGAACAGGTTCTTCTTATGGCGAGCAATTACAGGTCTGCCCGGAACATGTATTTTCTGGCCATTGTAGGAGTCTTATATAATCTTCGCAATTTCTTGAAATGTTACATAACACATATTCATCGCACATATCTACATTGTTTAACATGCGTTATCATTCTTTGTTATCAGTTGTGTTTAACAAATGCAAATTACGCAGGTTTAATTGTTATATAATTTGTTTGAACTTCATCAAACATACGGTTCAAGTGAAATAAAGAAAGCTTCCAAAAGTGAAATTTAACCTTCAACATCTATTATTAATACATAGTTTGCTTCTATCAGGTCAAATGTATCAAGCATGATTTTTTAAGTGAATTCACACAAAAATCGCAACTGATGTCGATCACGTTTTCCAAAATTGCTTAGACGATATAATCCTATTCAATTGAATAACTGAAAGAAATTAAATGCGATTTTGAAATGACATTTATTATTTTTGGTGACAATTTAGTATCTTTTCCCTATTCAAGCCTACTATAAATATAATAGTCCAATATCAAGTATTGATAATAACTAATTATATCATCATACAAATAATATTGTTCTTACGCAAATATGTTGAAGTTTATGACGAACGATAACACAACATATGTTTACGTTGATTGTGCGTCGGAGTTTGAATATAAAACCAAATAACAAAATATAATAATCCGTATCAAGCAATACAGAAATCAATACTCACAGAAACGCCGATTCAAGTCACCAACACTTTATAAAAATCCTGCAAATGTCCATTCTGGAATAAAATCATTATTTCTGAAGCTGTATATTATTGTCAATATCAACGACAGCACTGTGGAGATTTTATTTGAAGACGAATTGTCGGCCTGTGTCTAAGACGTACTGTCTTCGCGGGGGAACTCAACAACACTGGGCGATCGTGGAACACGCGCTGGAGAAAATAGCAGTGACCGGATCGATAGCGAAGTAATGTGTGCATGAATTCTAGCCTTCGCACAGTGGCGCGTCGTCGCAATGTTTATCGATTGGATAGTAGCAGACGGCTTTTGGTGACATTAGTAATCCCCGGAGTCTTAAGTATTTATTCTGCTGCCTTTCGCTCTATAAACTATTAAGTCGATCAATGTATACGTTGTTACTGGGCCTACGCAGACCGCGTATTGTTTGGTCAAAAAGGAGATGAAAAGCGCTGAAACATTGTTAGGGTCGCTGAATGGGCAAAAGGAAATGTATAATGAATAACGATTGAAATTGCTTCTAGCCATCATTTGACTGGAAATGACTTCTTTAATATTCTTTGACGATGACACCGCATATTCACATTGGTATACCAACGTGTCCATGAGCACATTGATAATGTTTGGTATTTTAATTTAATTAAGCTAAACCTATTTATGGTTATGATGGGCTTTTTATGATAAATTTTGACTGCATCAGTGTTCGTGATCTAATTGACATATTGGTTTGCGTTGTTTATTTAAGATTGTTTTTAGAGGAACACTTTGTTTGAGCAGACATATATCTGTAGCACCTACAAACTTATACGCATATCCCGGGCTTGGCGCATAATAGTCTTAACTAATGTTTTTACAAAAAGTATATGTTAACATATTTTGTATTCGTTTACCAATGTTTGTAATCAATATATTGCAGTTAACAAATTTCACATACATCACTTTATATAAGGTGGTATGTCATAGTTTAATACGTTTAACTTAGCTGCAACAGTGGTGGCCGTAATTAGCTTTATTTTACATCTAGCAACCTCTTTTGGGAACTAAGTTGCAACAATTGCTACATTGCTGAGTTTTCTATTCGCAAAACAATTGGCCATTTGTAACCCTACCATGAAATAAAACTGTGTACGAACCATTTTAGTAAATAATAAGTACGCACACGCGTTACAAAAGTATTGTGATGAAAATAATAATTAGTAAATAATTAGTATTACATGTATATAAGGGCACAATTTGAGTAACTGTCTGCATCGAGTTCATGTTCAACGATGTAAGTAACAATATCAACGTTTATTTAAAAGTATACAATACGAATCCAGTATCTTCGCGTGTGTTGTTCTAGTATTAGATCAGAAGATATTTTATTGATATAAGAGCAATACGCAGCATGCAGTCAACCGTAAATTTGCAATGTGTTCCGTATACGCGAGAGTTCCCTTAAACTGAAAATAACAGCCAAATATCAATCATACATATATATAAAAACTGGAATGTGTATATGTATGACAATCCCGATTATATATTAATATGTTAAAAACACTTGTTAACGATGCTTGTTTGCTTTAACTTACAAGATACATAATAAAGCAAACAATGAA
Source organism: Dreissena rostriformis (assembly GCA_007657795.1). Lineage (NCBI taxonomy): Eukaryota > Metazoa > Mollusca > Bivalvia > Myida > Dreissenidae > Dreissena > Dreissena rostriformis. The sequence goes on along the minus strand of VMBQ01000483.1, from coordinate 53,230 downwards.
ACTCCATGGACTCTGGTATGAGATAAATTATTGTTTTGACCACTTTTTAAATAGAGCACCAACTATTAACTTAAAACAATTAAAAATGGGATCATCGTTTCAGAAAGGGCAATGCAAAAGCATTTGGGGTTCGAACCGCTTTGATGGTAACCCGACTCACACTACCACAGAATTAATCACAAACCAAACGCCTGTAAGACGATCTAAATAAAATACACCTATGCAGAAACAATATGAAAACATAAACGCCAAAACGTGACACATGAACCGAAAACTACACACATAAACTTATAAGACAAAATAGACTTAAGAAAGATCGTATATATGTTGCATCCACATACCAAAACCTAGCTCTACTGCTTACAGCATCTGAAGAGTGAAATATGGCACCATTGAAGATATGAACGGGGACACGTTCTGCATACTTCTCTAGAAATCAAGTTACATGTATATCACATTATTTTATACCGGAATACAACCAACGGTTAAAACTATAGAGTATGCTCATCGTTGCTGTATTTATGTATACTACTTAGAAATAGAATCTTCGTTTAAATCATATACTAATGAATGGGTAAATTACTGTTCAAAAACAAAACGGAGGAATACCACTGATCATGACGGCTGTTATTAAAAGATCCATTGTAACGTAACGAGGAAAAAAACGAAGGTGAAACGCATCTTTCTATATGGCAATGTTGTATGGTTTTACAACATAAACATATGGATGTACGCCCAGCTGTGAATATTTAAAAGACGTTGCCTAAAAATGATTACATAGTCGATTCAAATTGCTCCAAATGCAATATTTGGTCCATTCAAACAATGCTAACATAAACAGAAGGGCAATTTAAGTTTTTTATTTTTGTAAAAATACATTTATAATCTGTTAATTGCTGACTACTAACGTTATATTAAACATAACACATGCTACGCGTTTCTAATAATTTAAATTAAATTAATCATAACAATCTCTCATTTGGCTCATAACTATGTCTTGAAAGTCGTTAGCTGAGTTCAATGTCCCAAAGTATATGAATCATATATAATTGCTCGTATCTGTTATACTCGAAGTGTTGTTATAGAAAGCATGATGGTCATCAGAAAGTCGTAAAATTGTAGCAATACCTGTTTCGCTAATAATATGTTGTTGAAACATCGCATTTATGGCAGTTTAATGCTAATAACTTCAATCTAATTTCATTCTAATTCCAAACGCTTAAACCATCGGCTTATTATTATTTTAGGGAAGAATGTGAATCAATTTACTACAGGAAATAATGGGGACCTTAAGGTTCTATGACTATATGTATGATATTTTTACACTCACAATGATACTGATAAGGTATGCTTTCCGTTTTATATCATTAAAACAGTAAATCATATGTTTAAGGTGAAATGAATACGTAAGCTTCATTTTATTACAGTCGCAAATGAATTTGATTCTGTACTAACAGGTTACTATTAAGTCGTGAACAAAGTCAAAGACAGTAACAATGAGAACATTGACTGAATGCCCAATTTATATATAAATTATCTTTAATGTGTTGACAAATGTGACGATTGTCATTGTTGGGGCTTTTCCATATTAAATATCGTTTTACATACTTGAATTCCTTTAAAACAAACGGTTTAAACTAGCGTCCATTGAGCAGATGATTGTTTGCATTGATTTGGAACTTATACGTTCTATTGACTGTGTGATGAACTCAGCCTTTGAATTCATAGAGATATAACACAATTCATCATAACTAATTTTCATGTGTTGACATTGTTTGAAACGAAACGCATCAAATAACAAGAAACAAAGCATTACTTATTAATTACATGCGTTTTTTTTTACAAAGTATATACACTCATCACTGGGAACATGCTCGAATGAAAGCTAAAACTAATAAGATTAATTGAGTTAACGACCTCATCAATAGCCCACGTAAATATTTACAAAAACAATTCCATAGCTCCTAAATTTAAGATCCCGGTCTGTTAAATGACAAGCTAGTGTGATTAATCTCTACCTAACATTATTATCACATGTATCAATATCGTCCATATGATGTTTTCATGCCCGAAAGTCTTTGACTCGACACTAAGGAAAACCGGCTTCCCACTGATTCGATAAATACTGAGCAAATGATTTTCCAGTGTGTGCTAAATGACATTTGATACTATATTAATTAGTGTTAACAAACATGTTAGCTAACTCATTTGCGTGTAATTATTTTACTGTTAGCACTGGCAATAAAAGTGTTTTGTGTGAAAATGTATTATGATTAACCGTATTATTCCATATCGAAAGTCAACATTTGCATCAGTGCTTTGAAATAACATAACCCTGACACGATGGAATCACATGTATGCCTTGATCTGACAGAGAGCTCATTGTGAAACATATTACAACCATCACCATTAATTTTAATAACAATGATACGTATCCACATGTGACCGAACAAGTGAATACTTTGGCCGCATATTAACAATAAACCAAGGTCAAACAACTAAGTAAAAATGCAGTAGTAGGTGTAGTAGTAGTATTAGTAGTAGAAGTAGCAGTAGAAGTAGTAGTAGTAGTAGTAGTAGTAGTAGTAGTAGTAGTAGTAGTAGTAGTAGTAGTAGTAGTAGTAAAGGTAGAAGAAGTAGTATTAGTTTATGTTGTTTGGTATCGTTGTTTTGTTTGGTTTTAAATGTTATTGTTGTTTTTTTCTTGATATTCGTGATCACAAGATAGCATGCCATTTGATTCAGTAAACATCTGTCTGAGCATAACTTAATTAAAGTGTTACATAGCAAACGAGAATACTGGTATTGCTCAATATGCATAAAATGTTCATTAGTTAGGTTTTGTAACAAAACGAACGACTATCCTGCGTATTGCCTTTCTGATATTTGCTACTAAAAACTGAGTTAATATTCATGTAACGCAGCAATCGTCCAACTAGCGCCTCTAATTAGATTCCATCTTCTTGTTACACATCGAAGTAATGAGGCAACATGCGACATCGAATGTCTGCCATCAGATCATGTTAATTTAAGAACGAATATCCAATTAAATTCATATATTCTCTAGATATACGAATTATATATAGGAACTGCAGATGTCGCATTTATTTTTCTATCTCAAACTGTCCTGTTATTAACGATTATCGACATGATAAAAATACCTCGTGTCAAATCAAATAAGAAACTCGAATTCAAACACAAGTGTTTGTTACATTCAAAGACCTACATAAAGTATTTTACTGTTATAGACAAATATAACAATTTATTCAGTGTGTTTTTACTTAAGAAGTATAGTATATAGAGACATATTTGCGAGATCTACGTTTTAACTCTTACATCACAAAATCTTATTATTGACACGTATGTAAATACTTACCAGCGTTATACAATTCAGCTTAAAATGGCTTTGTATTATATTGCATTTGATCAAACAGCCGGAAATGACAGTCTGAAAACGCAGTGGTTAACCACATATTTTCGATCAGCCGCAGAACCTAGTGGACTCTAGGACCAAACTGATAACAAACTTTCGTCGATCATTTCCGACATGTGTCTGCATTGATGTACAGGCGGAAACTTTATGGCGAGTCTGAGGAGCCATAAAACCCAGCGAAACCTACTCCGCGATTTTTGTATTGGGTTCAGCTTGAACCATGCGAGTATTTTCGATTGACAAAGACATTCCTCCGGGCTTTATTTTTGATAATTTTATTTTGCCTTTATCTTATATTTGGCAGACACCCATTTTACAGATTTTTGTTGTTTGCTATCTTACGTGATGTCTGTTCTGCAAATAGATACACAAATAACTAAACTATATAAAATACATTTGTAATAATAAGCTCATATGTGTTGAACACTGACAGCATCTTAAAGATATTTTGGTCCGATACCTCTGCAACAGAGCACTTATGTTAAAACAGAAACATTTTAAAAAGCAATAAATTGTGTTTACCACCTCTTGCCCTATTATTATGACGCTATTTCGTTTGCAAGTTTCAAAAGACAATACGAAATGTTTTTATATGGATTTGAATATAACGGCTTTGTATAGTATCATGTATTTTAGACAATGCATTATTTACCAAAGTTACAACATATTTACCAAAACAATAATTCATACAATATTTTTAAACGCCAAAACTATTCTTTATGTGAAATTTATTAATCGTTCATTTAATTATACCAGCAAAATACAAAGCCAGTATATAATGGATTAAACAATTTACAACGCAATTAACAATGCATTTATTTGGAGCGTGGGCAAATGCGTGAAAACAAAAAAGCTTTAATAAAGATTTGTAATGTCATGACGTCATTAAACTGATAATATATTGAACACAATCGTATTTAATTTTAGTAATATTATAATGAACGACTCATTCTCTAAAGAGTGCCTTAGACAACAGTGTACTGCAGTTGAACGAGTCAATTTTTTTTTAAGACATAACATTTATGACGGAGAAACTGCAAGAAAACACGCTGACAACACTCCTCAACAAAAGGCGTTTAGTTTAGAAGATAATTGTAAAGCTTTTTACGCCTGAAACACATTAAAAACCATGTAATGCACACTAACGCAAAGTATGTGCACAGGACGACGTTTGTGTATAGTGCCCTTACACAAATATACAACACGAAAACAGGGTATAAATAATAATAATAATACCAAGAGTCGTCACTGGCAGGACTGATGGTAAGGATACACACAGAATGATACAGTTGTAAAACTTAAATGTTTAAGCATATCTTATGGCTCCTAATAAGTTGCTACATGTAAACGCGCATGTTATAACACAATATGCAACAATTTACTATATAAGTCTTCAGGAAATATTACGTTAGTAACAATGTGAATCTATATACTCGTATAGTTTCGTTTTATAAATGTCTTTATTGCTACAATAGTTTTTATTAACGCTGCAGCTGTGCTTACGTATGTTTGATATTTTATATCTAATTAGCCAAAGCGACACTACTTATAATTACTTGGTAGTTTACCATATACATGGTGATAACATGCCTTTTTGAGCTGTTTTTGCAGTAAATTAGTTGCGCATGCCAATGACTAGTTTAATAACAAAAACGCTTCCACTTTCTGTATAATTATATGAATTTCTGTAGGTCGTTATCATAGCGAATGTAATTGCCTGTATGGCATTCAATGCAAGCTTCTTGCACACATCTTTGCAAAAAAAGAGTTACTTACGAAACGTTCTACAACAAAGGCGTTATGTTGTGTGTACATAGTGGCATTGACGATGTACAACCTTTGTTCATAGATTATTTAGAGTTAGTGACACTTTTAATACCACATATTTACATGACTGCAAATATCTCTCAAACAATTAACCACATTCAACACATTTGTCAAGACAATCATGAACAATTTAAGAGCATTTACATATAAACGTTTCCATCGAGATTACACGAATATATGCAATTAATCCGGTGAAAATGAACGGATCGTTTGCCGTTCTGTTTATATTAAGCTTGTTTTACTTTGATCAGTCGTCTTGAGATGATTAACTATAATATTACTATATAATCGGTTGTTCATAATAAATCCTCGTCTACATAGTGTAATGATAACAATTATTGCAAATGCTTAGACTATTTATCATATGTGTACAATGATGCGCCTACGGAATGAATCACTCTTAAGTAACAGTAAGCGAAATTATTGTTAAGGGGAAATCCGGTCCTTTAAATGCGTATCAAGGTACGCTTTGATGCAAACTGTTTACCACCAATAAATCATATTCAGCTCATTCAACGTAACAAAAGCAAACGTATTGACGTAGTTGTAGAGGAATTCCCATTTCCATGACACAGTAAACTCTGAACGAACTTTGAAGAACGTTTTGCTATTTCTTTTATCAATGTCATCGCGCATGCTGTTAATATTGATACGAATAGTTTAGATTGATCGTTCGCATGTCCAATCACGAACATCGAGAGGCAGAACTAATATACGAATTTCAGGAAAGCAGCATGAACTAAGCTAACAAATGCAAAGCAAAATACCTAGAAATATAGGTAGCGCAGTTAACATGGACCGACTGAGTAATGTTTGCTTATTCATTATGAATGTTTGGGTTGTTAAACTATTTCTCACTCGTATTCTTCCATAAAGCGTGGACACAAAATTGTGAGGATTATCTGATTGATACGTGGACATGGTCAGTCTGAAAAGCTCACTTTATTAACCTTTTTATTATTAACGTCGCATTATACTTTTTTGGATTTCGTTCATTCGCACGAAATATAACCTCTAAACACTGTATGAAACTTTTACATTTATGTGCAAACAATTTGATGTTTCACAATGATATCAATAGGAATATCGCACTTTTAAAAGCTGAATGATACACATTGCTCAACAATAAGTATTTATATTTCTCTTGGAGGATAAAGTTATGACAAGGTGTCGTAACATGCTGTTTATTATTTATTATGACCAGGAGGCACTCACTTAACGTGGTGAGACACAGATTGATTGCATTCACGCCCGAACACTTTCGTAAATTACACTTTCGTCCAACGGTTTGGCTTGGCCTTCAGACAGTCATAAAGTACTGCCCTTCTAATCTCATGCAGAACTGGCCTCTTATTATTTAAAATTAATGCGAAACAATAACTTTTAAATCAAATATTATAATTCATTTTTATATTCCTTCCAGAATTTCATTAAATGTTCTGCGATGTAAAAACTGCGCATACATGTTAAAATCTCCATATCGATGGTATGTGACTACGTATTCGAATGTATGCCCTAGATTCACGACCATCGGCATCTGATTGTGTCCTTTTTAAAAATCTTTTTGCAAGAGGGATGTTGATTTGCATAATATTATTTGCATTATCAATCTCAATGCAAACTTGGATGAAGTTAACAACAACTGCAATTAATATTAAAGAATCAAGGAAGAACCATTTCAAAGTAAATACGCTATTTATTGTAAATAAAAGGACTTATTGTAATATAGTCTATTTATAACTATTTGATTTGTGCATCTGTAACTTGTAGGTAATAGACGAATTTACAACTCAAAGTAAACTAGTAGTGACTTAAACTAGTAAAAGTCGTGAACATAAATACAGTAACAATTATAACATTGGTTCAATGCCAAATTAAATTAAATTTCGTTTAATGTGTTGACAAATGTATTGATTGTCATTTATCCGGCTTTCCATCTTGCATAACGTTTTACATAACTTTAATTCCTTTAAATGTTAAAAACGATAGGTCATTGAGCAGATGATTAGTATTATTCTAGTTCTTAGGAACTATTACGTTCTATCGAATGTGTGATGAAATCAGCCGTTGTATTCTTAAAGGTATAACACAGTGTATCATAAATAATTGTAATGTGGTGTGTTTTGTTGACATCGATTGAACCGGAACGCATCAAGTACCAAGACACAAAGCAATAACAATTGTGTGCATAAGTTGTTTGTTGACAAAGTGTAATGACACATCACTTGGCACATGCTTCAATGAAAATAAAATCAAAACGATTAATTGAGTCAACGACCTCATTAATAACCCTCGTACATATTTACAAAAACAATCTCGTAGTTCCTGTATTAGTTTTCAAAGATCACCTGTTAAATGAAAAGCTTGTGTGTCTTATCTCTTCCTCACATTGTTATCACATGTATCAATATCGTTCATATGTTGTTTTCAAGCCCGACAATGTTTGACTCGAAACAAATCTAAACCGGCTGTCAACTGATTCGATAAATGTGGCGTGTTCTGAGAAAACTGAGCAAAATGCTTGTGCGTAAATTGTCATCCCAGATTAGCCTGTGCAGTCCGCACAGGCTAATCAGGGACGACAATTTCCGCTTTTATGGAATATTTGGTTTAAATGATGTCTCTTCTTAGCGAAAATCCAGTTTAGGCGGAAAGTGTCGTCCCGGATTAGCCTGTGCTGACTGCACAGGCTAATCTGAGATGACACTTTACGCACAAGCATTTTGCCCAGTTTTCTCAGAACACGACACATTTGATAATATCTCAACAAACACGTTAACAAACTTATTGGCGTGTAATTATGTAAGTGTTAGCGTTAGCAATAAAGGTGTTTCGTGTTAAAATGTATTATGATAAACAGTTACATGTCATATCGAAATTCATCATTTGCATCAATGATTTGAAATAACATAAACAGTGCACACTTGAATCACGCTACGTGTACATACATGACAAAAAAGGTGAACTGTGAACTTGGCTGCAAGTTAACAATAAACCTTTTGACCCAAGGTAAAAAAAATCAGCAAGAATGTCGAAACCGCGGCTGCGTTTGGAGTCATTATATAGAATTGATTTAGCATACTTAAAAAGGACACTTCAGTGCAGAATACCGATCTATTTTTTGACAAACTGTAGTAGTAGTAGTAGTTGAAGTAGTTGTAGTAACAATTGTTTAGTATTCAATGTTGTTGTTTGTTTACTGATATTATAACAATATGGTTTGCCAATTTAATTAAGCAAACATCTGTCTTGACATATTTAACATTTGCATTTTTTAAATAGCCGACCATAATACAGGTATCACTGAAAATGCATAAAACGCTCATTATTGGGTTTGGGTAACACAACGAACATCTACCCTACTTATTGACATGCAAAGTACTCAACACATGTATTTACTGATAACTAATATTTGTAACTGAAAATGCGTTAATACGTATGTAGCGCAGCAATCGCCAAACTAGCGCTTTTTATGAGCTTCCATCCTGGACTTACACATCGTTGTAATGAGGCAAAATGCTACATCGAATGTCTGACAACAGACCATGGTAAATCAAGCAAAAACATTCAACTAAAGCCTAATTTTCTTTAACAATTTGAAGATTATCAAAGAACTATTTAGTTGTGTATCATAAGGTGTATTTTAATTAAAGATTATTGACATAAGACCTCGTATCAAAGCAACTTAGAAACTTGAATTCCAAGAAATAGATATTGTTACAAAAAAGGATTGATTTCAAAGACCTGCATGTGATATTGTAAAAATGCTATCACAAAATATATAAATATGATATACAAGTTGAAAGGTTAATTATAGAAGAATATCCAACAGTGACACATATTCGAGATATACGATTTAGCTTTTACATCACAAAATCTTATCATTAAACATTTAAAACGACTTCATAGATTGAACACTGCAGCTTTTAATTACTTTGTATTAGATTGTATTTGATCATAACTGGCCGGAAATGATAATCTGAAAACAACGAAAACGAAATCATTTCGATCAGTCGCAGATCGTATTGGACTATAGGAATAAACAGATACCAAATTTTCGTTGATCCTTTTGGGCGTATATCTGCATTGATGTACAGGCGGAAACTTAAATCTGAGGAGCCATACAACCAAGCGAAACCTACCCCTGCGATAACTGTATAGGCTTCAGTTTAAAAATTGCGAATTTTAAGTCTGACAAACAGATTTTGTCGTGTGTTTTTTTTTATTTTTTTACTTTGCCTTTATCTCATATTTGGCAGGAACCTATTTTACAGCATCTTGTTGTTTCCTATCGTACGTGTTGTCTGTTTTTCAAATAGATAAACACATAACGGATACTGCTGCACAAGATCACTTATGAGAAAACCAAAACACGTCTTAAACCAGCTCATGGTTGATCAGCCCTATTTCTATAAAATGACGCTATTCCGTTAGCAAGTTTTAAAAGACAATACGAAGGATTTTCAAATGTGAATTATACACGTATATAAAGTATAAATACTGTAAGACATTATATTGTTTAGCCAAGTTTCACCATATGTACGTATATAATAATGCATACACTATTTTAAATCGTCCAAACTATTCTTTATGTTACCTTTGTTCAACGATTGTTCAATTATACCATCTTAATACAAAGCCAGCACCTAATGGATTAAACAATCTACAGCGAATTATATAATGAATTTATTCGGAGCGTGGGCAACCAATTCTAACAAAAATAGCTACTAACGTTTAACATTTCTAATTTCATGACGTTATATTACTGATAATACCTGGAACATAATGGTATTAAATTGGATAATAATATTTTACAAATAGCATTCTCTAACGAGTGCTAAAGAGAAGCATTGTACTGCAGTTGAAAGAGTTTTTTTTAAAGAGACAGAAACTTAATGACTGAGATATGCGTCAAGCCCGACATGTTCTAATATCCTTTCAACTCGGATATTAAAGCCTCCTCATAATAAGATACTAACATCAAATGCGGCTTCATGCATTCAACTATAGATTAAATCACGGAACCGAGGATTTAAAAACACAAGGATGGATTGATTTTGTGTCGATAAAATCGAAAACCCAATTTTCAGTAACCTTGCAGTTGAAACAAACAAATCTTAAAGGGATTACACAAGTGTTTGATGTTTATAATGGCTTAAATGATCTTTCTACCGTTATTAACGTGCCTTACATTAAAACACCAACGTTACGTATGGAACTAAAGCATTATACCGACAATGTATGACTCTGTCAATGTTAGACCTTTGAACTGCAGAAAACACGTGTCAAACGCTGCCAACACTCCTCAACAAGAGTTAAGTTCTGGAGAGAGTTTCAGATTTATTTACGCCTGACACATATTAAACACTATGTTATGTACACGAACGCAACGTTAATGCACGTGTTGACGTGTGTGTGTTGTGTCCTTAGACTCTGGTTAATAGACAAAAAAGGGAAATAAATCATAAAATTATAATAACAGTCGTTACTGGCAGAAGTGATGGTAAGGATAAAGACAGTACGATACGGTTGTAAGGCTTACATGTTTAAGCATGTTGTATGACTCGTAATAAGTTGCTTCATGTATACGCGCATGCCATAACACAAAATGCGACAGCTACTTTATCTTTATAAGTCTTATGTAATAAGTCTTCAGGAAACATAACGTTAGCAAAATTGTTGTTCTAGTTTCTCTGAAAGTGTAGTTCTATAAATGTCTTTTTTGTTACAAAAGTTTGTATTGACGCTGCAGCTGTGCTTACTAATATTTGATGTTCAATATTAAATCAACCAAAGCGACACTACTTATATTAACTTAGTAGTTTACAATTAACAATGTGTTATATGCCTTTATGAGTAAATAACAGTTACGCATTGTTCGCATGTCAATTACTAATTTAATAACAAAACAACTGTTACATAATATATTTAAATGCATGCCTGGTGGTGGTTACCATAGTAAATGTTATTGCCTGTATGCCATTCAATTTTACACACATCTTTGCAAAACGTGCACTAGCGTAGACGATAGCTGTATTGTATTCGTCTCAATGAAAGTCTGCGAAAACAATTGCGTAATGATTAATTTACATTATAACACTTCGTTGGTAACTGGCTGTGATTAAGTGATATTTTATGTTTGGTTATGCAAATTGTTCTGCGCCACGTTGTCATGTGTGAATATCTCTCTATCATCATTTCAAACATATTTCCAGACAATCATCAACAATTGATTTGCATTTACAAGTGAACGTTTCCATCGTGATTACAAGAATATATGCAACTAATCCTATGAAAAGGAACGAAATATCTACGATACTGTTTATATCAAGCTTATTTCACTTCCACCAATCGTCCTGGGATGATTAAAAATATATGACTATATATTTATAAAGTGTTGATAAGTCATCCTTGCCTAGATGGTGTTATGATAACAATTATAGCGAATGCTTAGGTTATTAATAATATATTCGGTACAATGATTCACAATAAGAATAAGTGACTCTTAGGTAACCGCTAGCTACATGATTGTTAAGTTGGAATGTGACTAAACGATTTAACCAATATATAATATCTATTTGATTTGTGCAAGAAATACATGTGTAGAATGTCGGTTATAGACCACATTTGAACTCGAAGTAAACCATAGTAAACCATGAACCCATACGATCCGAATTATATCGTTCCTTTTTACAAATGCTTTACCGGACTTTCTAGAAATATGTATTTCACAGTGATAAAAGCAATCTTAGTACACAATTATGTATCTAAAGATGCGTGCTCATAACTAGTGGTAAGTTTTTTTGTATACGGATGTATATCACGCATTTAAAAGCGAACGTACGACACATTCGGAAATACTCACGGCATTTGAGGACATGACAATATAACAAGCATAGCTATGAGAGAATATCTATATTACAAATGTTGTGTATATAGTAGTTGGAAAAATGTGCATTATATAAGGATTCCAAATGAATGATTTATTTCATTTTAACAATCCCTCACGCCGATTGACACTTTCAGATAAACTATGTTCTATTATACAAAAAAAAAGCTTAGTTATTACGAGATATGACCAATTAGATATGCAATGCGGCTTGATACTCTCAACACTGGTCATAAACAATTGTAAGATCTATGTGTTTCATATACGTTATTGGATTGCATTCATGCCTCAACGCCACACAAGTCTAGTAAACATAGTAAATGCGAAGTATATATGGCGATGTTTAAAATGGCATATGCGCGTACTAATAATTTATCTTAAATTGTTTGCTTCTGATTCATTAATCAAGGTTCAAGTATGTATACCAGATTGGGAGATCGGAGATCAAAAACTCAAGTTACTGATAAAGATTTCAATACATAACACATCTCTTGCAAAATCAAAAGTTAATGCGATTATCAACTATATAAGTCTGGACAATCAAACAACTTCATTCATTAATATTAAATGAGACATTGTCTTTAGTAAATATCTGTGTACGCTCCACTAACATCTCAAATCGAGCACTAAGCTTATGGGCTGAACGTAAGCAGTTGTTTCATTTGGAGCGTGAAGCAAGTTATGGTAATTTGGACCCTAATTGTAGAGGAGTATAAACCAGTGTTCCTAACAAAGGTAAGCGCAGGCTTATTAAACGATAATTGCGAAATCGAAACTGGATACAGCATACTTATACTAAAACTCGTAATGATGTTACACAAATAATACAAAGAAGAACACTATTTTACAAAGTATTTGATTTTGTTAATAATACGATTTTCTTGTAAATGTGTATAACTTCCCAAGTTTTGAATAAACTAATAAAACACAGTTTGCTTGGCAAACATTTAATAACAGGGATATATCTTGGGGTTTCAGATACTTCACGTTATAGATAAAGATGGGCGTCGGTTTCTTAAAATGATCCACAATGATTGAAGCGAATACATGTTCATTAATGTCCCAAGAAAAATTACGAGAATACATTTCCAGAGAAAGCAAAATCCATTACCATATAACATTTATACACGCAATACGTTGATACATAGTATTGTGTACTAGTTTGTTTACGTATTTGTTAATGAGAATTATAAGTATTATAACTGTATCTGTTTTAGAAATAAATTTTAGCCAGCAGGTTATTGAAAGGCCGTTAAATGTTATAGAAGCTGTAAACGTGCGTCGCACAATTGTGTTTTATGATGACCAATTACACGGTCAGGAAAATTTATTTCCACGCATTCTGTAGGAGTCTTTTATTATCTTAATTCCCCAAATGTAATATCACAAATAACAATCATACTTATTTACATTGTGTACCTTGCGTTACAGCATTTGTTTAACACATGCAAATAATAAACGCTTTAATGTTATATAATTGGTCTACAATTTCTCAGAACTACGGTTCAGGTGAAAAAAAGAATGAATATCTTGCAATAGTGAAGTGTGACCTCTTATGTTTATAAAAAAGTTTGCTTTACATCCCATCCAATTTCGCACGCACGATTTTCTAAGCGAATTCGTATAAAACTCATATGGATCAATTTTTCCAACATTGCCTTGAAGATATAATGGCATTCCATTGAATAAATAAAATAAATTAAATGCTATTTTGAATTGACATTGATTATTTGTTGACAATGAAGCATCGTTTCCCTATTCAAACAAATTTTACATATAATATTCCAATATTAAGTATTGATTATTACTAATGATATCGTCATATAGAATACATTTGTCCTAAGCTTATATATTGGAGTTATTTACGAACGAGAACCCACTATATGTTTACGCGTATTGTGCGTCGGAGTCTGAACATGAAAACAAATAACGTAATATAATTGTCCGTATCAAGAAAAAAAAAATCAATACTCACACAAGCGCCGATTGTTTATTATTTTAAGTTATTTAAGCTAAAAATATTTCTGTTCAACATGTTTTTATGTTATTTATTTCCACTGAAGCAATGGTCGTTACCTAATTTACATACATGCTTGCGTTAATTAGATAAAAGTTTTGGAGGAACTATATGTTTTAGTAGACATGTCAATGTAGCACCTGCAAACTTTAACGCATATCGCGGCTCGGCGTTTAATGGTCTTAACTAAAAAGAAATACAAAAAGTATATGTTAGCTTATTTTGTATTCGTGTATCAATCGGTAAAATATGTTCAAATAGCAAAGCAATATATTACAGTTAACAATAGCACATACATTAATTTATATAAGGTGGTATCTCACAGTATTATAATTTTAGCTCAGTTGAAACAGTTGTGACTGCAATTAACTTTATTTTACATCTAGAAACTTTTTTGGAGACGTAATCCTTTTAAAGTTGCACAAATACTTTTTCTTATTACTTTGTTTTAACATATATAATTTCTCCTGTCTGTTATAAAGGACGTGTTGTTGTGAATAACATGAAAGTCGAAAAATTATAGCAATACTTGTATCGCTTATGATGCGTTATTTAAACACAGCACTTGTGGCAGTTAAATGCCGATAACTTCAATCTAATTTTAACGCTAACAACATCAGCTGATAATAAGTTTAGGGCAGAATGTGACGCAATTGACTACAGGAAATAATGGGGACCTGGTTGTTTCCATGACTATATGTATGGAATATATAAACCCACATTAATACTGAAAATACGAGGTATGATTTTAAATATCGTATTTTCAAAACAGTGAAATATGGTAGAAATAATTTAAATATTATATAAATTGTGTATGCTTCATTTTATTACCGTTATAAAAGTATTTTATTCTGGACAAACCGGTTACTATTAAATCGTCAAAATTCAAGTACATGTTATCAGTACAATGCCCCAGTATAATATTATTGCGCTAAAATGAAAAACAAAAACACTGTCATTCGTCGGGTTTTTGCATAAACAGCAAGAGTTTTCCGTCTTGCATAACGTTTAACATGCATTGGATTTGGTTAAAACGAAAGTTTAAAACTAGCGTCCTTTGAGCAGATGATTGGTATAATTACATTGCTTTGGAACTTTTATGGTGCATTGATTGTGTAACAAAATCAGATATTGCACTAATAAAGGCATAACAAAAGACATCATAACTAATGTGGGTTAAATTGACATTGGTAACAATGAAACGCATCAACTTACCAAGAAACAAAGAAATAATAATTAATTTCATCAGTGTCTTCTGACAAAGTATAATGGCTGATCTATGGGCTCATGTTATAATGAAGACACAATCAAAAATAGTAATTTAGTTAACGACCTAATCAATAGGCCACGAAAATATTTTCAAAAACAAGTCCTGTAGTTCCTATATTAAGTTTTAAATATAACCAGTCTGTTATACGAACAGCATGTCTAATCTCTACATCATTATGTTATCACATGTATCAATGTCATCCAGATGTTATTCTCATGCCCGATGGTCTTTGACTCAACAATAAGGGGGAAAAGCCAAATGATTAGATAAATACTTACATATTATTGACATGATTATAAGACCTCGTGTCAAAGCAAATTAGAAACTTGAAATAAAAGAAAAAGATGTTGGAACAAAAAAGGATCGAGTTCAAATACATCTCTGTGATATTGAAATGTTATCACAAAATAGAACACTATGATATACAAGCTAAATGTTAATTATATAAGTATATCCAATAGTGACACATATTCGAGATCTACGCCTTAACTTTTACACCACACAATCTTATCATTAAACATTCATAGAGTGTACACTGCAGCTTCAAAAAAAACTTTGTATTAGATTGTATATTATCGTAACTGGCTGGAAATGACAATTTGAAAACACAGCGATAAACCAAATCTTTTCGATCAGCCGAAGAACGTATTGGCCTATAGGAACAACCGATAACAAACTTTCGTCGATCAATTTCGACGTATGCTGCATTGATGTACAGGCGGAAGAGCCATAAAACCAGGCGAAACCTACCCCCGCGATAATTGTAAAGGCTTCAGTTTGAACATTGCGGTTGTTTCGCCTGACAGAGAGATTCCGTCGTATTTTTGTTATATAGTTTAACATTGCCTTTATCTCATATTTGGCAGGCACCTATTTTACAGGTTCTTTTGTTTTCTATCTTATGTGCTATCTGTTCTGCAAATAGACACACAAATAATCATACTATCTCAAAGACATTTGTAATAATAAGCATTTATTTTTAACAAACTGACAGTATCTTATAGATATTCTGGTCGGATACCGCTGAAACAGTGCACTTATGTTAAAACAAAAACATTTCAAAAACCAAAAAATGGTTTTCATCAGCTCTAGTCTTATTATTATGTTCATTGACAGTTTTAAAAGACAATACGAAATGGTTTAAAATGTGAAATACGCATATATATAGTATAATTAATCTAAGACAATGCATTATTTGGAAAAGGTAAACCATATGAACGAAATTTATAACTCATACACTATTTAAGAACGGCCAAAACTATTATTTATGTTACCTTTATGCACCGATCATTACATTATAGCATCACATTACACAGCCAGTATATAATGCATTAAACTATTGAAAACAAAATAAATAATGCATTTATTCGGAACGTGTGCAAATAAGTCTTACAAAAATAGCTCCATAACGTTAAAGATTGCTAATGGCATGACGTCATGTAACTGATAATGCCTGGAACACAATTGTTTTACATTGGAGAATAATGATAATAAAAAGTTCAGGCTCTAACGAGTTGTCAAGACGGGAATTTTACTGCAGTTGAAAGAGTTTGTATTTTTTTAAAGAGACATTAAAACAAGAGGCCCATGAGGGCCTGAATCGCTCTACTGGCTGGAATGTCAATGGAATGGAAAGTCATCATGCAAGGGAATACTGAAAACACAAATCCTTTCATCCTTGCCAAATGAATTATCAGATGGCTTATATTTTATTTAATTTTAAATTTATAATTGCAACCAATTAAACAACCTACTTAAATGCCTCGGACCAATACAAATTCAAGGGGCGATAATTCTGGACTTTTTACTCTGATGTAACCCATTTTCAATAGGGTTTGAGTCCTTATTAATATAAAGACACTGAACAAGTTTGAAAAGAATCGGATGAAAACTGTGGAGTTTATCGCGCAAAGAAGAAAAAGTCTAACGCACGCACGGACGGACGGACGGTCTAATGTAACCCATTTTCAATAGGGTTCGAGTCCTCATGAATATAAAGACACTGTACAAGTTTTAAAAGAATCGGATAAAAACTGTGGAGTTTATGGCGTAAACAAGAAAAAGTCTACACACGCACGGACGGACGGTCTAATGTAACCCATTTTCAATAGGGTTCGAGTCCTCATTAATATAAAGACACTGAACAAGTTTAAAAAGAATCGGATGAAAACTGTGGAGTTTATCGCGTAAACAAACAAAAGTCTAACGGACGCACACACGGACGGACGGACGGACGGTCTGATGTAACCCATTTTCAATAGGGTTCGAGTCCTCATTAATATAAAGACACTGAACAAGTTTGAAAAGAATCGGATGAAAACTGTGGACTTTATCGCGTAAACAAGAAAAAGTCTAACGGACACACACACACACGGACGGACGGACGGACGACGGAAACCACACCATGACATAAGCTCTTCCGGCCTTCGGCCAGTAGAGCTAAAAATGACGGAGATATGCGTCAAGCCCGACATGTTTTAATATCCTGTCAACTCGGATATTAAAGCCTCCTGATACTAAGATCTTTACATCAAATGAGGCTTCATGCATTCAACTATAGATTAATTCACGGAACCGAGGATTTTAAAGCCCAGGGATGGATTGATTGTGTTCTAATAACATGGGAAAGCCACTCCTCATCAAAGCTCGCAGTTGAAACAAACATAACCTTAAGCGACTGCACATGTTTTTGATGTATGTAATGGCTTAAATGATCTTTCTACCATTATTAAAGTGTCTGGCATCAACACACTCACGTTTCGCATTGAACTAAAGCAATACCGACAATGCATGCCTTTGTCGAAGTTAGATCTTTGAACTGCAGAACAAAAGTGTTAAAGACTGACAACACTCCTCAGCAAGAGGCGTTCAGTTTGGAAGATAATTGTATAGCTATTTACGCCTGACACATATTAAACACTATGTAATGTACACTAACGCAATGTTTATGAATTTTTTGACATTTGTGTATATAAACAATAGGTTTACAAAACAGTATTGTTTTCTAGTTTGTGTGTGTATTTGTTAATAAGACAACAACGTATTTTAACTAGCAGTTCAATAAAAGGCCGTTAAATGCTATGGAAGATGTAAACGTGCGTCGAACCGGTTTTTCTTATGGCGACGAATTACACGGTCTGCCCGGAAAATGTATGTTCTGGCATTCTGTAGGCGTCTTCTATTATCTTTGCAATTTTTCAAAATGTTACATAACACATATTCATCTCACTTACCTACATCGTGTACCATGCGTAATAAGTTGTGTTAAACAAACGCAAATTACGCGCGTTTTTTGTAAAATAAATGGTTTGAACTTGCGCAAAAAAAAACGGTTCAAGTGAAATTAAGAAATTCTTCCAATCGTGGAAAGTAACCTTTAACATTTATAAATATTTTGCTTCTATCCGATCAAATGCAGCCAGCATGACTTTCCAAGTTAATTCACATACAAATTGCAACTGATCTAGATAACGTTATCCAAAATTGCTGAGACGATAAAATGTCATTCAATTGCATAAATGATATAAATTTAATGCGATTTTGAAATGACATTAAGTGTTTGTTGACAATTTAGAATCTTTTCCCTATTCAAACCAATAGTACTTACAAAAGTCCAATATCAAGTATTGATTATAACTAACGATATCGCCATATAGATTAAATTGGTCCTAAGCAAATGTATTGAAGTTTATTACGAATAAGAACACACCATATGTTTATGCTTATTGTGCGTCGGAGTCTGAACATGAAACCAAATAACGTAATATAATAATCCGTATCAAGACATACATAAATCAATACTCACACAAACCCCGATTCAAATCACTCTCACTTAATGAAAATCCTGCAAATGTCCATTCTTGAATAAGATCATCGTTGATGAAGCTGTTTATTCATGTCAATATTAACTACAGCACTGTGGCAAATGTATTTGAAGAAGAATTGTCTAAGACGTACAGTCTCCGCAAGGGAATTCAACAACACGTTAAGATCGTGAAAAACGCACTGGGCAAAAAACTATTGAAGAGCTTCCTGACTTCCACTATCTTTAGCACTGACCGGATCGATAGCGAAGTATTTTTTGCAAGAATTACAATGGCGCGGCGTCGCAATTTTTCTCGCAAAAGACAGTAGCGGCCAAACTTTGGTGACATTAGTAATTCCCGGAGTCTTCAGTTTTTTATTATGCTGCCTTTCTCTCTATAAACTATTAAGTCGATCAATGTATACGTTGATACTGAGAAAACATAGGCTGCGTTTTGTTTGGTCGGAAACGGAGATGAAAAGTGCCGTAACATTGTTAGGGTCGCTGAATGGACGATAGGAAATGTAATATGAATAACGTTTGAAATTACTTCGATATATCATTTTGCTGAAAATGTCATCTTTAGAACTCGTTGACAATGCCACCGACTAAAAACCTTGGTATACCAACGTAGGAGTGAAAATAGTGAACATTTCTGGAACATGATATAATAAAGCTAAACGTACACATATCGCCGGATCGGCGTTAATAAAGTGTATTGGTGGAGGAGTGTGGCTCGAATGATAATTGTTTATCCAAAATGGCTGCCATTCGGCCAGTTTCGAATTGTGTCGAAGAACATTGTATCTTTATCACGTTTATGTATTATGCAAATCAAGCATATCAAACGCTGATGTTTGATTTCTTGGATCGAAGTATTATAATGGCCCTGGATTTAATACTATTTTTTATTACGACTGCTAATATGAAGATGTTGATTTGGATTTGAGAGTTTGTTTAATATATTTTGGTAACGATGATAGTTCATTGGTGATTCCCATATGGTTGAAGATGTTGATAGTTATAATAGAATGAAATGAAGACTAGCTGATAAATGCTCTTATTATTTATTAAGATTAAGATGTTGATTTGGATGTGAGTGTTTGTTCAATAGATTTTGGTAACGCTGATAGTAAATTGATGATTAACATATAGTTGAAGATACTGATTGTGATAATATAATGAAATGCATCCTAGCTGATAAATATTCATATTTTTTTTTAAATATTTAACAATGTGTGTTAGGAGGTTGAACATGTGTTCATAACATAATGCATCGGTTGAAGAATAATGAAAGTCACATCAATTACTCATGATGAATTCATATTTGTTAGCCACATTAAAATGAAAACATTAAACAATTAAACATCTGAGATATACTTTGAAATAGTAAAACGAATAAAGCATCAATAACTTTGATGTATGATAAAAACAAATATTATTCCCTTTTTCAGATAAGAACTTGGTCTGCACAAATTAACATAGCAAACTGTAACAAATATAAGGCCAAAACGGTCGAAAATGGCCATGTAGTCATACAAACACATTTACATTGATGTAAACATCTAATTGATTGAACGCATGATTAGTTAAAGAATTATGGTTGTATTTACAAAAACAAACGTTGTCGTAGTTTATTTGTTCTCATTTAAGATTATCAGAATGTCAATAAGCCCGCAATGTATCATTCATGTAACCTCATGCATACCATAAAGAGAAAACAGTTTTATTTTTCCTTACATACATTTTCAGTAACGAAAACAGATGTCGACCATTCCAAAATTGCAAGATATTCAAAATATGATTTGAATCTATAGTAAATTTCGAGTAATCCTGTGTACTCTTAAATCAAGTATTAATCGACACCTTTTAACACTAGCAAAATATTTTGTCGGTACGTGTTGAAACAACCACATTCTATTCTATTGGTATGCATGTTTGCTTCACGGAATACATTAACAAGCAATTAACTCTGCCAGTATTTTGTATTTTATATGTCTAAGAAAGCTTAACTAAGTAAACTATTTTATGAAACTTGCAATTTTTTAATTACTTGGAGCAGTTTGAAGTAAATTCAAGCACAGATATTACGTATTTCTGGTAAAAACACGTCTTTTTTTATAGAGACATTGAATAAAGTCAGTTGTATACTTACACATACAAATTTAAAGGGAAGTATACGCATTGAAACCTACCGCAATGTTGTATCAATATAATAGTAAAACTGTGTATTGTGCAAATTATAATTAACTTGTATAAACAATTACATTGATTGATTGCTATTATTTTGGCTGGTGATAAAATGCTATATTTTCTGTTTGTCTTATATCTACAAACAATACCGTAAAACAAATAAGGTACTCGAGGATTTTCCTGTTACATATTGTCCGTGTTTTAAAAAGTAATATTCGTTAGGAAAGTGTTTCAGAATACGAGCGTTTTAGTTTATCTAACTAACTCATAGTGGTGTTCATCGACAAAAGGCTTATCACATCTACACATACAGTCCTTGTAAGCTGCCTTAACTTTGCTATAATTCCGTTTGTAATAAGAATGCGACAACATGCCAACGTAAATTGCCTTATATTGAACATATATTGCGTTGTGATTCAAATACATGCGCACAATGGGCTTTTTATTTATGACAACATCTGCGTTGTGATAATTGTGTGTCCTCTGGGTCACATGTCACATGTCAAACAGGTCGTGAAATGCACACGTGAAAAAAAAATCTAACTAACTGTCAACTATTTTAAAGCGCTTATCTCAATAACCAATAACTTTCTGTCTTTATGTTTATTTTGTCACAATTTTATCAGAAGCAAAAGGACGACGGTTCCATTTTTTTTCATTTGCAAAGTAGCATATAAGATAATTGCTGTAGGTGACAGGCTATTGATAACTTCGGAACGTTTAAGGACAACATTTAAAAACGGCTATTCCTCTTTTACATGGATTTGCATTATTAGACACGTTTTATTTCAACACTCACTCTATAGTATCCCTACACATATTCAGTGTTATTAAATGTTCCGAATTAATATTAAGCATCGGTGCCATGTAAGATAGGAAATATGTATATGTATTGCATTAAAATTAGTTGATTATTCATACTAGCCATAAGCAGTTTAGGCCTGGTCATATTATTAACACAGCAAGTTATAACATAAAAATGGTTTCAGTTTACCAGCAGTATGTCACTGTAGGAACATATATGTGGAAGCGTAAACATCTTGTTAAGCCGTTTAGTTTTACATATTTATTTCAAAAATTCAACAAACTAATAGTTAATAAATTAGTTAATCATATCAATATCCTTAAGTTTGTAAATGCAAAAACATGTAAAACAAAAATATTGTAAATTTTTATATCACGATTTTTGTTCTAATTTCAAATGTTGAATAATGAATACACAGAGCACATTTCTATAAACTATGCCCAGACAGTATGTTGCGTGCTAAATGTGCATATATGCTATTCATATAAAGAATTATTAGATATATGACGTATTTGTCTGGATTATAATGTGTTATTTAGTACGCGCCTTGCAATGTGTCAGAAATAAGCATCAAATGCGGTTTCTGTCATTCGCAGTGAGGATATTAAGTGCTCAATACCATGAAATTTCTTTCATATGACAATGTCGACAATAAGAAACTTTTCATCTTCTGTAACATGTTGTATTTTATACAAAATTGTTTTGTGTTGGGTTCTATTCGTGCAAATAATAAAAGGCGTTCGTTGTCAATTCGAGATCGATGTATGGCTTCAAACATCATGATTTACAGAGGAATGAACAAATATTGCAGTCTAACGCAGGGTTTTATTTAAAAAAATAAATAGATACAACATTGTGTCTAGGCACTTATTTAACGGGACTGTTACGGATCCGTTGTAACGGTGTTGTAACTATCTCTTGCTATGTATAGTTATCCGGACGATATATTATACTCTTTATAAATTGTTCATAATACCACAGAGTAAGCCTAAGCTTTATAAAAGAAAACTCATTCATATGCGTGACCTGTAGAAGAATGGTGTACTTATAATACTTATATTGCTCAAATGTGTTGATTGCATTGACTTTTTTTCAAACTTTATGAATGCGACCAACGAAAAAACAAGAAAATTTAAAATGTTAAGCTCCTTCTTAGATATAAAGAGAAGGTCAATCCAAAAACACGAAATACGTGCGAATTCTCACTGTAATTTGAACCATTGGTTAAAGATGGTGACTTTTTTAAAACAAAATGTATATATTCCTCAAAAGGTTTCGAACTTCAATTTCACAATGCTTCACATGTACATGTGTATTTAACAAACTGAGAATTGCGGAAGGATTATTGCCAAAGTTGTGAACTTACTAATATATTTTATAACGTCTTGAAGTGAGGTTAAAATTCTAGTAAATCATTTGGAGAAATTCAATGCAGAAGGGGTTTTATGCGTGAGCGTAAAGTGTCGTCCCAGATAAGCGTGTGAAGTCCACACAGGCTAATCAGTGACGACATTTTCCGCCTAAACTGAATTTTCGTTAAGAAGAGACTTCCTTTAAACGAACAATTCCATAAAAGCGGAAAGTGTCGACCCTTATTAGCCTGTGCGGACTGAACAGGCTATTCTGGGACGACACTTAACGCACATGCGTCAAACCCCCTTTTTACAGAGCTAGGCTCATTAATGTCTTCTGCGTATATGCAGACGCATGCTGTTCATAGAAAAAAATAACCATGTGTTTTCAGCAGACACACAAACCGCATAAAAATTGATATAGACCATATGTAATGCACGATACAACAAATATCAACATGAAGCAAATTGGAATAATTCCTCATACAGTGGAAACAGATATTAATCTTCCTCTTGTACACTTCGCCAAACAGTGTTGTCGGTTCGTTTGTTTAGCGTGTAAACAATCACCCTGCCAAGAGTGTTCATATTGTTCTGAACCTTCGATACGGATACGAATTGCTTAACTATACTTATTAATCATTCAAAAAAGTTACAGAGCGTTTGATTACCCTTTTTAGTTTAGTCTGCTACATCAAACTAATGTGATCAGTAAATAAGGTTCAAGCATTATATCTCCTAAGTCGAATACCGAATAATTACTCCCATGTAGTTTAATTTGTCGAGCATATATTCGTTTATAAATGGAATCCATGACGACGGGAAACATATCAACCATCGGTCAGAAATTTAGTACTGCTTTAAAAAGGTGGATTAGCAAGTCTACTTTCATGATTTTATTTTCAATGGAGTTAAATACTCCACTATAATTAATGCACAGTAGTTAAGCCTTAATACGTTAGTTCGTTTTAGTTGTGCAATTGTCCCAACAATGTAATAGTAAAACTGTGAATTGTGCAAATTATATGTAACCTTCATTTAATATAACATTACTTGCTGTCATGTCGCCTGGTGATACAATGATATATTATATGTATGTCTTATATCTACAAACAATATCGTGAAACAAATAAGGTATTCAAAGTTTGTTTCATGCTACAAAGTGTCAGTGTTTTCTGAGAATAGTGATTCTGGATACGATATTCGCAATTATATCAAACCCTCTCATAGTGATATTCATCACAAATAGGCGTATCACTTCTCCACATAGAGTCAGTGTACGCTGCTTAAACTGTTGTATCATTTCGGTGGTAATTAAAATGCGAAAACATGCCAAAGTAAATTACATTATATTAAACATATATTTCGTTTCGATTCTATTAGATGAGCAGAATTGGATATATATTTATGGCAACATCTGCGTTGTGTACATTATGTGTCTGCTCTGTGGCCTGTAAATCAAATCGTAAAATGCATATGTTAGAAAACCTTCAAACTCTATAATAACTATCAACCATTTTAAAGCGCTAATTGCAATAAACAATACCATTATGTCTTCAAGTGTGTTTTGTCACAATTTTTCCGGAAGCAAACGTACGACTGCTCCATTTGTCCATTAGCAAAGTGGATATTAGATCATTGCTGCAGGTGATAGATAATTAATAACTTCGGAACGTTACTTGATAACGTTGGAAAAAGGGCTCTTCATCTCCGACATGGATTTTCAATTTAAGTTTGAATCATGTGTAATGCGATTGGTTGTTTGCTAAGAGATATCTCAATACCAAAACATCTGCAGTAACATTAAAGTGTTTGCTTTTGATTCATTCAAGGATACTGAAGTATCTCGTTCCTACCACAACCTATTCATTTATTGCCAATGTGTTTTATTTTGAATTTATACAGACACGTTTTGGTAATTTGATGTACCGAATGAATCTAAAGCATCGTCAGTGCACATATAATATAGGAAAAATGAAAATCCAGTAGAGATATTCGTGTAACCATCCAATACTCTTTGATTTAAGGCAAAGCAAATTTGCCTACTCATATCAAAGAAAGACAAGAATTGAGTTCTATAACATGTCCATCATTCCAAAATATGAATCTGAGGCTTTGCTTTTATCATCAATGTACTTATCTTGACCGCACATTCCTTATTGTCTTTACCGAAAAAATACGGATGAGGAAATAAAGTCTCTCAAAAAAGCGATTGTTTTGATTGGATGGTGCAACGATGTCATCAGGCGTTTTGGTTTCAACGACGTCATCAGGCGTTTTGGTTTCAATTTGATTACAACCTATGCGTTGTACGTATCAAATTGTGGATTCATTCTAGCCAGAAGCAGTGGAGACATGGCCATGCTATTAACACAACAATGTATAACATAGAAATGGTTTCATTTTACCCTCAGTATATCACAATTAATTCCGATAGGGATAAATATGTTGTTATATTGATATAAACCATGGCCTGACAGTATGTTGCGTGTTACACTAACATTATATGTGATTCATATGACTAATTATTAGATATATGACATATATTTCTGGATTATATTGTTGTACTCAGTACGAACCTTGCCATGTATCCGAAATAAGCATGTAATATCATTCGTAGTAAGGTTATTTAGTGCTGAATACAGTGTGTGTTGATTCATATGACAATGTGGGCAATAATAGCTATAAAACGGTCATATTTTGTAAAATTTTGTATTTGATTCAACGTTATTTATGTTTGGTTCGATTCGTGCGGATATTAAATGTCAGATCCTTTTCAATTCGAGATAGATGTTTCGCTTCCAACATCATGATCTATAGAAAAAAGAACGAATTGGGCACGACATACCACACATGATTTTATTTCAAAATATAGATACATCATGGTTTAAAGCTTTCATTTTACGGGGCTGTAACTCTCAGTTGTTGTGCATAGTTATCCGAACGATATATGAAAGTGGTTCTTAATAAGCTTCATATTAAAATTCACATTCAAATGAATACATACGCTTCACCTGCTGAATGGTGATGTAGTTATAATACTTTAAGTTCCTTATATGTTGATTGGATTTTCTTTTTTTAAATTCACGATTACGAACATGGAAATAGAGAATAATAGGATAGTGTTGATTATAGATCAGCTTTATCATGCGAGGCTTAGGAAACAAAAAGCAAGAGCCTTGGCGAGTGCTTTTTCGTTTTCGTGCCGAGCATGATAAACCTGATCTATAATCAACACTTACCTATTATTCTATTTACCCCACTTTTTATTCAGTAAACATTTTTATTTAAACAAAATAAGTTTAATTTGTTATTTTTGCTTAATGTATGACGTCATTTTGTCGAAAATATTACGTCATTTCGTGCCGTGTATTATAGCAGGAAAAAAATAATCAACGGGGCTATAATCAACCGAAATCGCTGTAAAAGTGGGATAAAAAAGAATAATACAAATGTTAAACTCTTTCTTCGATGTAAAGTGATGGTCCATCAAATGCATTACATATGTGTGCATTCCAACTGTAAATGAGCCTTATGTTTTAAAGATGGTGAATATCTTGAATGTTTCTATTCATATTCCTCAAAAGGTTTCGTACTTCAACTTGACAATGCTACATATTTACATGTTTATTTAATAAGCTAAGAATAGTGAGAGGTATATGTCAATGTTTTGTACTTATTCATGTGTTTCGTTGCGTCTTGAAAGTGGCTTAACATTCTAGGAAATCACTTGGAGAATAAAGCAAATGTTTTCTTCTTATATGCAAACACACATAGTTCATATAATAATATAACCATCTATTTTATCAGACACACAAATAACATAACAATTGATAAAGACCATTAATAGTGCTAAATAATACAAATATTTACACAAAACAAATCGGAATAATTCCTCATACAGCAGAAACATATATTAATCTTCCGCTTTTTGCAGTAGCCAAACAGTGTTGTCGGTTCGTGTGTTCAGCGTGAAAACAAACACACTGCCAAGAGTAGTTATATTGTTTTTTACCTTCGATGTCAATACGAATTGTTTAATTATACTTATCAATCATTCAGTAAAAGTACTGAGCGTGTGTTTACCCTTTTTGATTGAATTTAGTCTGAAAATGATTGATTAGCAAGTATACTTTCCTGATCGTATTTTGATAGGCAATTAAATACTCCACGAAGAATAACGCATACTAATCAGGCCTTAATACGTTAGTACGTTTCAGTTGTGCAATAGAACCAACGGACCAAAATATGTTTAAAATAACTTCGTGTAATGCCGCAAAGTGTTTTCCTGAGTCAAATAATGTTTTTGAATCTGGGAATCAACTATTCAGAGACCCCACTATTTCGAATAAAAAGAGAAGAATACCAATTAGAATTATTTTGTTCGTAGTGGTGATATTACGTGCTGAATACAATGTTTTGTATTTCATATGACAATTTGGATATAACTAATCCTTATCATGGTCATATTTTGTAACATTTAGTATTTTTTACAATGTTATTACTTTTGGGCTCGGTTCGTGGGGATATTAAATGTCAGCTAATTGTCAATTCGAGATCGATGTATGGCTTCAAACACCATGATATATAGAGGAAAAAACGAATAGAGCTCGACTTAACACACAAGATTGTATTTCAATAGATTGATAGATCATTTGTAAGCACTCATTAAATGGAGATGTAACTGTTCCTTGGTGTGCATAGTTATCCGGACGATATATGAAACTCTTTCTTAATTGTTCACAAAACGATTGAGTAAGCTAAGCTGTATTATACAATGCTATTTCAAAAAGAATATATAATATATAATATATGCGTTACCTGTTGAAAGTTGGTGTAGTTATAATACGTTAATTGCTTTGATTGTATTAATTTATTTTCAAACTTTATTGAAAATTTACAAATACGAGCAATAAAAAAAAAAGAAACATGAAAATGTTAAACTCGTTCTCCGATAAACACAAAAGGTCAATCAAATAAATAATAAAATATGTGCGAATTATAACTGTTAATGAAACTATTGTTTTAGCGACGCTCAATTTCTTCAATGTTTTTGTATTTATTCTTAAAGGCAACACATTTATATGTGTATTTAACAAGCTCAGAATCGTGGAAGGTGTATTGCCAATGCGGTGTTTTTCTTAATAGTTTTCGTTGCTTCTTGAAGATAGGTAAACATTTTAGAAAATCACTTGGAGTCTCCACACATAAGTCTCGCTCTGTAAAAAGTGGGTTCAATGCATGTGTGTAAAGTGTCGTTGAACTTGACGCAGCGTAAAGTGTCGTCCCAGATTAGCCTGTGCAGTTTGCACAGGCTAATCAGGGACGACACTTTCCGCATAGACTAGATTTTTGTTTAGAACCGGCTTCTTTTAAACGAAAAATGGCATACAAGCGTAAAGTGTCGTCCCTGGTTAGCCCGAGTGAACTGCACAGGCTATTCTGGGACGACAGATTACGCACATTTATTGAACACCCCACCATCTTTGGCAGAGCGAGGCTCAAAATTTGTCTGCTTATATGCACAAGCATACTGTTTATAGAAAATTATAACAATTTGTGTTCAGCAGACACACAAACCAGATAAATATTGTTATAGACCATTTGTAATGCCCGTAAATACAAATATTAGCATGCAGCAAATAATTCCTTGTAATGCAAGATAATACAAATATCAACATGAAGCAAATTGGATAAATACCGAATACGGTGGAAACATATATAAATCTTCTTCTTTAAGTATTCGCCAAACAGTGTTGTCGATTCGTGTGTTCAGCGTGTAAACAATCACCCTGCCAAGAGTATTCATATTGTTCCGTACCTTCGATACCAATACGAAATGTTTAATTATACTCATTAATCATTCAATAAATGTGCTGAGTGTTTGTTTACCCTTTTTCATTGCAGTTGGTCTGCTACAACAGACTAATAAGAGCAATTAATAAGGTGTAAGCAAAGTGTTACGCATTATTTCTCCTGTCGAATACCGAGTACTCGCTTTTGGTTATATTTGTCGAGCATATATTCGTATATAAATGGAATCCATAACGACGGAAAACATGACAACCATCGGCTGGAAATGAACTGCTGCCTGAAAACAATGTATTAGCAGGTATATTTTCCTGGTTGTATTTTGAGAGGCGATTAAATACTCAACTATAATACACGCAAAATAATAAAGCTTTCATGCGTTAATTCGTTTCAGTTGTGCTATTGTCCCAATAGACCAAAATCTATTTAAAATAAATTCGTTTAATGACGTAACGTTTTTTTTTTTCAAAATATGATATGAATCTTAAATCAATTGCGATTAATCCTGTGTACACTTGAACCACGTATTAATCGTCACCTGCTGACACTAGCCAAACAATTGGTCGGTACTTGTTTAAACAATCACAAGCCTATTCTACACCTACTTGTACACGGCTCATCATCATTGAAAAGCCGATCGCAAAGTATGTTCGCATTGTTGAAAAGAATTATTGTTTGTTTGTTCTAATTTCATTCATTCTAGTACTGAGCGATTACCCGTGCTTCTCGAAATGGGTCTGCTGCAACAATCATGAATATCGAGATCAATACCCAACATTAGAGTGAAACACACTTTTAATTGCTTTGTCATTCAGCGTTTATACCCGCCACTTATGAATGTGTCAAATAACATATTCGCACGTGCGTGACTATAGAACATCCGACACTCCAAGGTCCGAAAAGAAAACGATTGGCTCGTATGCATTTGTGCTTCCTGGAATATATTAAGAAGCAATTAAATAGTCCAGCTCTTCGTATTTAATATGTTTTAAGAAAATTAAACTAAGTAAAACCATTTATTGAAGATGCATCAGCGTATTTTTAAAGACTAAGCAGTTTAAAGTAAGTTCAAGTACAGACATTACCTATTTCTGGAACAAAACTACGTCTATTTAAACAGACATTAAAAATAAGTGATTTTGATACGTATAGAAATATAAACTGAAGTTTACGTCTTGAAACTTACTGCAACGTTATAACAATATAATAATAAAACAGTAGTTGTGCACATTTTATGTAACATGTATGAACTATTACATTAATTGCTGTCATTTTGCCTTGTGATACAATGATATGTTATCTGTATGTCTTATATCTACAAACAATAATGTAAAACAAATAAGGTTTTCAGGCGTTGTTTCATGTTACAAATTGTCAGTGTTTTATAAAGTAATAGCCTTCCGAAAAGTAGATTTTAAGTATTATAATATCAAATTCTCTCATAATGATGTTCATCGCCAATAGGCTTATTACGTCTACACATACAGTCTATGAAAGCTGCGTAATCTTTTGTATCATTTCGTTTGTAATTAAAATGCGCCATAATGCCAACGTAAATTGCCTTATAGTGGACATATATTGCGATACGATTCTAATCGACGCGCAGAATGACAACATCTGCGTCATGTAAATTGCGTGTCAACTGCTCTGCCCGTGGCATGTAAAAGGAATCTTAAAATGAACACGTACAAAACACATTCGAACTTTTTAATAACTATTAACCATTGTTAAACGATAATTGCAATAACCAATATTATGTATTCAAGTGTATTTTGTCACACTTCACAGGAAGCAAACGTCTGACTATTCCCTTTGTCCATTAGCAAAGTAGAACATTGGTCATTGCTGTGATGACAGATTATTAATAACTTCGGAACGTTTACTGACACTGTTGAAAAAAGAGCTCCCTATAGCTGACATGGATTTGCAATTATCTAATTGGCTTTGAGATACGAAATATCTAAATGCAAACACATCTGCAGTTACATTTGGGTGTTTACTACTGATTCATCAATTGATGCTGAAGTATCTTGTTCCTAACATAACCTGGTCATTTATTTCCGATTCGTTTCATTTTCAAACTAATACAGACATGTTTTGTTTCAACATTTACTCAATCAACTACTATCCCTACACCTATGCAAGGTTATTTAATGTACCGAATTAATAAAGACCATCGTCAATGCTATGTTATATAAGAAAAATGAAAATCCAGAAAACAAAACAGTATAGATATTCGTGCTACCATCCAAAAGTCATTGATTTAATGCAAAGCAAATTTGCCTATTCAAAACAAACAATTTCCCGCTTCGAGTTCTAGAACATGTCTATCATTCAAAAATATTATTCTTGAGCTTGACTTATTTCTGCAATATCTTGCCGGCACATTCCTTATTGTCTTTACCGATGAATACGCATGAGGAAATAAAGTCTCTCCAAGACAACGATTGTTTTGATTGGATGTTGCAACGAGGCCATCAGGCATTTTGGTTTCAATTTAATGACAACCTGTGCGTTGTGCGTATCAAATTAGTAGATTTTTCATACTGTCAAGAAGCAGTGAAAGCCTGACCATGTTATTAACACAACACTTTTATATACAAAAAAACATCCCTTTACAGTATGTTGTGTGTTTATTTTACATATAGGTGATTCATATAAATAATTATTGTATATATGACATATATTTCTATTTAATAATGTTTTATTTAGTACGTGCCTTGCCTTTTGCCCGATATACACATGTCATGCGATTTATATCATTGGTAGTGAGGATATTACGTTTTGAAATACCATGTATTTTGTTTCATATGCCAATGTGGATAATAATAAACAATATCACCGTCATATTTTGTCACATTTTGACTTTTATACAAAGATATTGCTGTTAGGTTCGATTCGTGTGGGTTTTAAATGTCGGTTCATTGTCAATTCGAGGACGTTGTATGGCTTTTAACATCACGATATTTTGAGGAAAGAACGAATAGTGTACGACATAACACGCAAAATTTGATTTAAAAAAAGATTTGATAAGTATATCATTGTTTGAACCTTTCATTTAACGGGGCTTCTTCTATCTCTTGCTGTGCATAGTTATCCGAACGATATATGATACTCTTTCTTAAGTGTTCACAAAACGACAAAGTAATCGTAAACTTTGCCATTAAACGCTCATTCAAAAGAATACATATGCGTTACCTGCTTAAGGTTGGTGTAGTACTTATATTGCTCTAATGTGTCGATGGAATTGACTTTGTTTTCAAACTTTATTCAAAATTTGAGAATACGAGCAATGAAAAAACACTGAACATGTTAACCTCGTTCTACGATAAGCATAAGACATTGTTTAAAGAAGGTGACTTTCTTGAACGTTTTTTGTATATATTTCTCAAAAGGTTTCGTACTTCAATTGTGAAGTGCTGCACATGTACATGTTTATTTTATAAGCTGAGAAGCGGAGAAGGTTAATTGCAAATGATGTGCACTAATTAATATATTTCGTTGGGTCTTCGTTGGTTCCTGAAGATAGCATATATTCTAGTAAATCACTTTGAAAATGACTATTTTAAGCTTTGCTCTGTAAAAAGGGGGTTTAATGCATCTGCGTTAAGTGTTGTTCCAGATAAGCCTGTGCAGTCCGGTCAGGCTAATCAGGGACGACACTTTTCGCCTAGACTAGATTTGTGTTGAGACGAGACTTTCTTTAAATGAAAACTTCCATAAAAGCGGTAAGTGTCGTCCCTGAAAAGCCTGTGCCGACTAGACAGGCTAATCTGTGACGACACGTTTCGCAAATACATTAACCCCTCTGTTCACAGATCGAAGCTCAAATGTCCACTGTTTATATGCACACGCAAACTGTTATAATAAAAATATATAACTATGTGTTTGCAGCAGACACAAACATCACAGAAAAAATGATATTGACCATTTGTAATGCAAGATAATACAAATATAATCATGAAGCAAAGTGAAATAAATCCTCATACAGTAGAAACAGATATGTATCTTCCTCTTTTAGCATTCTTCAAACAGTGTGGTCGGTTCGTGTGTTCAGCGTGCAAAAAATCACCCTGCCAAGAGTATTTATATTGTTCCATACCTTCGATACCAATACGAATTATTTAATTATACTTATTAATCATTCAATAAAGGTACTGAGCGTTGGTTTACCATTTTTAATTGAATTTGGTCTGCTACAACAAACTAATGAGAACAATTAATAAGGTTCAAGCACAGCGAGACGCATACTATCTCCTTAGTCGAGTAACGAATAATTACTCCACTTTAAGTAAAATTCGTCGAGCATATATTCGTTTATAAATGAGTCCATGACGACGGAAAACATTACAAAAAGCGGTCGAAAATGATGTCCTGCCTGCAAACGATTGATTAGCAGCTATACATTCCTGATTGTATTTTGATAGGCAACTAAATAATCCACCATGATTAAAGAATAATAATCATTCCCTAATACATTAGTTTGTTTCAGTTGTTACATTATCCCAACTGACAAACATCTGTTTAAAATAATTTATGGTAGCTTGTGTTCCAACGTTTTTTCTTGAATCAAATAATGTTTGAGAATCTGGAAATCAACTATTCAGATACATCACTAGTTCGAATGTAAAGAGGAGTATAGCAATTAAAAAACATTATTACGTAAAACAATACAAGTTGTTTTAGTAAAAAAAACTGGATTGCTGACATTCAACAAAATCTGCCTGCTTCATTTGTACCTGCATATTTCCAAAATCTAGCCCATTCTGAACAAATTATATTCATGACATTGTAGTTATCTTTCTCTCTCTTTCTCTCTCTCTCTCTATTTCTCTCTTTCTCTCTCTCAGCACATTTATATTAAGTTAATTTAAAAGGTATTGAACATTTACAGAGTTATAAATAGAACACTGTTTATCCGATTTTTATTCGAGAACACTAACCAGGCAATATTTATCCGTACTGAATTTACTAAAACAAATGCAGTATATTTCTAATCCTAATAGGCATTATTATCGTCTCTTTGTTCGGTAATGACATTAACAGCGCTCTTGTTTTTAAATTATAATATTAAATGAAGTTATATTTCGTTTCATGATCGGTATGGAAATTAGAACTGTGTAACAAGAATGTAAAGTACGTTTTGTTGATAGTTGTAACTGAAGAGGAGTTTGCGCATAGTATTTTGATAAGTGTCTTTATCATGTTGTTTATATTTATTGGATGTACAAAGAATGTGTTCATCACAATTTACCTGACGTTCAAACCAAGGGAAAAAGTGTTCGCTTTAAGCGGTTCATACTAAATCATTTCCGAGGAGCGAATAACAGTTCATATTCAATGCACAAAATAATAGTTTGTATTCGAACTGTTTTTAATTAATGAATAATTATTAAAGTAGTCTATGAGGTATTAAGCACTTTTATCGTATATTTAATTCAACGACTGTTCAAACACAGCTTTTGCAGAGGTGATTTGTTTCGTTCACTTGTGAGAAGGTGATATTTGTTAAATGGAGATCCCACTTGAAATTTTATTCATAATATTGTTGTTTGTTTCAGCAAACAAACATTAGATGGATATTGTCTCTTTTAAATGGTTTCCATGTGAGTCAACGTAGTGTTCTGAGGTTTGCCAGTGCTGTGTTCGTAAAGATTGCAACGACGAAGAGGACTTTTTGCGAATTATTCTGATAGTAACGATACCGTTATAACTCTATGGTCTATATGTTTGGACCTGTAAATAATGTTGTGTATGTAATTGTTCTTATCTTTTGATGAAAAACACACCAGAATGTTGCCTAAAAATGTAGAATCATTGTATATACACTACCACCCACAATGTCCATCGATTATACCCTGTTAATATGAAAGTGCCTTACGAAATTGAAATTGTCGGAAACGTAGTTATCAACTAAGACATTTTCGAAAAAACTGTCCCTATCTTTATTGTGAAATACACCATTTGCATTGTACAGGATTTATTCGTTTTAATAGTTTCCAAACAGTTAAAGTAAGTATGGTATAAAGGAAGGCATGACCTAGCTTGAGAATATTTAAGTTAATGTGTTAAGAGTTAAAGTGTACGCCGTTCACCGGCTTATTAGAAGTTTTAGCTGAGTCGGTAATGCGAATCTTAACGAAGACACTAGAAACAACAACACATTATGTTATTTGTTGATATTATTAAATGTTATTTACTATCATAAACCAAAATTCCGTGGATCTTAAATGTCCACGATTTGACATATATTTGTGGTCATGAAATAAAATGTATGCATTATTTGAAAACGTGCAAAACATCACTCCTTATTTAGAACGAAAATCTGCGTTGAATAAACTCTTATACCAACTGTGGAAGCCTTTTTAGTATTAATTATGGGGCCAATTTGAATACGTCTTTATCCAAAATAATGTCAATATAAAAATACAACAAGTTTATGTCTGTGTGTTGATAGTGTTCAAAGAAAGCATCCATGCAAATATCAAAGGTTTGTATTAAGAAGTATTAATGTTATACAAAACGTGTCTTTTTTGGGGTATTTGTCGTATGGACGGACGGACGGACGAACAAACGAATTGTCAAGTTACTTGCTGTATTTCCCGCATCAGTCGATGTCGAAGCACACAGATGTTAAAAACGGTCCATTTATGTTAATCAATATTCGAAATCGGTAAATTATTCAGTTTTTGAAACGCTTGGCTTTGAACATTTTGACAATACATATATTGCTAACATAGCGTTTTAAGGACCATGATTATTTCCATAGCATTAGTGGTGGAATGGAAGTGCGTTAGATTTTATTCGTAAACGTCCCGGTTTCGAATTCCTGGGGCGGGTGATTTATTGGTAAACTTACGCTTTTATAATTTTTTCCAGCAATTCCAAAATGATGATTGTATACATGATACGTATACAGTTGCAAGTAAAAAACATGTAATAACATTTTTTTTAAAGCACGAACATTTGTTAACTAGTCCCCTTCACGGCTCCGAATGAACAGTTATTTTAGTTTGAGTTATTGCATATCGTAGTAAACTACATGTGCGGTTATAAAAAGGACAGATCTGATCATGTTTTGTTTTCAACGCTTGAACTATGACACGATCGTATACTGCATCAGTAAATATCCTTTATGTTTATATTAACAACTGTTCAATGCAAGACACACAGTTAGCTTGAATTCGTCTAGATCAGGAGAGTATGATCATTCTGCAATAAATAACAAATGAAAAAGATTAATCGCAGATTCGATTTTCCACTAAATTATGCACGGAAAAAAAACGAGTGAACAGTCTACTCACATATAAATTGGATGGACTGTGTACTATTGTGCAAAACAATGACTAACTAAGTAAACGTCAAATTATTTTAGCAACAATTAACAGAGTTGTTCAGAGATTGGTCCGATGTACTTGTTTACATAAATAATGAATTGTAATGTTATGTCTTAATAAATTGTTATGTTACGATCCTAATTTAAACAAGAATGTTTAATTTCTATACTTATTTTTGTTTTGAGGCCGCCATTTCGAATTTTCTCAAAGTAAATATTGTATCATATTGAAGGAGGAGTTTGACGCGAACTAAATGTTTTCTTTATCACGATTATATATTTTGCTCATCAAGCATATCAAACGCGGATTTTTTTCTCGGATCTGATTTTAATGCGGGCCCTGGATTTAATAGTTTTTTTTATATAAAAGCCCCTATAACGCTAAAACTAAACGAATATTTCGTAAAACATTTCGTAAAATATTCGTAAAATAAAGTTTACATATATACAATCAGTGTTTCTTATAGCAATAGCCAAAATTTCAACGTTAGATGTGCTCTGGTAACATCGATTCAACAAGATACAAAATGCTCTTTATTATTTTTTGGTAAATAAATTCAAGTTGCGTCAGCGCATCTTAAAAGACTTAAAGCATTTTAGAGTAAGTTCAAGCACAGACATTACGTATTCCTCGAAAAAAACTACGTCTATTTTAACTGACATTGAATAAAGTGATTGTGGATACGTACACATACACATTTAAAGGGAAGTATACGTACTGAAACTTAACTGGACGTAATATATATATATAATAGTAAAACTGAATATTGTGCAAATTATATGTAACATGAATAAAATATTACATAAATCGCTGTCATTTCGCCTGTTGATAAAATAGAACAGTATCTTTATGTCTAATATCTACAAACGATATCGTAAACAAACAAGGGATTCAATGATTGTTTCATGTTACAGTTTGTCAGTGTTTTCTAAAGTAATATTCGTTAAGACAGTAATTCCGAATACGATATTTTAAGCTCTCTGATCGTGATTTTCATTGACATGAGGCTTATCACATCTCCACATACAGTCCGTGTAAGCTGCGTCAACATACGTATTATTTCGTTTGTAATTAAAATGCGACAGCGTTAATTGCCTTATATTAAACAAATATTGCGATGCTAATAGATGCGCAGAATGGGCTTTATATTCATGAACAACATCTGCTTCGCGTAATTTATGGTTCACTGCTCTGTGGCATGTAAAACAAATCGTAAAATACACACGTAAAAAATGTTCCAACTCTATAATAACTATAATCCATTTTACAGCCCAAATTGCAATAATCAAAACCATTATGTCTTAATGTGTATTTTGTTACATTTGTACCAGTGGTAAATGTGTGACTGTTCCATTTATTCGTTAGCAAAAAAGAATATTAGATCATTGCTGTAGGTGACAGGTTATTTATAACTTCGGAACGTTAGCTGACAACGTTGGAAAAGGGCTCTTCATATGTGACATGAATTTGCAATTTTAGCTTGGATTATATGTAATGATATTGTCTGTGTGCAAAGCAATATCTTAATACAAAACATCTGTTACTTTGTTTACGACTGATTCATCAATAGATCCTGAAGTATTTCGTTCCTACCACAACCTGGTCATTTATTTCCAATGTGTTTTATTTTGATACATGCACGTTTTGGTTCAACATTTACCCGATTAACTAGTATCCCTACACCTATGCAGGTTATTTAATGTACCGAATTAATATAGAGCATTGTCAGTGCCATGTAATGTAGGAAAAATATCAGTAGGGATATTCGTGTTACCATCCAAGAGTCTTTGATACAAAACAAAAACAAATTGCCTATTCAAAACAAAACAATAAAATAATTGAGTTCTAGAACATTGCCATCATTCAAAAATAGTATTCTGGTGCCATGAATATCTCTGCAATATAATTATCTTGACGGCACATTCATAGTGGTCTTTAAAGACAAAATACGCATGAGAAATTAAAGTCTTCCCAAGACAGCTATTGTTTTGATTGAATGTTTCAACGAGGTCATCAGGCATTTTGGTTTCAAGTTGGTGACAACATGTGCGATCAATTTAGTACATTGGTCATACTAGCCAGAAGTAGTGAAGGCGTTGCTATATTATTTCACAACAATTTATAACATAGAAGTGGTTTCTGTTTACCCACAGAATGTCACAATTAATTTCGATATGGGTATGTGTTTGTGGTAGTGTGATCGTTTTTAAGCCATTCAGTGTAACGAATTTATTTCAGATCTGTTTATTAATTCAACAAATAATTAGTTATTACATTAGTTAAGCA
Source organism: Dreissena rostriformis (assembly GCA_007657795.1). Lineage (NCBI taxonomy): Eukaryota > Metazoa > Mollusca > Bivalvia > Myida > Dreissenidae > Dreissena > Dreissena rostriformis. Next base: position 14,205 of record VMBQ01000483.1, on the reverse strand, counting down.
AATAATTATATTTAAGTTTGTATATGCAAATACGTGTACTTTTTCTATTCTAAATTTTATATAACACGGTTTTTTCTACTTTCAAAAGCTGCAAACTGGCTATGCTGAACAAATGGATTTAAACTATGCCCTGACAGTATGTTTCGTGCTACATTTACATATATGTTATTCATATTAATAATTATTATATGTATTACATATATTTAAGGATAATTTTATAATTAGAACGCGCCTTGCCATTCCTCAGACATACGCATGTAATGCGATTTTTGTCATTCGAAGTGAGGATATTACGTGCTGAATAACATGTATTTTGTTTCATAAAACAATGCAGATAATAATAAACTATATCACGGTCATATTATGTAACATTAAGTATTTTATACAAATTTATTTATTTTGGGTTCGGTTCGTGGGAATATAAAATTTCTGTTCATTGTCAATTCGAGATCGATGTATGGCTTCATACAACATGATCTGTAGAGGACAGAACGAAAAGGACACGAGATAACACGCAGTATTTTATTTTAAAAAAAAGATATATAATTGTTCGGGGATTCTACTATCCCTTGCTGTGCATTGCTATCCGGACGATACATGAAACTCTTGCTTAATTGTTCTTAAAACGACAGAGTAAGCATAATACTTATAATAAAATGCTGTTTAAAACTAACATATATGCATTAGCTGCTGAAGGTCGGTGTAGTTATAATACTTTAAGTGATCTAATGTATTGATTACATTGACTTAATGTTCAAACTTTATTCAAACTTTACGAATACGAGGAATGAAACAACGAGAACTCAAAATGATAAAATTCGTTCTCATATGTACAGAGTATCTCCATCAAATATACGAAATGTGTGCGAATTCATACTGTAAATGAAAGTATTGTTTTAAAGAAGGTGATTTTCATAATGTTTGTGTAGATATTCCTAACAAAGTTTCAGACTTCCATTTTTCACCGCTACACATTTGTTAACATGTTTATTCAACAAGCTGAGAATCGTGGAAGGTTTATTTCCACTGGTGTGTACTTATTAATATATTCAATTGAGTCTTGAAGATAACTAAACATTTTTGTAAATCAATTGAAGAATAGAATAAAGCGTCGTCCCAGACTGCACACTACACGTATATGCACACGCACAATGTCAATATTAATATATAACTTTGTGTTTTCAGCAGACACACAAATCACAGAAAAGTTGATATTAAACATTTGTATTGCATGATCATACAACTATCAACATGAAGCAAATTGAAATAATTCCTCAAAAAGTGGAAACAGATATTACTCTTTCCCTTTAGCATTCGCCAAACAGTGTTGTCGGTTCGTGTGTTCAGCGTGTAAACAATCAACCTTTCATGAGTATTCATATTTTTCCGTACCTTTGATAGTTACCAATACGAATTGTTTAATTATACTCATTAATCATTCAATAAAGGAACTCAGCGTGTGTTTACCCTATTTCATTGAATTGTGTCTGCTATAACAGACGAATGAGAGAAATTAATTAGGTTCAAGCGAAGAGAGACGCATCATTTCTCCTAAGTTGCGTAACGAATAATTTTTCGCATGTATCTAAATGTTTCGAGCATATATTCGCTTATAAATGGAATCCGTGACGACGGAAAACATGACAACCATCGGTCGAAAAGGAACTTCTACATGACAACGAGGGATAAGCATGAAAAATGTCCTGATTGTTTTTTTTGTATTATTAAATTCTCCACTAAAATTAACGCATTAATAATCCAGTCTTAAAACTTTAGGTCATTTCAGTTGTGCAATTGCCCCAACATACACAAATCTGTTTGACATAATTTTGTGTAATGACGCAATCTTTTTTTTCCTGAATCAAATAATGTTTGAGAATCTGGAAATTAAATATTCAGATACACCACTAGTTCGAATGTAAAGAGAAGAATAAAAAATAAGAAAAGCAAAGCATTACGTACACAAAATTAAAACAAAACATAAAAAAAACACTGGAATGCTGACATTTACAACAACAACAACAACACCTTTTATTAGCATATAAGCATAATACAATGTTTTTTTTGCCACAAAACAGAAAGTTACGCAGTGTGTATAATAATATCAATACATTGATTTAATAAGAGAAGTTTACAAAAAGACAGTTATACATCAGTAATCAATATAATTATATCTTCAATTGTAACACGAGGAAATTGTAGAATTATTTACTAATACAAACATATTCAATGAACAATCAAATAACATGGCTATAGTCTTGTAAAAGTTAACAATTATAACTGATTGTCTATATTATTACGAATTTCATTAGCATTAAACATATATTTAGCGAGGTTTATAATGTCTTTTATATTTGCCGACTGCATTAGAATGTCAAATTTATTTCTTTTCTAATTTCTCTATATAGAGGACAAACAAGTTAAAAGTGGTACTCGTTTTCTATAGCGTTTCCGTTGCACATCTTACTCTTTCTATTTTCGCGTAGTATGTTATTATAACGACCTCTTTCTATTTCTAATAAATGTGACAATAATCGAAATAGTGTTAGTGATGTTCTGTATTTCTTATTTGTTATAAAATCAAGATATGGTTCTAACTCAATGTGTTTTTAAATCTACAGTAGCTCATGAGTCAAGGGGAATTATTTATCTCACTATACAGCTTTGTTTGAAGTTATCTAATAAACGTTGTTTAATTGTATTTAAGATTAATGTTTGATCTGTTTGATTTGTGATAGTTGTTTGATCATTTTTACAGGTTGAATCGAACCATTCTGGTTTTTTATGTTGTCTGTTGTGCGAGTTTGTTTTTTATTTCTTTTACGAATTTACATGCACTGTTTTCCTTAAGATACTTAGTCAAAATACTTATTTTTTCATCTGCTGTTTTATTTTCATCAAACACCGTATTTAAGTTTTGGTTTGTTTCTTTTATTAACGTATTAAATTCATTAATTTTGGTTTCGTCAAACACTATTTGTTTAGTTTCTGTTGTTTTAGATTCATTAGTATTCAATGGTGTATTATTGGTGTGTTTTTCATTTTTAAACTAAAATAAAGAGCTGCATGGTCAGAAAATTCTGTCCAGTCTAGAACTAATCCGTTACACTGAGGCCACGTGATGAACTGAAAGTGTAATTCCCATGCTTATCTTGTGCTTATCGACCGTTGGCAATAACGTGACTGGTGGTTTTGCACATGGATATCAAAGCGCGACCTTGAATGTCAATCACTTGATCTTGATTCATGCGTTGAGGAAAACTCGTCGGCGTGAAGTATGAGTTGTTTGTATTTAAAGTGGTATCGTCATCTAAATGTTTGTCATATTCTAATATATCTGATAAATTCCCAGTTCGATGCCTTTTTCTATCTCCTCAAAAAATCTACATCTTTGTCTTTTAATACATTTGAAGTGATAGGTGGAATGTATGTACAGCATAATTATACATTTTTATCAAAGTCAAACAGCGGTTGATCTAATTTTAACCGTACTATTCCATAAATATCTTTTTCTGCAACAGTTATCATATTTTTAAATGAGGTTTTATAATAAATTGAAATACCTCCGGCTTGACGACCTTTTTTAATCCCATATGATTAAGGTCAATAAATGTGTTCACTGAGATAGTTTTGAATTTCGATGTTACTTGATTGCTTTTTGCTTGTCCAAGTTTCACTTAATATCACAAGGTCGTAATAGCCGATTATTTGTAGAAAATCATTTATTTTTCTATTGAGTCCGTTCACATTCCATGAGATGATTTTGAACTTCTCATTGTCATACGTATTAACTTCCCGGAAGTTCCCGTCCGCTTCTCTGGATAGTAGTTTCGGTCATGCCCATTTTGTTGTTCTACCGGCTGCTCGATTTCGGTCTACCAAGTGCTGTTTGTTGCGTCTTTTCTCTAGGGTCCCCTTCGTTTGCTGGATACGATGACTTGATTTAGCGTTTTCAGGTCCTGGCTTCGTTCAATGGCTGTTTTTCGTACGAGCTCTCGATCGTCGTAAAGATGGAATTTTGCTACAATAGGTCTTGTTTTGGATGGTTTACTCTGACCTATTCTGTGAACTCTGTCAAGGATGATATTTTTGTCGATGTGAAGAACTTCTTGAATGAGCTTCTTAGTAATATCATCACAATTTTCTTGGCTTGACGTTTCCGCAATACCACGAAACAGCAGATTTTCTCGTAAGCTATGAAATTCAAGTTTGTCGGTAGCTTCATCAATTTGGGAAATTTTCCTGTCATATGTGTGAAATGTATTTTCAATGTCCATAATTCTTTCTTGAAATTCTTTGATTTGGTTTTTCGCTTCTGTTAACGTGCGCTTTGTCATTTCAAATTGTTCGTTAAAAAACGTTAGACTGGTTTCAACGGAATCTACTCTACAGTTAATGTCTGTGACATATACCAGTACGTTTGAATTGTATTTACTCTGTAAATCGAGACAATTAATACTTATATGAGCGTGTTTTATTTAATTATTTTGAGTTTAGGTGTTATCCAGATCTCCACAACTGTGCAAATATACACGTCAGTAGGTAGATAATAATCATGCCTTACCATGTTACACACACATGATAGCTTAACCCAAATAATAACGGTTGATATGTATTGAGCATGTACAGAGTTATACATTATACGCTGTTCACCCGATTATTATTTAAGTATACCGTCCTCCCCATATTTATCAGTAGATAATTTAGTAAAACTCTTTTTTTTTCTTTTTTTTTCGTGTATATAATTTTATTTTATCCGTAAGATATTACAGACATACATACAAGCATTACATATACATAGTATTTTAAAGACAGGTATGTGATGGGTACATTAACTTAGCTATTCCGTAAGATATTACATACATACATGCATTTTATACATACAGAGTACATGTATTTGAGTACAACATACATAAGGTTATAAACGTTAATTCATTACATTTTATAGTGTTAATATTTCAAGAATTATAACAACAAAAACTTATTTGCACATTCATATTAAAAACGTTTTAGTTTATTGTATGTTTATCTGTTAACTGTAATATTTTTAACATATACCATCAAACATAATTTGCACATGCATATAATATAATTTAGCTTCAGCTATAAGTATGTATATCTTTGATATGTAATTAATATACACGTTTGAAAGGTTACCTAAATGCTGAATTGCATTGTGTAAATACATTATTAATGCAGACTTTACAAACAAATTGGTGAGAATCAAAGTCTTAATAAACGATATCATGTGTCACGATTAGTGATGTCATTATGGGAGATGTCTACAAATATTTGTATAATGGACCAGTCTCGTAATTCATCATCTGTGTTAAGTGTGGTTTTATATATTTCGAAATTGTGTTTCATACTATTTACAAGTCCACAAGGTGAAGGGATTCTGTTTTTCTTCTGACAATGAAAAATATACCGCTTAATTTCGAGACACACAATGTTCAAATCATTCATCTTTGGGGTCGTGATACCAAGTATTAGATCCTGACATGTAATCTGGATAGTTAAGCTTGGTCTTGTTCTATTAATAGTCTCAACAACAAATTTAACAATTTCTTGGAAATATGGACAATACCAGAACAAGTGCATAATATTTTCTACTTCATTTTCACAAAAAGTACATAGATTATTGGCAACAATTTTCATTTTTAACATAAGAGATTTTGTTCCTAAGATTCTGTGGACTATTCTGCACTGGACCCATCTTATATATTTATCTTTAGTTAGGTTGAACACAAGTTCATGTACGTTTTTCCAGTCAATATTACAAAATTCTGAATTCCATTTTGTTTGACAAGCTGGAATGTCACTGTTTTGGATTAATATTTTATAAATATGTTTTTCTTCTTTTGGGCTGGTTA
>VMBQ01000482.1:285814-296118 GCA_007657795.1 Dreissena rostriformis | reverse complement strand
TTTTCACAGAGTTATGGCCCTTTGAAATTTTCCATTAACTGTACATATAGTGCAATTCTTGTCCGGGCTATTTCTCAGCAACTAATGACCGGAATTCAATGAAACTTTATGGGAAGCTTCACTACCAAGAGGAGATGTGCATATTATCAGCCAGTTCTGGTCAGATGATTTTTCACAGAGTTATGGCCCTTTGAAATTTTCTATAAACTGTACATATAGTGCAATTCTTGTCCGGGCTATTTCTCCCCAACTACTGACTGGAATTCAATGAAGCTTTATGGGAAGCTTAACTACCTTGAGGAGATGCGCATGTTATTAGTGGGTTCTGGTTAGATGATTTATTTAGAGAGTTATGGCCCTTTGAAATTTTTAAGTTGCTAAACCTCCGTCGTAATATTTTGTCCAAAGTTATGCCCCTCAAGACGTTTGCTTTTATCTGCATACATGTATATAGTGCACTTTTGTAACAAAAAAACACTTTGGGGAGCATCACCTGTCTCCGACGGTTTCTTGTTTAAACTTGTAAGACTTTTGTTAAGACAGGACCCAGGACAGACAATAAGACTCTTAACAGTATTCCTTATACTCTGTAAACAAGTCCTTCTTATTTTGTTTTATAAATGGCAGTTAAAATAAGACATCATAGGAAAAATTCTTGATTTCAAAATCAAGGTTTGTGTGCAGTAAATTGTATGAATTTAACAAAGCAATTATGTATGTAGCCTTCTGCATCAACAAATGCAGCAATTAAATTTACTGTAACTCAGAATATTTAAAGAAGAGGACCTGTGTAAAGGCTATTGTATGTACCTGAAAACTTGCAAAGATGTAATTTGTTTTGAAGAAATAGTAATACAATTACTATGACCACAATACCACCAGTATTGTGTGATAATTTGATAGACACTTTTAGCGAGCTTGAATTGCTCAGTTTTTTGTTCAATTAAATATTTTTTTCCATTCTATCTTGAATGTCTTAGTTACTTCATGTAAACCTGTATTTCCAGGCCAGGACCCAGTTCCATCACGAGTCCCCTTTCCTGCCCCATTACCGGGGCAGCGTCCCCTTTCTGAAGACGACCCCTTGCAACAGTGGAGACTTCGGCGACGCATTGAAACTGCCCAGCATGCTGCCCCTAAACATGTAGCCCTTAATTTCGACTTCCTGTCCAAGTCGGATCAACAGGTTTGAAGGACAATGTTGCATGAAATTACTCCAGTGTGGATGATTGGTTTTTACATGTAATTGAAATTATGTTGAGATAAGTTTGAAATGTCTGAAGTCATTTAAGTAGCTTAGACTTCTCTCACAGAGTTGTCTTATAAAGACTATTCTATATTTTCCACATCATTTGTTAACCCTTTAAGCACTGGAACCGAATTTTAAAGGCCTTTGCAATCAGTTTGGATCCAGATGAGACACCACAGAACGTGGCGTCTCATCAGGATCCAAACTGTTTGCTATTCTGATAGTATTCTTTGGAAAAAAACACGAAGAAAATGCTAATTTTAGAAATTCAGCAGACGACATTTTAGCAGACGACAAATTTCCCAGCATGCAAAGGCTTAAAGTAGAGATGTGGTCATTATACAAGTAGCACACGGCGAACAATTAGAATAATTAGAGGAAAATATAGTAAAATAATAAATCTTAGTACAGAAACATTACTCTTGACTGAGATTTTATTTCTTATATCATTGATTTAGACCCTAGATTGCTATTTCACTGAACAAAAATTGAACTATTGAAATGCAATGCTTTTTTCAGCGACAAATTGAATCCAAGTTGGAGGAGTTTAAACAACGCCTGGCCGGCAAACATTCATCCAGCATAATGTCCAGACGGTCAGATAATGTACAGTTTACCCCTACACCAAAGAATAGCCAGGTTTGAGTTTTGTTTCTGTTTTGTTAACCCTTTGAGTGCTGGAACCGGATTTTGAAGGCCTTTGCAAACAGTTTGGATCCAGATGAGACGCCACAGAACGTGGCGTCTCATCAGGATCCAAACTGTTTGCTATTCTGATAGTATTCTTTGAAAAAAAATGAAGAAAATGATGATTTTAGAAATTCAGCAGACGACATTTTAGCAGACGACAAATATCCCAGCATGCAAAGGGTTAATAACAAGTATTTAATTTCTCATTGTTGATTTGAACTATAACTTGAAAGTAAAAGTGATTGTGATGTCAGCATCCTATTTTAAGCTCCTTTGAGTACATTGTGCTCATGATGAGCTTTGAGATCACCTTTTGTCCAGCGTATGTCGTCCCTCATCAACAATAACCTTTAAACACTTTACACATTTATTGCACAATCTTGAAGAAACTTTGCAAGAGCATTTGTCCCAATGATATCTCAGCCGAGTTCGAAACTGGGGCAAGTGGGGGAAAAAACTAGGTCATTTGATCAAATCACAGAACAGCTTGTGAACCCTCTAGAGGTCACATTTTTTGCCCAATCATCACGAAACGTTTTTTAGAACATTTGCTCTTATGATATCTCAGCCGAGTTTGAAAATGGTTCCAGTCCTTTGAAAACATGGCCACCAGGGGTCAGGGCAGTGTTTCTTATAGGGCTTTAGTAAAACCTTTTGAACACTCTGCAAGTCACATTGTTTACCCAAACTTCATAAAACTTGCTCAAAACATTTGTTGAAATATTATTTCGTCAAGTTTGAATATGGTTCCTGTCAATTGAAACCATTGCCGCCAAGCGGCAGGACAGTTTTCCTAATATTGCTTTTGTGAAACCTGTTGAATCCTCTAGAGGCCAAGTTATTTCCCAATCTTCATGGAATTTGCCGGAACATACGTCCCATTGATATGTGGGCTGAGTTCAAACTTTGTCATGTGGTGTCTTAAACTAGGTTATAGGTTAAATAAAATACAAAAAATGTGTAAACTCTAGAAGTCCAATTTTTTCCAATCATGGGATGGGACAGTTTTCCTTAATTGCTGTTGTGAACACTATAAAGGCCACATTTTTTGCCCAATCTTCGTTAAATTTGGACAGAACTTTTGTCTCCAGTATGTCTCAGTTAAATTTGAAACAGAGTCACGTAGAGTAAAAACTAGGTAAAATGAAAGAAAAGGCTTGTAAACACTCTAGCCCTTTGAGCGCTGGAACCGGATTTTGACGGCCTTTGCAAACAGTTTGGATCCAGATGAGACGCCACAGAACGTGGCGTCTCATCAGGATTCAAACTGTTTGCTATTCTGATAGTATTCTTTGAAAAAAAATCGAAGAAAATGCTAATTTTAGAAATTCAGCAGACGACATTTAAGCAGACGACAAATTTCCCAGCATGCAAAGGGCTAGAAGTCACATGTTTTATCAATCATCACGAAACTTGCTCTGATCATTCGCTCTAATGATACCGCATGTGAGTTTGAAATTGTTCTTGTCCATTGAAAAACATGACCGCCCCCTGGCAGTGCAGTTTTCATTTATATGGCAATAGTGAAACCTTGTTAACACTCTAGTTAGTTTATTAATATAGAATATAGAAGATAATTCTGGCCTGTGGAAAAACATGGATGCCAAGGGGGAGGCAGTTTTCCATATATGCCTATATTAAAACCTTGTGAACACATTGTTTTCCTTATAATAATAAAACTTGCTCATTGCATTTGTTCTAATAATATCTGGGCAGAAATCAAATTGATTTGGTTCCACTGAAAAAGAGCTGCTGTGGTAGTCTGGCAGTGTTCCAATATAGCTATAGACTATAAACAGTTCCTTTGGGTCTAAGGGAAGCGCCTAAGAGCCTTCGACCCTCTCGTATTCATATAACTTTATTTGGTTTTAAGCACATATTTTAGAATGTTCGCTTATATGATAAAGTACTAGGTATTATTTAAAAGGAAAATGCAAATCCATGTTGATAATTATTTGGAGAAAAACATCAATGCAATCAACAGTTTTTGTATTTTCAAGGAATTCTACGTTTTTATTTCAAATATAATACCATCAAATTAATATCATATAAATTGAATATCATATTTTAATCTTTTTAGCTCACATAAGCATTTGTGGTCAGTCTATGTTCGGCATCGTGTGTTGTGAAATCATAAAATATTACTTATTATCGCTCTATGTGCCACATTTTTTATCCAATCTTGATGAAACTTAGTCAGAAGGTTTAGCTTGACAATATCTAGGCCAAGTTTGAATTTGGGTCACTTATGTCCAAAAACTAGGTCACCAGGTCAAATCACAAAAAACCTTGTTACAACTGTGGAAGTCACATTAATGACTCCATTTTTATGAAACTTGGTTATAATGTCTGACAATATCTAGGCATTGTTCAAATCTGGGTCATGTGCATCCAAAAACTAGGTCATCATTTCAAATCTTAAGAAATAAACTGTTTAGCACTCTTGAGGCTTCTTGATTATGTCTGGGTGACTTGGATCCAAAAACTAGGTCACCTGTTAACATCTAAATAAAACCTTGTAACAAGATTAGGGGCCTAATTTGTGACTCAATCTTGATGAAACTTGGTCACAATCTTTATCTTGACAATATCTTGGCAAAGTTTGAATCTGGGAAGCATGTGTTCACATTAATGACTCCATTTTTATGAAACTTGGTTATAATGTCTGACAATATCTAGGCATTGTTCAAATTTGGGTCATGTGCATCCAAAAACTAGGTCATCATTTCAAATCTTAAGAAATAAACTGTTTAGCACTCTTTAGGCTTCTTGATTATGTCTGGGTGACTTGGATCCAAAAACTAGGTCACCTGTTAAAATCTAAATAAAACCTTGTAACAAGATTAGGGGCCTAATTTGTGACTCAATCTTGATGAAATTTGGTCACAATCTTTATCTTGACAATATCTTGGCAAAGTTTGAATCTGGGAAGCATGTGTTAAAAAACCTGGGCAAATCTTTAAAAAAAAAAACTTTTAACCACTCTAGAGGCCTTATTGATGACTCCATTAGTCATACTGTATACCTTTACAATAAGTAATCCAAGTTTGAATCTGTACATGTATGTATCATTTTTGTCCTAAAAATAAGTCACTAGGTCAAATCTTAGAAAAAAACATTGTTATCATTCTAGAAGCCACATTTATGACTCAACTTTGACATAACTCGCTCAGAATGTTAATGTTGACAATATCTAGGCCAAGTTTGCAACTGGGTCACATTTGTCCAAAAATTAGGTAACACGATCAAATTCTTATTACATCTCTAGAAGCCACATGAATGACTTAATGTCGATGAAACATAGTCGGAATGTTTATCCTGACAATATTAAGGCCATGTTTAGATCTAGGTCAAGTGGAAAAAAACTGTCACCAGGTTAATTCTTCAAAAATGTGTGTACCTTAAACTCAAGTGAGCGCTTCAGGGCAATCCTGGTCCTTTTGTTTGACTTACGTCAAAAGTGTTTTATCTTGATTTCATGTACCTATACATAGCTTGTTGTTTTCCACAGCCACTGCATGTGTCGTGCCAAGACTCCCAAGGTACCCACCAGCCCCAGATTGCCAGCCCCTCTTTGAAGCCCTGCCGACCCTCAACTGACCCTTTATCCGAGGTTGACCCTCACCTTCATCTCATGTGTGACCTTTTACCCTGCCCACATAGGGGGCAATATCAGACTACCATGGGGAACCAGTCAGATAACTCCAAGGAGCCGGGAACCAGAAATGTATCAACGGGAACGAACTCAATTGGGAACCAGTCTGAAAACTTAAAGGAGCAGGGAACCAAAAATATTCCAAAGGAAAGTAACTCAATTGTGAAGCAGCGCGAAAACTTTGAGGATCTTGGAACCAGAAAGTCTAAGCTTAGTCCAACAACTTGTGATAATGTCTGTGATAATTATAATGATAAACAAGATGTTTATAAGGAGAAACAGTATAAACAGTATCTGGTAGCAGAGAAACCAGACATTGATTCTAATAGGGAGCCTGAAAAAGTAAAGGCAAGTGGGAAAGATGTGATAAAAGCTAAACACAGTGATTTGGAAAATATGGTTAAAGAAATTGGGAAAGATCATGATTGTGATCCAGACAGAGATAGAGTTGATATGGAGAAACAAACAGAGAAACGTAACAGGCAAAGAGAGAATAATAATGAAAGACAAATGAGCAAGCACAGCCAAAAAGGAAAATCTGAAAAAATGTCAAAAGACTACAAACCCAAAATGTCTGGAAATTCATCTGGCACGGATAATGAGGAAAGTAATAGGGATAAGGATGTTAGCTCTGAGACGGATTCAAGTAAAGACCGTTCTATCAAGCCGCAGCATTCCAGTAGTCCTAATTTAGAGAGACGTGGCGTGCAGTCTGCTATTGGTCAGGTAGGTAGATGTCAGTACAGGGATTACAACTGAGTATTGCTACATTTATTGTAATGTTGACTTTTATTATCCCCTGCCAAAGGCAGAGGGATATAGAATTGGCGTTGTCCTTAATTATTCAGTTCGTCCGTCTGTCACAAAAAAAAAAANTGTTCAGTACATCTATGAGTACAGTGTTGTCCAGCGTGGAGAGTTTACCACCAGCAGTGTCACACGGGAAGCAGCAACAGCAGCAGCAAAAACCACAGTCTGGACAGCAACAACAGCAGCAAAAACAACAGCCGCGGCAACAACCAATGCAAGCATTTGAGGAAGGTAAACTGCAAAGGCTAAGAAAAACTGTTTTCATGTAAAAGACAGATTTTTAAAAAGTAATTTGTACAAAGTTAAAAAATGTTTGAGTTGCGTTCTGAGAAATTGGGGTTTAATGCATGTGCTTAAAGTGTAAGCCTGCATAGTCTGCACAGGCTAATCAAGGACGATACTTTATGCTTTGATGATATTTTTTGTTTAAAGAAAGTATCTTCTTAGGAAAAATTCAGTTTAGGAGGAAGGTATCGTCCCTGATAAACCTGCGCGGACTGCACAGGCTAATCTGCTACAACACTTTATGCACATACATTGAACACCTTTTTCACAGGGCGATGCTCATTTATACAATCTTATGATACTCTACGTTGTTCTCTGTAGCATAACTGCTTACATAACTCAAAATAAGTCTTGATGATTGCTAAATTAAAAAAAATATATATATTTCTGTGAGACTCGTGAATTTAAAAAAAAAATGAAAATTACCGCCTGTGAAGGAAACTTAACACCAGTATTCTGCCCAAATCGAGAAATATTCTCATTGTATTACGTCATATTTCACCTTAATGATCTGCGTCATACAAAATGGGCCTTATGCCATATGCCGCCAGCCTAGCCTCAGACCAGCCTGTGTACATCTGCAGTCTGGTCAGGACCTCTCCTGTTTGCAAGGTTTCGTGGTCACATAAGCAGACAGGGTAGCTCTTGACCAGCCTGCACATTGGCCTTGTGCTACGCTGGCTGCAAATGGCATAAGACCCATTTTCGCATGATGCGGCTCATATGTTCTGCGCTATAAACTAAGCAATCAATCGATAGACACAGATATGTACGACTCTGGTGGGGAGTTTGCGGATGATGAGCTACTCACGATGTTACGGAGAAAGCGCGCTGTCTACGAAGAACAACTCAGGTGAGAGCACTTTCGTATTCACGTTTGTATAGCAAAATTTGAGTTTTAGTTTAGTTTTTATAAAATAAATAATTTAGCCTCGCTCTGTGAAAAGGGAGTCTAATGCATGTGTGCAAAGTTTCGTCCCAGATTAGCCTGTGCAGTCTGCACAGGCTTATCAGGGACGACACATTCCGCTTCTATGATATTTTTCGTTTAAAGAAAGTCTCTTCTGAGCAAAAATCTAGTTTAGGCGGAAAGTGTCATCCCTGATTAGCGACAAAACTTTAAGCACATGCATTAAACACCCTTTTCACAGAGTGAGGTTCATGGTACAGTATTCAAACCACGTGATGCATTGTTCCTTATAATTTGAAGTTATGCAAGTGAAATTTGTATTATATTTTTATGCCCCTTTTTCATTTTCTATAACGTTAATGCTACAACGCGCTTGATATTACAACCTGTGACAAGCTCTAGTTATTACTAGATCAGGGTTAAACATCAAAAGGAAGGGTCAGTGTTCGTACAATTTTAACTTGACCTCTTACACTTGTTATTACTGTTGCCAAAAGTGGTAAGAATTTTGCAGACTCTGGGAAGGGCCTAGTATCACGAACATACTAAAGTCATATTCTGACTGAACTTTCAGGGTTTTTTTTCTCAATTTTTTAAACGAATTTGATCATCATGCTCAAGACGTTATTCACAGACATTTTTAATTTGACTAAAGCCTGAGTGTCAGGAGCAATATGTGCATATTCTTATAGCTTAGATTTGAGATTGTGGGCTGACCGACATTCTTAACCCTTTGAGCGCTGGAACCGGATTTTGAAGGCCTTTGCAAACAGTTTGGATCCAGATGAGACGCCACAGAACGTGGCGTCTCATCAGGATCCAAACTGTTTGCTATTCTGATAGTATTCTTTGAAAAAAATCGAAGAAAATGCTAATTTTAGAAATACAGCAGACGACATTTTAGCAGACGACAAATTACCCAGCATGCAAAGGGTTAATGCTCAGCTGAGTGGAAACTCAAATCTCGTCTTCTTAGTTGAGCTAAAAAAAAAGAATGTTCATGATAATAGGGCCTGGAGTCATAATAAAAGTTTTTAAAAAAAATGAAAAAATTATGGCATTCTATTTTCAGAGCTATTGACAAGAAATTGGAGGTGTTCAACAGATAACCTACAGATACCCACACCTCAAGCTTAGATGTGAACAGTTTCGGAAATCATACCTTTGAAAGTCCGAGAGTGTTATTGCACAGTTTTCCGTCCAAGGTGTTCCTACATTGTAAATTTTGATTAATAAATGGGATATTGTGATGATGATATGTACACATATAATATTTATCAACTTGAATCGACTCCTGGAATGTGGTTTAGCATTCACAAGTGTGTGATATTTTCAGGTGTATTACATGTGTATACAATTGTAGAGTAAATAAGATAGATGGTTTTACATTTGTTCCTTTATGCTCTTAATAGAATTTATGCAAGTAATTTAAAGTTTATTTTGATAAAAATAAATATATACAAATTATACATATAACGGTGATTTTTGTTGGTATTGTTTATCATGTGTGTTCATCAGTTCTTTTATTAATTAGCAATACGTGGCGATTCGTTTTGGTAAATGTTGTATTCAATGCAGGATATATGAGTCGTGTTCAGAGAAAACTGGGCATAATGCATGTGCGTAAAGTGTCGTCCCAGATTAGCCTGTGCAGTCCACACAGGCTAATCAGGGACGACACTTTTTGCCTAAATTGGATTTTTGCTAAGAAGAGACTTCATTTAAACGAAAAATGTCACAAATGCGGAAAGTGTCGTCCCTGATTAGCCTGTGCGGATGCACAGGCTTTTCAGGGACGACACTTTAGGCACATGCATTATGCCCAGTTTTCTCAGAACGCGACACATATACGCACGGTATTCGAGAGGGAATAAAGTATTCGATACATGCCGTAGCGGTATAATAAATAAATCTATTATAAATGATCTGTTTGGCAATCGCAAGTTCGATCCGTATCTTGCACTCAAGCAAAAACATTTCTGGATAAAGAATAAAAATCGGCCCTGTCATCATCAGGCTGTTGGAAGTGTCGATATATAAAAGTTCAAAAGAAATAGAATTACTTGTAAGCATGTACAGGACACTGTATACCTTACACGAAAGCCAGTGTTAATTTTTTTTTGGCCGTTTTACGCTCAACATTTTTACATCCGTATTAATTAGAAATACGTGGAGTTGAAATTGAAAAAAGGGTTTCCTATTCATAAACAGTGACTTAAAGATTACACTCTTAAATTGACACGACATGCATTTCGTTAATGCAAACACCGCACTAGTTATCATCGCACTGAGTCGGCAATAGAAAGAGGGGTAACTATTGGATAATCTGTTAGAAATATTAATAAGAGTTGCGTCCCTTTTTATCTTTGCGTATATGAGCATATATAATATTTTAAAGAAACCTAATGTATCATTGTTCTGTCACAGATTTTCAGACATGTCAGACAGATTTATGGCAACAGCAACATATAAACACTAGAAAAAGAGCTATATTTGAATAATGTTTCCTTTATGAGTAATTATCGCTTAAAGTAACATTAATACTAAAAAATCAACGGAGATTTCGGAAAGTAATTCGTAAAATAAAGTTACCTAATAAAAAATCAATGTTCCTTGTAGCAAAAGCCAAAATTTCAAAACAAGATGTTTTCTGGTAACATGGATGTTTGTAGATATAAAATGCTCGTTTTTAATTTTTCGTGTAC
>VMBQ01000482.1:24330-281316 GCA_007657795.1 Dreissena rostriformis | reverse complement strand
TTCTTCTTCTTCTTCTTCTTCTTCTTCTTCTTCTTCTTCTTCTTCTTCTTCTTCTTCTTCTTCTTCTTCTTCTTCTTCTTCTTCTTCTTCTTCTTCTTCTTCTATAATAATGGCTATGTTCATCACTGATACATTATGGCCATGCGTGTGGGGTTAAAAAGAAATAGGTTGATAGGTTACCCGAGTTACTCAATCCACTCAGGAAAATCCTATCAACAGTGATAAAAAAGTGCAAAAACTAACACCTTAAGCCCTTAAGACTTAAATAAATACATATACTACTGTGCATGTGATGAGAATATTAGTAGAGTTACAAACAGGATAAAAGCAAAAAACATGTGAACTAAGGATGGAACACTAAAGAAGGCAGCGCTGATTTAAATCCAGGGATCGTATCAGCGCTGACTACATAAGGTGACGACAATTTCCGCTTTTATGGAATTTTTCGTTTACATGATGTCTCTTCTTAGCGAAAATCTAGTTTAGGCGGAAAGTGTCGTCCCGGATTAGCCTGTGCGGACTGCACAGGCTAATCTGGGATGACACTTTACGCACAAGCATTTTGCCCAGTTTTCTCAGAACACGCCACAAATGACAGCCATGGCAGTTTCTTCGTTTTGAAACTGATCTATGACAGGCGTGATTTCGTTATGTCATAACATCGAAACATCAACATAAATGTTCTGAACAAAAACGAGCCTTACTCCGTAAATAACTCGTATTCAATTAGCAATTAATTAAGCATTCTTTTACGGAAAACCATCCCATTTGCATTGAATTTCCATTCCACCGGATATTGTTATAAAATCAAAACGCTTATAGCGTTGAAAAACTTTGGCGAGACGGAAACAAACCAAACATATTCTACAAAAGGGCACATTTATTGAAATAAAATTCCATTTCTGCCAGACAATATCTTGACTGTTGAGAAATCAAACTAATAATTGTAAAAAGCCGTATTTATTAATTTTATCCAACTACACAAATAAGTGTCGATTACTCCTCAAATAGCCAATTGTGTCGCGTTCTGAGAAAACTGGGCAAAATGTTTGTGCGTAAATTGTCATCCCAGATTAGCCTGTGCAGTGCGCACAGGCTAATCAGGGACTACAATTTCCGCTTTAATGGAATTTTTAGTTTAAATGATGTCTCTTCTTAGCGAAAGTCCAGTTTGGGCGGAAAGTGTCGTCCCTGATTAGCCTGTGCGGACTGCACAGGCTAATCTGGGATGACACTTTACGCACAAGCATTTTGCCCAGTTTTCTCAGAACACGCCACAATTAATCGAATGAACGTATAGCAGTCCAGAGCTTGAGAAATCACTTCTTAATGATGATCTATAATAATGATAACTATACTGAACAACGTGTTGCAATCGGTGAATTAATAAAGTTACGTTAACTTTTATTGTTCAGTATCTTAGGTTGGCGCTAAAAAAATCTGACTCTGTAGCCAAAATATCTGTTATTAAGAATGTTAGCTCAAAAGTTGTAAAGATCTGCTTTATTTTTAAATAAATTACAACAAATTTAGGCCTATTTGCCATTTTAAGAATTCAGTAGCCAATCAGAGATTTTAGTAGACGTTGGCTTATTTAGCTACAGGTAACGCTAACAGAGCGTACTTGTAAGTAAGTGTTTATTTGCTAACAAGCGTGCCCGACAATAAACCGACATTAATAAATGTTGTTGTTTTTTTAACAAAGACATAGTTTTCAGTGAAATAAACGTCATATAAGTTAATTTGAAATTACACAAATTCACAAGGCATAGAGTTATATTTTAGAAAATGGTCATTTCTGCGGCTTTCAATTTTCAAAGTATACTCTGTGATTCGTTTTCTCGAAATTTTCTTCTGATTTGCGCAGACAGTTATAGAGGACTATTGATTTGCGCAAACAGTTTCAGAGAACTATTGATTTGCCCACACAGTTTCAGAGTACTATTGATTTGCCCACACAGTTTCAGAGGACTTTTGATTTTCCCACACAGTTTCAAAGGACTATTGATTTGCCCAGAGGACTATTGATTTGCCCAAACAGTTTCAGAGAACTATTGATTTGCCCGAACAGTTTCAGAGGACTATTGATTTGCCCAAACTGTCTAAGAGGACTTTTGATTTGCGCAAAAAAGTTTCAGAGGACTATTGATTGGTCCAAACAGTTTCAGAGGACTATTGGATTTTTGAAAACAGTTTCAGAGGACTATTGATTGGTGAAAACACTTTCAGAGAACAATTGATTTGTGCAAATAGTTTCAGATGACTATTGATTTGTTAAAACTGTTTCAGAGAAATATTGATTTGTGAAAACAGTTTCAGAGGACTATTGATTCGCCGACACAGTTTCAGAAGACTATTGATTTGCCCAAACAGTTTCAGAGGACTATTGATACACCGACACAGTTTCAGATGGCTATTGATTTTCCGACACAGTTTCAGAGGACTATTGATTTGCCCAAACAATTTCAGAGGACTATTGATTTTTGAAAACAGTTTCAAAGGACTATTGATTTGTCCAAACAGTTTCAGAGGACTATTAATTTTCCAAAACAATTTCAGAGGACTATTGATTTTCCCATACAGTCTCAGAGGACTATTGATTTGCCCAAACAGTTTCAGAGGACCATTGATTTGCGCAAACAGTTTCAGAGGACTATTGATTTGCCCAAACAGTTTCAGATGACTATTGAATTGCCCACACAGTTTCAAAGGACTATTGATTTGCCCAAACAGTTTCAGAGAACTATTGATTTGCCCGAACAGTTTCATAGGACTATTGATTTGCCCAAACATTCTCAGAGGACTATTGATTGCACAAAAAGTTTCAGAGGACTTTTGATTTGTCCAAACATTTTCAGAGGACTATTGATTTGCACAAACAGTTTCAGAGAACTATTGATTTATGCAAACAGTTTCAGAGGACTATTGATTTGTGAAAACAATTTCAGAGAATTATTGATTTGCCCACACAGTTTCAGAGGACTATTGATTTGTGCAAACAATTTCAGAGGACTATTAATTTGTGCAAACATTTTCAGAGGACTTTTGATTTGCGCACACAGTTTCAGAGGACTATTGATTTGCACAAACAGTTTCAGAGGACTATTGATTTGCCCAAAAAGATTCCGAGTACTATTAATTTGCCGACACAGTTTCAGAAGACTTTTTATTTGCCCAAACAGTTTCAGAGGACTATTGATTTACCGAAACAGTTTCAGACGACTATTTACTTGCCGACATAGTTTCAGAGGACTATTGATTTGCCCAAACAATTTCAGGGGACTATTGATTTGCCCAAACAGTTTCAGATAACTATTGATTTGCCGACACAGTTTCAGAGGACTATTAATTTGCCCAAACAGTTTCAGAGGACTATTGATTTTCCCGAACAGTCTCAGAGGACTATTGATTTGCCCAAACAGTTTCAGAGGACTATGGATTTGCGCAAACAGTTTCAGAGGACTATTGATTTGCCAAAACAGTTTCAGAGGACTATCTTATTGCCCACACAGTTTCAAAGGACTATTGATTTGCCAAAACAGTTTAAGAGGACTATTGATTTGCCCAAATAGTCTCAGAGGACTATTGAGTTGCGCAAACAGTTTCAGAGGACTATTGATTTGTTCAAACAGTTTCAGAGGACTATTGATTTGCATAAACAGTTTCAGAGAACTTTTGATTTGTGAAAACAGTTTCAGAGGACTATTGATTTGTGAAAACACTTTCAGAGAACTATTGATTTGTGCAAACAGTTTCAGATGACTATTGATTTGTGAAAACAGTTTCAGAGAACTATTGATTTTTGAAAACAGTTTCAGAGGACTATCGATTTGCACAAACAGTTTCAGAGGACTATTGATTTGTGCAAACAGTTTCAGAAGACTATTGATCTGTGCAAACAGTTTCAGAGGACTATTGATTTGTGAAAACAGTTTCAGAGAATTATTAATTTTTGAAAACAGTTTCAGAGGGCTATTGATTTGCACAACCAGTTTCAGAGGACTATTGATTTGTGCAAATAGTTTCAGAGGACTTTTGATTTATAAAAACAGTTTCAGAAAACTATTGATTTTCGCAAACAATTTCAGAGGACTATTGATTTGTCCAAACAGTTTCAGAGGACTATTGATTTGCACAAACAGTAACAGAGGACTATTGATTTGTGCAAACTGTTTCAGAGGACTATTGATTTGTGCAAACAGTTTCAGAAAACTATTGGTTTGCGCAAACAGTTTCAGAGGAATATTGATTTGTGCAAACAGTTTCAGAGGACTATTGAATTGCGCAAAAAGTTTCAGAGGACTATTGGTTTGCGGAAACAGTTTCAGAGGAGTATTGATTGACCCAAACAGTTTCAGAGGACTATTGATATGCACAAACAGTTTCAGAGGACTATTGATTTGCACAAACAGTTCAAGAAGACTATTGATTTGCTCAAACAGTTTCAGATAACTATTGATTTGTGAAAACAGTTTCAGAAGACTATTGATTTGCCCAAACAGTTTCAGAGAACTATTGATTTGCACAAACAGTTCAAGAAGACTATTGATTTGCTCAAACAGTTTCAGATAACTATTTATTTGTGAAAACAGTTTCAGAAGTCTATTGATTTGCCCAAACAGTTTCAGAGAACTATTGATTTGCACAAACAGTTTCAGAGGACTATTAATTTGCCCACACAGTTTCAGAGGACTATTGATTTGTGCAAACAGTTTCAGAGGACTATTGATTTGTGAAAACAGTTTCAGAGAACTATTGATTTGCCCAAACAGTTTCAGAGAACTATTGATGTGTACAAACAGTTTCAGATGACTATTGATTTTTGAAAACAGTTTCAGAGAATTATTGATTTGCACAAACAGTTCCAGAGGACTTTTGATTTGTGAAAACAGTTTCAGAGAACTATTGATTTGTGCAAACAGTTTCAGAGAACTATTGATTTGCACAAACAGTTTCAGAGAACAATTGATTTGCACAAACAGTTTCAGAGAACTATTGATTTGTGCAAACGGTTTCAGAGGACTATTGGTTTCAGGTGTATATCGATTTTCGCAAACAGTTTCAAACAATCGGGCATTAACATTGAAGGTTCACTATTGTGGTAATTTATAAACATGGACCAATCAATAATTAAATGCTTAGTAGTAATCATTATTATCATCAATATTTTACATGATATTTGTGTCGTTTTTGGTAAAATAAAGTTTACGGACTAACCAAAGGAACTGGGCACTTACGTAGTTTATATTTCCAATGTCAAATCTTCATATGTTGGTAGCATAATCAGGCTTTGTGACAAGTGTTCTCAGAAGACTTATTACGGTATCTGCTATTATTTTTTTTCAAAAAGANTTTAAAAAAAAAAAAAAAAAAAAAAAAAATTGTTACACCAGTTACAGCGTCACTTTGCGAATAAAAAACTGATTACATCTTTTCTGGCAGATGAATACCCAGCGATCTTTTTTTCTACAGCCACGATTGTTTTTATTTCTATGTGGCTCACCTGTTTCGTTTAACGGAAATATAAAAAGACGTGAAGATGATGAAGTCAATTATTATAATAACTTATAAAGTTACAATATTTTTTTTAATAAAGGTATTGAGTTTGGTAAAAATCAAAATGTCCTCTGTAAATAAACATTTTGTGCAAAAAACAACAACAACATAGGTTATGATTATTCTTAAAAAAACTACTTTGAATATACATATGTTTCCACGGAAACGGTGTTACGGAAGCCTCATCTTTACAAAAGCTCCATAACCCAGATAACACAAACTTAAAGATTCACTTTTAAGTTAGCCTTCAATGAGAGATACAAACATACTGCAGACACACATATGATATACAAAATGACCACAAAAGGCAATTCTCAGTTTGTTAAATATTGATTTTTTTTAATTGGTGTACCTAAAACTTAGGTGAGCGCTTTCGGGCTAACATAACCCTATTGTTTTAATATGTTACGTTTGAAAAACAATAATAACAAAACAGCTTTAAGTCATGTTTTTTTTTCATCTCTGATTGCATTACATTATTGTGCTATTGTTCATATCGTGTATGTATTTGTTTGCAATCTTGAAATAAAATGTGTTGAAATCTAAAAAAAAAAGTCTTGTTTGCATCTATTAAATGACACATTTTTTAATAGACGCTCTACTAGTAGATACCTACATTATTACACGAAAAAAATCAGGCCTAATTCAGTAAATCATAATGAGATATTATGCTCTCGATGGTCGTCCAAAAGGTGTAAATGTTATCCATATATGATCATTCGCGACGACGGTAAGTGTCGGAAGGTGATTAATAGTTTCTAATAGAATATAAATCCTTGTACATTACACCGTAATAAAGCTGTCAATGTAACAAGAATTGAATGCAAATTGCAAGGTTACGCATATTAAAACACTAAGAACATATTTTTCAAATCATCTCTCGAGCGAGTCCCTGACAACCGCTGGTGGCTTATATAATAAATTTCTTACGATGACAGATTTCACATCAAATTTCATAAATTATTTGTAAATTAATACCTGAAACAATAAAATCATTATGTTTGCACGTCAGGTGACGGTGCGGTGACCACGAACGACGAAAACACGCGTATGATATACGGCGACGTACTCGAATAAACTGCATTTTGTGAACGTTTTCGTTATTGTTTATTACAATGTTGACGAACGTTCAATGGAAGCGTTTGAGTGCTAAGTACCAAAGTCTACAATATATATGATCCTCGCTCTGTGAATAAGGGAGTTTAATGCATGTGCGTAAAGTGTCGTCCCAGATTAGCCAGTGAAGTCCGCACAGGCTAATCAGGGACGACAGTTTCCGCCTTAACTGGACTTTTGCTAAGAAGAGACTTCCTTAAAACGAAAAATATAATTAAAGTGGAAAGTGTCGTCCCTGATAAGCCTGAACGGACTGCACAGGCTAATCTGGGACGACACTTTACGAACATGCATTAAACCTACTTTTCACAGAGCGCGACTCATATGTGGTTCGTTATTAAGAAAGATCTAAGCTCAGAAAAAAAGGTACCGTGGATATAACGTCCCGGTCTTTTGTTTTTACATTTTTGACAGGGAGAACCACAAACGGGCAAAGTGCAGCTTCCTCGTTTTACGGTCTGGTTTGTTACCTGTCCATCATCATAATTTTTAGGAAACACTGATGTAAACCCCTGATTAGGAGGTACTCACCAAAAATATGATATACGGCTATTTGAGACATTGCATTTCTTATTTTAGCTACAAGTTGTAACTCGCAATAACTCGCCTGGTGTCGTGTAGATCTTGTAAACATATCGCTCGAGTAATGGCGGACGGGCGGCTTCAAATAGGTTGTTTCAGGGAAATAGCTTTAGTTTGCATTAACGGGATAAAGGAAGCTTGAATTGAGACCCTGCATAGGCATATTTTTGGGGCATGTCGGTCAAGATCAAGGTCACTGTTGCTAAACATGGATACACTTTTACAGCGCAATAAGTTCAGTTTTGATGGTGGTATTGCATTGAAATTGTGTATGTTGGTAGTTTACACGAAGACCTTGCTCATGATTGCATTTGGGGCAAGTCGGGTCAAGGTCAAGTTCGCTGTTATAAAAAAATAGAAAACAACATACATCAGGTTGTATCCAGTCAATATCTTTAGTTTGCATTGACCGATCTTGATGAAACCCAGAAACAAACAAAAATGCATGAAGGCCAAGCTTTTGATTGTATACGGGCGTGTCGGGTAAAGGTCAAGGTCACTGTTCCTAGAAATAGATGACTTTCTTAATGTTATGACTTGTTTTGATGGAGGGATTACATTGCAAATTTGCATGTTTGTTGCTTATATGCAGATCTAGTATGTGAGTCGGGTTAATGTTAATCTCAATCTTAAATAATAAAAAAAAACGATTTCTGCAAATTAAGTTGGATCGAGATATTGTGCTGAATTGTGTGTTTATCGGTAGCTCTCATTCCATTAAGAACAAGTTGAGTCGAAATCAAGGTCACTGTTTCCGAAAATCGAAAAACTTTTTTCCTCGTGATTGCTTGGGGCTATTGTTCGGAAATTTTGTGTGGGTAGCCTATCGTACATTTGTCTTTATAATGTCGTGTCAATGTTGCAGAGAACTCCTGCATGTGCCATCTTGAAACAATGCTCGACAAACTCGTCTATTTGTAGTTGTCCGCTTCCCGTATCGCAACCGCGATTAAGATCGGACAAGTCTTACATAAAAAATCGGAAAATGACCGACGATTTTTTTTTATTTTTTTTTTCAAAATCAGAAATTGACGAATTTAAGTGCTGACGAAATAGTCATTTTTAAAAAATTACGAAATTTCGTGCTGACGAAAAAAAATGGTTTCACAGTAACCTGTATATGCATGTACTTGTTTATCTTCTATTACCTGTATATTCATGTACCTGTTTATCTCATATAACCTGTATATACATGTACCTGTTTATCTTATATTACCTGAATATACATGAACTTGATTATCTCATATAACCTGTATATACATGTACCTGTTTATCTTATATAACCTGCGTATATATGTACTTGTTTATCTCATATAACCTGTATATGCATGTACTTGTTTATCTCCTATTACCTGTATATGCATGTACTTGTTTATCACATAAAACCTGTAAATGCATGTGCCTGTTTATCTCCTATTTCCTGTATATACATTTACTTGTTTATCTCCTATTACCTGTATATACATGTACTTGTTTACCTCCTATTACCTCTATATACATGTTCTTGTTTATTTCATATTACCTGTATATGCATGTACTTGTTTATCTCATATAACCTGTATATGCATGTACTTGATTATCTCCTATAACATGTATATACATGTACTTGATTATCTCTTTTTACCTGTATATACATTGTACATGTGCGGGTTTATTTTCTATTTCCTGTATATGCATTTGCTTGTTTATCTCCTATTACCTGTATATGCATGTACTTGTTTATCTCCTATTACCTGTATATGCATGCACCTGTTTATCTCATATAACCTGTATATACATGTACCTATTTATCTTATATTACCTGCATATGCATGTTTTATCTCCTATCCCTGTATATGCATGTACCTGTTTATCCCATATTGCCTATATATGCATGTACCTGTTTATCCCATATTGCCTATATATGCATGTACTTGTTTATCTCCTCTTACCTGTTTATGCATGTACCTGTTTATCTTATATAACCTGTATATGCATGTACCTGTTTATCTCATATAACTTGTATGTACATGTACCTGTTTATCTCATATAACCTGTATATGCATGTGCCTGTTTATCTCATATAACCTGTATATACATGTACCTGTTTATCTCATATAACTTGTATATACATGTACCTGTTTATCTCATATTACCTGTATATGCATGTGCCTGTTTATCTCCAATTAATAACCTGTATATGCATGTACTTGTTTATCTCCTATAGCCTGTATATACATGTACATGTTTATCTCATATAACCTGTATATGCATGTACTTGTTTATCTCATATAACCTGTATATACATGTACCTGTTTATCTCCTATTACCTGTATATGCATGTACCTGTTTATCTCCTATTGCCTGTATATACAAGTACTTGCTTATCTCCAATTACCTGTATATGCAAGTACTTGTTTATCTCCTTTTACTTTTATATGCATGTAACTGTTTATTTCATTTTACCTGTATATGCATGTACCTGTTTATCTCCTATTACCTGTATGTGCAAGTACTTGTTTATCTCCTTTTATTTGTATATGCATGTACCTGTTTATCTCCTATTACCTGTATATGCATGTAGTTGTTTATCTCATATTACCTATATATGCATTTACTTGTTTATCTCATATAACCTGTATATGCATGTACTTGTTTATCTCATATTACCTGTATATGCATGTACTTGTTTATCTCATATTACCTGTATAAACATTACTGGTTTATCTCATATTACCTGTATGTGCATATACTTGTTTATCTCATATTACCTGTATATGCATGTACTTGTTTATCTCATATTTCCTGTATGTGCATGTACTTGTTTATCTCATATAACCTGTATATGCATGTACTTGTTTATCTCATATAACCTGTATATACATGTACTTGTTTATCTCATATAACCTGTATATGCATGTACTTGTTTATCTCATATTACCTGTATATGCATCTCCAAAGTGTCGTATTAGTCCCTGCACACACATTGTTCTCAGAATTTGTGAATTTACTGACATCTCTCGCTATCTTTGTTTTCGCTAATCCTATATATGCTATATTATCGGATGGTGGAAATCCGGAAAGCACCTACAATCCTTTGTGTACCGAACATTAAACAAATGCATGCCAAAATGACATCAGTTTCAATGAAATAAGTTCACGACTATTTCACTGACGGTAATTGTGCTTTTTGATATTAAAATGTAATGATGTTTCTTTTGCAAACGCTTATTGCGAATATATAGACATATTTACTTCAATTTACACTAGGTTTTCGAACGAACGTGTACTATTTCTATTGTGTTCAGAAGCAACGCACGGTTTAGCGTGTGTAGACACCACACAGTGCATCGCCAACAATAACCCTTGCATTGATCTTTATGCAAGAATATAGTTAAGTACCGTTGCGAAGAATAAATTAGTTTCGGTCCTAAAAGCGATTTAAATCGATTGACGCGTACTTCACTTAATGCATTTATATGATCTCTAGAACTCGTGCAAAACGTGCACGAACACATCCGAATGCACAAATGTTAAAATGTATGCTCGTGGCGTTCACCAGTGGCAGATCAATGTTGTCGAGATATGTGGCGTGTTCTGAAAAACTGGGCAAAATACTTGTGCGTAAAGTGTCCTCCCAAATTAGCCTGTGCAGTCCGCACAGGCTAATCCGGGACGACACTTTCCGCCTAAACTTGATTTTCGCTAAGAAGAAACATCATTTAAACAAAATAATCCATAAAAGCGGAAATTGTCGTCCCTGATTAGCCTGTGCGGACTGCACAGGCTAATCTGGGATGACAATTTACGCACAAGCATTTTGCCCAGTTTTGTCAGAACACGCCATATATACCAACCGTCTTTGTTTATTAACCGATTTCAATGCGGCTTTTGTATTTTCAATAAGTTTATTTTTATTTAATATTCGTGGACTGGGTCTTTTGGCACCTTTCATTACAATATATCAATTTTAATACAGGGTAAACAAGCAAATTCATTGAATTGAAATATTCCTCGCCAAATGTATTGTGTTTATGGATGAGCGCACCACAAATCTGCTATTAAAATGCGGCATGCAACACAATTTGTGTGACCTTGACCTTTGCCATATGGACATGGGTCTTGCATTTGCCGCACTGCCTGATAATGATGAAAAATAACATCAGAGTATTCGAAAATCCCTTGATGTATGGTAAAATCCTAACACAATAAGGCATATGTAATCAAAATTTGTAGCATTTGAACTCAGTGTGTGACCTTGACCCTATAGACCTGAGCCTTAAATGTGACACACAGCGAGATAAAGGAAAACAAGTGTATAAAGTTATTACAGAATCCATTGATGCATTGTGAAGCAATTGCTTAATTATAAATAATTTATCAAATAGGTGATCTTTGACCACAATGTGTGACATTGCCCTTGCTTCTAGGATCATGCGTCTTGCACGTGAATCAGCCCCAGATGATTGAGAACAACTCTAGAAAGTTTCATGACTGTGGCTCATATATTATTGGAGAAACAGCTCAAGACATAACTCCTACATAAACAGTTATTTTCGAGTCAAAAAGGGCCATAAATCCGTTATTGAAAATTGTTTGGCTCCGCATTTGCCATTCATCATCCACTCATACATGTATACACTCATACCTTCTTTTCAATTAAATCTGCCGATTCAGTTCTAAGATGTGGCTACAGACACGAAAGTGAGCTTATTTCATGTCAAAAAGGGCCACAACTCCATTATTCGCGAATGAATTGCGGCGTCATTTGACGAGATCATCCGCTTATCCATATACACAATTATACCAAGTTTCAATCATATCGGCTCAAGCAGTACCGAGATATGGCTTCGGACAGAAGGAATGACGGACGGACAACGCCTAACCAATATCCCTTCGGCTACGGCGGGGATAATTAGCTTGGTTCGTGCAGTTACATAACCAGGCGCGAGATCATCATAACACCATCTTTCTTTTCATTTAAAACCGCAATGCATGGTAAGGATTGTTAAAAGCAACAACATCTAATGACAGAGTTAGTGATTGATTGATGGTGACAAGCCTGAGAGGACGTCGTCGAAACCCAAACATATTACTGCCAATTTCACCGCATGCTACATTACAGAAACAATATCGCCACAAACGAAAAACATTAAGATAACATCGGAACCGTATTGGGAGTCCTTCAGTGGTTAGGAGAGAGACTAAAAGATGTGTGATCGCCTTATTAGTCAAGACGATTTATCGAATTAATCATATGTAGCGTTTTCACACAATTTCCCCGGGGGGTGTCGGGCTTCTAGAGTGTCTGATTGTGAATACGCTTCCTGTGATTGGGAATTTAAAATATGAGCCAAACGACCGTGTCTTCACAATGTAACATGTATCAGTAACATAACCTCACGTATGAAATCATGTTTTTTTTCTGGGAAGTGTTCCGGGGAACAGTTGCTGTGGTGCTGACGTGAAACACGAGGCGCGTTTCTTGAACAATTCTGTAATGACGTGTTTATTTCACGACCCCCAATGGTACCCATAGTGATATGATGACAACGAGGTTTGAAGCGACTCTACGGTCGTTAACAATATCATGTGACTTGTCTCGTGAACTTATTAAATACGTTCAATTTATAAAGTATTAACGTCGACTCATTTGCGTCTTTAGTCAGCAATCTAGTCTTTAAAAAACATCTAAACATACGGCATTCGTATTTTCAACATTTAACGAAACGATCAAATACTCTCAAAATATCAACAGATTATCAAGTGTATGCACTTATCATGAAAACAACAGTAGGTTCTTGTCTTTGAACGAACTCGTTCATTAAATATCCTATCCAAGGATGATGAACAGCGGAAAAG
Organism: Dreissena rostriformis; assembly: GCA_007657795.1. Classification (NCBI taxonomy): domain Eukaryota; kingdom Metazoa; phylum Mollusca; class Bivalvia; order Myida; family Dreissenidae; genus Dreissena; species Dreissena rostriformis. Next base: position 268,221 of record VMBQ01000482.1, on the reverse strand, counting down.
TAGGACTTTCACGTTCCTTTGAATGTATATGAACCTCGCTATGTGAAATGGGGTTAAATTCATGTGCGTAAAGTGTCGTCCCATATAAGCCTGTGCAGTCCGCAAAGGCTTATCAAGGAAGACACTTTTCGCTTTATTGTATTTTTCGTTTAATGGAAGACTCTTCTTGACGAAAATCCAGTTAGGGCGGAAAGTGTCGTCTCTGATTAGCCTGTGCGGACTGCACAGGCTTATCTGGGACGACACCGTACGCACATGCATTAAAACCCCTTTAAACAGATCGAGGCTCATATATTCAGGTTACTGCACTTATTTGAGTATATACATTTGTATTAACATTGTATAACAACGAAACAGTACCAAGTTCCGTTGTTACGTTGTTCGTTCTTCTGCTGTATTTTCAAACCAAAACAACATATTGATATAAATCTATTATTGTTTATTTAGAACAATTACATCAAAATCAATATACTGATGAACAGATAAACAATACAAAATATTCCATGTTCACATGTACGCAAACAACGCGAGGTAAAATAAAACAACATACGCACGTAGGAACCACGTGCATTTATTTAACTGATAAATATACATAAAAATATTCATGAAACACAACTACGTCATCCTGTTAACGCAATGAGCTAGATAATCCGATACATCAATCCGGATAATTGCTAAAAATTGGAAAGTAATAATGAGCATTAAAGTTATATACTGGCTCTTAATACATGTTTGATACCGGTGATGGACTTTACCAATAAACTATGAACGGTGATCACAATTCGGACATTTTGCAACAAAAAACATATTATTCAAGTTACTGGGTGACATAAGGATATGTAGTCTAGCCCTTTTCGTGTCTCTTCTTGTTTTAAATAGAATCTAAGAATATGTTTTTAACATTGTAATACATGCCCATGCTACGTTTCTAATGGTTCATATTCTTATCAAATAATGTGTATACATTTTTTATAAAATTGCATGGTTACTCTGATATTAAATCGGTTCTGAAAAAAAGGTAAGAATAACTAAACAAATTAATCATATTTACCACTTATAATACCCTTTACAAAAATAAAACAAATTACATTGTTCTTAAACAACATGCACTTTTGTCTTGGAATTTTATACATACTTACATAGGAAGGTATTTGTTATAAGAAATAAACGCCCAGGGAGTAACAGTGGTATTACGATAATTGTGCTAATACAAGTGAGTTTGAATAGGCTAATGTAAGCATTGAATCAATATCGACAATAATTTATAATGACGATTTATATGTGAACTTTTAATATTCCATGTTTCCAAGTTGAAATCGCTAAAGATTTTAAGTAATATGAGTCGCGTTATGAGAAAACTGGACATAATGCTTGTGCGTAAATTGTCGTCCCAGATTAGCCTGTGCAATCCGCACAGGCTAATCAGGGACGACAATTTCCGCTTTAATGGAATTTTTCGTTTAAATGATGTCTCTTCTTAGCTTATATTCCAGTAAAGGCGGAAAGTGTCGTCCCGGATTAGCCTGTGCGGACTGCACAGGCTAATCTGGGACGCCACTTTACGCACATGCATTATGCCCAGTTTTCTCAGAACACGACTCAATTATAACTAAATATAGCATATTTATATGATAGCAATGTGATACCATACTCTTATCAAATACGTTCACGGTGCAAAGAAATAAGTTATTATTTCACGATTCGTTTATATAAAAAAAGACAATATGTGAATCAAAATAACTAAAAATAGAAGTAATCGACGTCTGAATAATTTTCTTAGTAAGCCTGACATTAATTCTCAAAATTTCATGCACAGGTCTGTCAGTTTACCGAAAACAAATACAAGTATATAGGAGTACATAATTACGTTTTTTGTTCTAATTCATATTCAGGTTGTACAAACAACATTTGTAAGGTTTGTGGCAACATCACGACGATTTGTAATCTAACAATATACCTTAAAACCCGTTACTTTTGTCTCTCATGCAAAGTACTGCCTCTTGTTTGTTTCCAAGTACATTTTTCTACTTTGCTTCGAAGTCCTTCTTCTTTCTTGTGTGTTCCATGATTTATGTTATTGTTCAAACGGAACTTGTTTCACAGTTATTTAATCTTCGTTCCACCGCGAACGGGAGAACAGTGGCAGATCATTAAAACACATCACAATGGCCGCTCTAAAGCATAGTGTGTATTTTCCCAAATGCAAAGACCTTTTTGAGCATTGCATTGACTTTGGCAATGTCTTCTTATTGAAATACACGCAGCAAGCAGAGAAGTGCGATCAGATGACTGTTTCTTAGCGTCGCAAGACTTGTAGATTTTTTTTCTTGGGCTGTTTTTTGAAGTTGTCTCCGGGTAAACGGGGAAATATCATGCAAAATTAACTCAGAAAGAAGCAACAACGAATAGACGAGACAACATCGCAAGCGACGCCATCCTGGATATTCATCACCTTAAAGTCTGGAGTCAGTAGGACTCTGTCAAAAACGAATGACGTCAGAATGACCTGATACTAAAATTAGAATTCCCAGAAGGAAATACCCACAGACGCCCTAAACCGTAAATCCCAACACAAACGATATATAGCACTTTTGCACACGTTTAAATACTCATTACAATAGACAGGTATACACGATATGAATATTAACAAATTCGTTATTTACACGCGTTTACTAATTTAAATAATCATGGAATAAATCACAAGTTTCTAGTGAAAAAATTGCTCGGGTGACTTGGGGAAAATGCCCAAATCAGGGCCGAATGGGACATTATGCTCGTTGCTTTTGAGCCTGTTTTGCACACGCCACCTATTGGCAAGAGATCAGTGGTATTGGCCGACCGAAAAGTGCCACTTTGAGTTTACGTCTGCTACCAAACGTGTCAACATGCTTGAAAACTCTGTCCGGATCTAGCACCCTGGTTTACATTTAACAACGTGTCATGTGACTCGATCTTAAGAAGCGTTTTGACTAGTGAGCGCTCGAAGGGCAAGTATCGGCACAATTGATAGAAAAAACACGTGTCAAATGCTTTGAGAACACCCCCAAATTATAGATATAACATTTCAGTCATTCATCAAGCTTGTAAGTGCTGTTGTGACAATGGGTGCGAGTGCGCATGCCCGTGAGAATGCCCGGATAGGGCGGGATGTTGGGGGTGCTGACTATGTGCCTGTTGTGGGATTTGTGGTACGTCTTTGATATCAGCCTCTTCTCGCAGTCTATTTTTAGCTCTTTCATTTAACTTCTTTCGTTTCATCCGCCTATTTTGAAACCAAACTTTAACTTGCCGCTCAGTCAGTTGCAATTTACATGATATTTCCCATCGCTTTTGTCTTGTTATACACGAACTATTCAAAAACTCGTTCTCCAACACCATGGTCTGGTACCGAGTGTACGGCTTTCTCTTCTTCCGACCTTTCGATTCTGCAAATAGAAATGAATAAACGTGGTATGTACTTGAGAAACGGGTTTAGATGCATGTGCGTAAAGTGTCGTCCCATATTAGCCTGTGCAGTCCGCACAGGCTAATCAGGGACAACACTTTCCGCCTTAGCTTGATTTTCGTCAAGAAGAGTCTTCCTTTAAACGAAAAATACAATAAAAGCGGAAAGTATCGTTCCTGATTAGCCTGTGCGGACTGCACAGGCTTATCTGGGACGACACTTCACGCACATGCATTAAACACTGTTCACAGAGAGGGTCTCAAATGAATATACTTGGTAGGTACTTGAGTCATAACTCGCGAACCTATTTCGCGTGCAAATTTGAGAAGCTCACAGTGTCACGAGACAACATAATACATTTATATCGTTGTTTGTGTATGTGCTTGATTTGACCATGACATTTATACGTTAGTTATGTAATATGTTCCTCCTTTCAAAGTCGGTGCTGAATATCCGAAGTGTGTTTATTTTTTCGTAAAGAAACAAACAGCAACAACAAACAACAACGGCAATTAATGAAATTGATGTATCACATAGTATTGTGTCAATCCCCTTGCTTTACGCCGCCTGTCGATCAAAGTCTACTTAGTAAACGTTGTTTTTCTTCCTTACGTCAGTGTTTACGTTAGTAACGTCGGATGTTCTATCGGACGCTAATCGATATATGATTAACAAGACGCTATTGACGGGTACACCTAGACGAGTTTGATGTATCGAAGGCGATTTCAAAATCGACATGCCGACAAGTGTTTGGTCACACGAGCTGTCAAAAGGGGCCGTAATGTAGCGTTATCGTGACAAAAAGCGCATGTACCGACTAGATCTATGTCAACTGATCATTGGTCATACACCGACTGTTTTGATTGTGTATTCGTTGATGAATTACTTATTGGAAGAATGGGAGAATGGAAGAATGAATGAATGAATGAATGAATGAATAAATAAATGAGTGATTGAATGAATGAATGCAAGAATAAATGCATGCATGAATGAATATTTTTTTTTTAATTAATTTATTTATTTGATTATTTATACAGTAATGTATTAATTCATTTATTAAATGATGTAATTTTATTCCCATTTTGTTTTCCAGTATGTTATGTGTATATCGAATTCGCTGTTGTTTCAACAACTGTCATTCCGAGGGTCACAAGCTTGTTATTGCAAACACGCATCATCTTCAAACAAATGTACTTGTACAACGAACTTATTAAAACAGAAGAGCTTCCTTAACCTAGGTCCGTATACGGTCCGTTTGGTCTGATTATGTACGACTAGGCTTTGCCCACCACCTTCAAAGATGGGGACCATGTAATACAAGGTAGTGCACCGAAGTTACCTTGTCAAACTTTGGCCTTCGTGGGGGCAACATTTTGCAAAAGTTTTCATACGGGAGTTCATGTCAAATGTTAAAAGCATGCGACAGATATATTTACTCGTGTGCTATAGCTGGCGATGAAAACATTAAAGTTACTCATTATACATGCTGTGCGCTATTTAAACATACATTCACTGTAATAATAGTTTTGGCAAATTCGTCAATGACCAGAAAATATTTATTGACATGCATGCCTTAAAGTTTGTTATGCATTTACTAGTATTTCTCACGCAACAAATATTACATTCCTTTAATTATTTTTATACGGAGTTTGGACGCTTTCTTGTTCGGAAATTTGTGCGTTTATGTTAGGCAGTTATAATTATTTTACCGGTGTAACATTTTGTAGAAGGTTTAACATAATTTCTAACAGGAGTAAAACTGCACTACCTATTACGTATTTCTGATGAATTAGTAAAATAAACTTGACTTTCTTAAAGAACGAGGTCATTCCGACTTCGTGTGCGACCGGTTAAACTTGTGGCCGGTTTTACTAACTTCTTATAAGTTTGGTTCCTAATCAGTTGCGACTGGAGCCAGTCAAAAAGGGGCAACAGTTTTAAAAGTTTAAGATCAGCAAACGAATTATAATAAAAAAATAAATAACATACAACCTCTTGCACACCACACTTTATGCAGTTGAACAAAATCGTTATTCACGCCAAAATTGAAAAATTGCATAAATAAAATAATAATTCCTCCTACTAAGAGAAAAAAAACGTCGCACTTCAGTGAGGCGCCAAATAAGAATGTTTCAAATCTCAAAAAAGTATGTTTGTCATGAGAATCGCTTTGATTTGAGACGAACTGTGGCACGTGAGTAGCGTCTATGTGTCGCCAGGGGTTCGTTTTCCAAGGGGACCGAAGATTTATAGGTGTTCGGGGAGAGAGGATTAAGACCGTAGTAAAAAAACTACTACAATTTGTTGGAGTAGAAGCATTTTGTGGGGAATCTACAAATATGTCATTTTTGTTGTATTTCTTCTTCAGTTATTTCTCGAACATGTAACGGATATTTTCCTTGGTTGTGTGCATTTAACTCATTACCTTTATTATTAAGGTAGTTAGGAAGTTATTATATGTTTTTCTCTTCTTTGTTTGTGGCATATTGCTGTTTTTATAGCACAATAAATTAATACATTTTTATATATTTATAAACGACCTTTGACTTAATATTCACAATCATAAACAAACAATGTATGCATGCCTGTAAGTATTTAAATTATTATCTCGCTATCCTACTTTTATTTCCGAAAGTATGTGCTCACGACGGAACGTGTTTGCTGTACAATTTCCTAGTAATAACAGTTTCGCACACAAGTGTTTGCCAAACCGGCGTAGATGCGTGAATAAATAAATTTACTCCCTTCTTATGTTATAAGACCATAAACTTATACAATTTGTATAACATTTCCAGGCCGCTTTCACTGAAGTCAACACTCGAGCGAGACCCAAGGGTCGCGTAGAGACAATAAAATGGAAATTTCAAGATAAACATCAATATTCTTAGTAGACGCTTGCAAGCAGTTATCCTCTTCAAGCGTCCAGTGCACGCAGATTATCCAGACTGGACGACAGCTTTATTACCGCGGACTGATCGTAATAAAATAACCATTCTCTTTCCAGCGGAAGATTACCAACACAAACTAAGCGTGTACAGTACATTTGTATACTACTATTTATGAACTTATTTTCAATATAAACAATATAGCAGAATGGCTTCTGTACAAAAAGGGATTGTGGTTCAAGATGAGAGTTTTAAAGAACATGATTCATATGTACGATCATTTGAATAGCAGTATTAATTGTGCCAGTACTATACACATGTAAGCATTAATTGAAAATTGAAATCATAGGATCTGAATTTTATCTATTTGACAATTATAGTCAAAAGTCCTTTGATCAACACCTCACCAATTGAGCCGTGCACTAATTGAGTCGTGTTCTGAGAAAACTGGGCATAATGCATGTGCGTAAAGTGTCGTCCCAGATTAGCCTGTGCAGTCCGCACAGTCTAATTCGGGACGACACTTTCCGCCTAAACTGGATTTTCGCTAAGAAGAGACATCATTTAAACGAAAAATTCCATAAAAGCGGAAATTGTCGTCCCTGATTAGCCTGTGCGGACTGCACAGGCTAATCTGGGATGACAATTTACGCACAAGCATTATGCCCAGTTTTCTCAGAACGCGACTCAAATATGTACACCATGCACGGAGCATGAAGACTTTGATACAGACTGTTCATCAAATGACACACAAATAACGGTATTGTTCAGACGGTCAAGAAACGGACTCATTCTCGCATTCCGCCCGAATAGGTTGTAAGTCATTTTTAGCGTCCGAGTTTGACAGCCTCAATTCCGTGGCGGAAGAATATCTTTTCATATTTTCGAACCAGTCCGGGCTTGATAGTGTACAGATGGACGGGTTCTCTTTGACAAAATGTCACATGTTTTCGAGTCTGATTACATTTATTCGCGATTTATTGCAATTGCATTTGCCCCAAATTAAATGCTGTCCAGATTACAAGGTTGCCATGATAAAAAAAAATGCAAAGTACGGTCAACAATAGCTTGACCATATCGTGTTGCACAGGACAATATTGATTTGTTAAGTTTTGCAATAACAGAATAATAAAAAAAAAACAACAATTTCCGAGTTTGTGATATGAATAATTAAATGCGTTATTCATATATTTATTTTAAAAAAAAGATATTACAAAAGCAAAGCGCTAAAGATGTTTAAAAGGGCAACATCCATATTAATTATTTGCGATTCAAAACAAAAGTGCAATGTTCCGTTCTTAACGAGACAAGTTGGCATCAGCGAAGAACGTAATTATATACACGAGATAATAATGCGCATTAAAACATAGACGATTATGAATTCATGGATTCTTTCATGATGATCTTCACATTTACACAGCATGCGACATGGTAAATGATTAGTTCTATGGGAAGCGATATAACGGTATGCGGTAGACTTTGTTTAGCGGCAGGGGGAAAACATAAGCACATCGTCAGGTTCCTTAGTTGTCAAACGGATGCGTATTGTTCTAGCACTGTTGGTTTTCCCTTGATGTGAAGCAATTCCGGCTGAATTATTGCTCTATTAGCCACACACACACGGGACCCTCCGTTGGGATTTTCGAAACACGGGTGTGAGCTCGGTTCCGATAAGAAACAACGTGACCATAGCAAGCGTCATGTGACGAATCTGAATGACATTCGTTTTTCCTAGGTAGAATGCAAACACAAAATGTATTCAAACCAAGTAATTCTTATCCTTAAATGTGGTGTAAACTCCCCTTAGGAGCGCATCAAACCGAGGTGGTACCAAGTTCCAATAGTGTTTCAATGACAAATGCTAAGCATCGTAAGCAAAATGTGCACAAATCATTAGCCGTTTCGAATCGCGCCATCTCGGCGACCCAAGGGAACATAACGCAACCGACATGTGACGGAATTGTAAAATTTAGCTGGTTTTCACAAAACAAATCAAAGACTCCCCCGAAACGCGAAAATTGCGAAAACAGTCCTTTTTAAACGGCTTCCTCGTAAATATTTTGATAGAATGCACGAGGCGGAACGTGCTAAGCGTTCTATGCACGCGGAGTTCCATGTTAAAACACACCTGTCTGGAACCGGAGAGCAATAATGGAAACGGAGCGTTTTCAATAATCTTTTGCCGAGAACGAGATGTGCGTTGAGGTAGGTGACTGTATGCGACGTTTGAAAAAACAATATGTGGTGCGTAGAGCGTCTAGCGGTATCAGTTTTATCAGTTTACGCGTGTACTGAAGCTGATACATTATAGGGGTATGCTAGCGACTTCATAAGGATTTTCAATTTATTGACAGAATTTATTTTTAGACAAATTTCTCGTATCAAAATATCGTGTTACACGTAACAGATCTGAACTCATGGAAACGTTAAGCTCTTAAAGGTATGACTAGGAAATTCTGAAAACATGCAATAGTTATGAGAACGCGTATTTTTTTTTGAATACTCACGATGAATAACTTTCTTGCCTTTTAAAGTTTTAGACGGAAGGGCGATGAAAACGCATCGCAAAAAAACATATGGGCCTCGCTCTGTGAAAAGGGGTTTAATGTATGTGCGTAAGGTGTCGTCCAAGATTAGCCTTTGAAGTCCGCACATATTAATCAGGGACGACCCTTTCCGCTTTTATTATATTTTTCGTTTAAAGAAAGTCTCTTCTTAGCAAAAATCGAGTGAAGGTGGAAAGAGTCGTCCCTGATTAGCATGTGCGGACTGCACATGCTAATCTGGGACGACATTTTACGCAGATACATTAAACCCCTTTTTCACAGAGCGTGGGTCCTATGGACGTGTTCTCAACGAGATCTGAACTTCCATGCGATAAACACTAGCATTGGGAGAGAGACGAATTATCCCCGCGTTGATACAAAACAGTGCCCATTGTCATATCGCAAAAATTAAACCCATCTGCCATTTGTAGGAAATGTTTATGTTATTTATGGGCCATACATATTAGATACAACTGCGTATTCAAGAAAGCCTCCATAGCGCGTTATCTGCCCAGTTGCTTTTTACGCAATTATCAATATGATCTTTGATCGTAAACACAACCCGAACGTTGTGACCTATGTGTGAAAAAACATTAACTTGTAATTAACATGTACGACCCTCGAAGCGACGCTTACACGTATAATAAAATAACGAAAAATTCTCAAGAGATATTCGTGTGTATTCGATCTTATTAAATTTATTACTGCAACAATGTAGATATTTTTTCTAATTGTTGAATTTACATATGACATACATTTTACGAAGAAAGAAACACAAATAACATCTATGTGTTCACAGTTGAAAGCAATAGGTTATAAAACGATCAATATATAGCAGTAACATTCTATAAAAACTATTTCAAGTAATATCACAATCAATAGTGCCATCTGCGTATTTTTACGGAAACTGCCGAATTGTTTACGGAAAATCACGACCAAGATTATTGCTGCCTTATTCATTTTATTGGTTTAGAAAGTATAGTGTAAATATTAGGTCTACAGTCTACTGCCAATGTTTACGACATAACGTGTAATAAATTTGTCATAGGTTATAAATCAAATTCTAACTCACAATATCAGTTAGTAAAGGCAATATAAAATGTATAGATGAACTATTGACAAACGCGAAAACTTAAAATATATGAAACTTGTTATACATGTTAGCTGTGGCAATGCTCCCGATTTTCTATTGTCTTGGTTTTTTCCCCGGAAGTATTAGTATCACTTAAACATTTACGTTAAATCGAATAAACTGCATTGTACAAATGTAGCTAAATGAAATAGTTTTTTTTTTTTATAAAACAATATACAAGCCCGTTAAGTGCACATTATGATTAAGTTAAATATAGCATATGACTAAATTTAGTTTTCAAGCAAGACAAAGAGCGCTATTGTTAAAGGAGTGTGCACGTTTTGTTTTAACCATTTATCACGCAAAAAGTGCTGATTATTTTCCCAACTTACGGAATTAATCTATCAAGCAAATAGCAACTTAACCAATTATAACCAACAATGAGTGTTCTACAAGAAAATTCCATATGTCGTTACTTTAAAAACGAATGGGGTCTTATAGATCAATAAATTACCCGACGAGGTTTTGCGTACAGAAAACGAATTCAAATTATTCATGTAACCAAGCATCGTTTTGTTACTGAAATGTTGCTGTTATAAATTAAACTGCGGCAGAAAACATGTGACGCGAAACAATCAGAAATCGGTACTTCGATTAAAACAGGCGGATCGTGTGACAAATATGGATGCAACTGGATACATGATAGGGGCACGAGTTCACCGGTAAATGTGTTTTAGGACACTGACAAAGTTCATTATATTCAAGAGGGAATTACGCGTTTAGCGCATGACGTTAAATTTAAGAGAAAACATATGTTGAAGAATTGTTGAAAAATAAAATGCGACAAGTATTTAAATGTTTAAATTGTGGACTAACTATGATGTGTCATGTATACCGTATGAATAACATAGTGTTACTAAGTTTTTGATAGAAATACCATAAATAGCATAATGCATTTTTTCTTGTTTTATAAATAAAAAATGCAAAAAGATCCATCTTAAGTTCAAATGATGTTGCATATGCGATGCGTTTTTCCTTATTCTTAATATAACTCCATGTAAAAATGCATTTACATAAATTGTATTTACAGACTATTAAGGCAAATATATTACATATAAATTATAAGTACATTTTTTAATACTGCTCGCAATACTAGAAGATTACCGATTTGTACGTACGAGTTTTCGTATTTCCAATTACCGAAAAACACAAATTAATACCAACCACTAATGTCATGGAAACGCGCGAAAGTCCCATATTTATCGTATATTTCCGATTTTCCGCGTTTTCCCATATCGGGTCCACGTCAGTCGAGTGACAGTGAGTAGCCATTAATCAGTTCGCTACAAAGTATGTTTTAGTCGCGCCGCGTATATCACAATGAGGTTTTTGCTTATAAAAACAGAGCCTTTGCATAGAGTGGTAACATTTGCATAATCATAAATCATCAGATCTACTGACGTTAATTAGTGCGTTTTCTATATAAATTAAATTCAGGGGAGAAAAACTATCGAACCAAAAACTATGTAATAATACGAATATTGCGAACTTTAGCCAAAATAATGGAATACATGCATTCCAGAACTTTCTTGACTGTTGATCTGAAATTTGTAATATTTGTTTTATAAGATGTATGCATCTTTTATTTAGCTATTAAGTATAAAGACCGATGATTGAGAAAACATAAAAGAAGACGATTATGGTTGTGATTGTAGTGGCGATGGTGCTGCTTATTCTGATGCTGGTGATGAAGAGAAGGAGAAGACTGAATGGGAGGGAGAAGAGGTTCTACTGCTGATGTGGTTGTTGAGGATGATGATTAGGAGGAGAAGGAGAATCATGAAGGGAAGTATAAGTTTAGCGATATTGCTTTTGCTGCTGGTGATTACAAACGTATTAAATATTTGATATGACGATGAACTCAGTAACGATGATGCTCTCAATGACGATGACTATAACGCCCGACCAGTCTGGACGAAAGTATGTGACTCCAAACCGCACCGTTCCCAGACTCGTCTTACAGTGAATGGGGATGCAGTTATTTATGAGTCAAGGAAGACTAACGCGTTTAACCCCTCGATGACACGGGGTTCGGCATACCAGGACAACTTCAAAGGGGCCGCTAATATGTACATGAGTCAATTATAATACACAGGTGAGAAACAATGAACGAGATAGGCCACAAATGACAAGTTGACGGGACGCGATGTACGCAATATGATTTATGGATTGTTCGTCGCGGTCGCTTGTAAAAAAATGTCTTTTGTTTAAACCTCGAATGCTGAAAGGACTTTTTTCGAGTTCATAAACAAGATTTAGAAGAAAAATGTTTCGTTGAAATGTAAACGATATTCTTGGCAATATTAAACACAAACGATAAATCCGACTGAAGAAACTGTAAGCTTTTTGGAATTGAATGCTAGTTGCTACATCTAGAACAACAGCTCTTCGAATGCGCGATGCCCTGCGTTGCACTATTGTTTTGCACCGAGTTCACTTGGATCTTTACTCGTGAACAAGAGGCTATTTCGCCTATAGCAGAGGGTTCATCATGGTCCTCATCCCGCAGCAATTCCAAAATCATAGCAACCATCAGCAAAAACTAATGATTTTGTGGCCATAAAACAAATAAGCGGCACTAGATGTCGGAGATGGGTAAATTATTGGACATGGTCAGTATTAAAACCAATCCGGCCCCGACCATTAGCCTGCACGAGCGATTGCATGTTTATTATGCTTGTAGAGCGCCATTCTAAGCGATTGCACGTGCTTTCACTAATTACACGGGCAGTTGGCTGCCCGCTATATTAACGTGCATTGTTACAGGGCACGCCAGATGGCCAAATCAGTCAGAAATTTGTTAAGAACCTTAAAGAACCATTCGAGAGGGACCGCCGTTTTTTTCTAGCCCGTGAGCAAACATTTATTGTAGTGACCAGACGATTACTATTTCACAGAAAGCAATATCATGCATCCGGAATGTTGTCGATATTGTCTACTTTGTCGAAGAATGTTTAATAAGCCTCGTGGATGCCAATAAAACATGTTTGCGTCAATATTATAAGCAAGGGCGTTATACTCATTATTATTACGTTAATTGGCGAGTGAGAACCCTTACATTTTACAATTATAATTACTTTTAAGTTTTCGGACACTCTAAATTTTCGGACACCCCTGTTTTTAGACAAAATAATGATTTCTGGTACTTGGCGAACATTTATTAGAGTAAAATTTAATTACCAGTTAACTTGATAACTATATTTTCACTGATGACTGATGAATATAAAAGCAACAATTCGGATGACAGTTATTTAAAGAAACTTGCATAATTCTGTCCCGTGAACAAATTGTTTATTTAAAACGTCTCAAGTCCCTCGGAAGTTGACGTGTGTGCGTCAAGAGGTCGTGTGCAAACATTAAAATGTGCATGTTCTAAATGATGCGTCTTGAAATTTTAACTAATATTTATCTAATTCGTACGCGACGGTTCGCCCCCTGGCGGCAAACGTCCTGACTGGCCGAAGTGACCTCAGATTTATAATACTTCCTTTTAAGTATTAAGTTAAACGTTTAAAGTGACATTGCCTTTCAAAATCTTAATTTAAAAAAAAATCGTAATAAATTTTGGGTGTAAAAAGAAATGGAGTTTTAAGGATTTGTGTTACGTGTATCAAGTCTTAAAAATAATAGTATTTGATTATATATGAAAAAAATGCGTTAATAACACTACCAGAAGTTAAATACAATTTGTTGGAGAAATGTAGATTAAGTCCATAGACTAGTAGGTTACTAGTGAAAACTTATTCACTCGATCGTCTTGTTCTATATTTTGGAAGGACACAGTCGCTGTCAAGTACAAATTATAAAATAGCGAAAAAAGTACGTCCATTACCTCCTTCCGCTTCCGTAGGTGGCTGCCGACAGTCCAGCTCGCGACCCGGAAATGGCGGTATCCCGGCAGTCATATCCGGGAAATATCCGCCGTTGGTATATCCGGTGTGGCCCTGGTACATTAGATTGTCCCCGTATATTGACGGATAATTTCGCATTGGCATAGGATTAAGCGGCGACATGTGATTCACCATTTGTCTACAGTTTAAATAATCGGAACCGCCGCCAAACGAGCTATAGGCGGCTTTGCTGTTCATGCTAAAACTCGCTCCCAACGGGAGATTCCCGTACGACGCCATTGAACAAGAGTTATTTCCGAGCGCACTCTCCGCCGAGTAAGGGGAGTGCCAGGAACTGTTTCCGGTGAGACGGGAGGCGGAATCCAGGGTGGGGCTCGAAGACAGGAGGCCCGGAACTGTCGAGCTGATCGAGTTCGTGTAGAGTGAGAGACCGGAATGAGCGGCTAGGAGGTTGTTAGCAGGGCTTTCCATAGTTTAACATTACAACTGAAAGAAAAGCAAACACATCGATATTAAATGTTCTGAAATGTTCAAAAGTAAAAAATACAAACAATATTAAAATACGGTTCATGTGGATCCCGAAACCATGATGATAAGACGTATATTCACGGAATAATTTGTTTATATCTTGTTAAATATCTTCTTTTTATTGTTTTAAAACCCAAATGCATGCACACATTTACGTGGAATAATTTAAAGGCTGTTCTGAGCCATTGTGTATAAAAGAAAAAAACTGCAACGCCATTTAATAATTTCAAGTTCATATATATACTAATACCAACTATCGCAAAAAACAATTTTACACGATGATATAGAATGAAAAAAATAACTTCAATGAAATATCAATACATTTGTTTTTAATACAGAATTTCAAGGTTCTGCATACATGTTTTCAGAAACAACCAATGTGAAAACACACTTCTTAATGACCAAATACTGGGACAAATAATAAGTGATAAATATATTTTTTATAAAGGCATCAATTTTGCATTTAGATGTATGATGCGTGAATCGAGATCGAGTGTTTTTTTTTAAATATGATAAAACATTTAAATGCAAAGCATTTCTTGAAATAAATCACCTAAAGCTAAGCCCATATTGCACTTAAAATTAAAACAATTAATCAATTGGGCATATGTCAATTTAAAGAAAATGTATTAAAGTGCAATTAATGTCGTATTTATTGCAAATTGATATGTTAATGTGTTTTCGTTATTGTTAATGTCTATCAATTAAAAGCGATCTCACATTAAATTTAATGCGTAATTTATTGGAATATTATGGGAATTGTAATGATTGTTTCATAAAAAATACATATTTTACATTGACAAGGATATCCTTTATAACATAAATGTGTCTTTGAATGTGAAACTAGCGAAAATTATGATTGACAGATTTAATGTAGAATAACAAAAATAAATGAGTAATGAAACAAAACAATGAAGGAAGAACATGAAAATAAGCCATGAACGTTAGAGAGACATGAACTGAAAAATAGAAAAAGTAAATACTATTATACGTACAGAATACGAATGGAAAATAAGAATAGAAAATAATTCAAATAAAATAGAACACGAGTAGAACATAATTATAATTGAATAGTACACGAATATAACATTATAAGAATAGAATAGGACAGAACAGAACAGAACAGAATAGAATATAATAGAATAGAATAGAATACAATACAATAGAATACAATAGAATACAATAGAATAGAATAGAACCGAAGACGCACGATTGTATTTATATTGCAAACAATTAAATAATTCGTTTTATTTGTATCGGTCCTTTGCTACATAGACTAACGTGTGTCCCCCACACGAATATCTCATTCAAATTGGGGTTTCCGACAGCGGAACAAATTCAGTGCTAGACACTGCGCCCAGTTAAATTTTACACCCTCGCCATTTGAATGAATGGTTGATTTAAAATACATTAATTGTGGTGACGATTTCTGTAAACACCAGTGGGATAGCCTTTTCGGGATTTATTTCATCCATTTTGCGATTTATATAACTGTAAAAGCTATCAATGCATGATTCAGATCGGAAAACCGTATGTTTGAATGTCCTGCGATGAAAAAGAGGGACTTAAATAGCATCAAAATTGAAGAGTATTTTGTAACTTGTATTTCATGCCAAAGAAACATAAATAACCCCAAATGCACTAAATGGGCGCAAAGATCCCATTAATGCAGGTGTCATGTAAAATTTAACGATATCACAATTTCACACGAAATGAGAGGGTGACAATGATAAAATTGGGAAACATGTTGAACTATTTGGAGGATTATTTTCACAATGCAGGATAACATGTTGTTCACGGATGTATAGTAGCAATATACATACTATACTTTACAAGGTATTTTTTAATGTATACGCTTTAAATGAATGCCTGTTCGTGTTAACTACGGAGCGTTGAATTAAACATAAAGTACAACAGTGAAATCGTTTCAATAAAGCAATTCCTTCTATTCGATCATATACAAGTTCAATGTTTGTGATAATATCAATGTAATTGGAGCTTAACAGAAGCGTTTTACGTAAAACTATTAATGCAAATATCAATTAGAAATGCATTTGCACATAATTGGAAAATTATACAAAAAAGTGATGATACGATACAGCATAACCTGTATTTTGCTGTTGTTGTTTTTTATATATATATAAACTTCTTCGTGTTTAAACTAACATTCACTCACAATAGTTTTATATCATGAAAAGTCAGAAAATGTTTGGCATTTCGAAAATAGAAGATAGATAAAACTGAATTGTGCAATATTAAAACACCGTTTGCAACATTTTCAAATAATACCCCCATCCCCTCCGTGTGGGGCGCATTTCTCGACTGTTGCAAGTCGGAAAGCGTTGTTTATACGCGCTGAACGCCAATAAATCGCACTTTTTTTCTGACTGCGTATAGACATCTTAACCCGGCAGAACAGCGGTGCGATTTAGCAGTCCGACGTGCGTTGAAGGCAAACATAAATTTTGCATACATATTTGTAATGAATACCAACTCATTCGAATGGAATTCGGAACTAAAAACTATGCATGCACATGCGAAATTCGCAAGAGTCCGATTTCCGGCTTTGCCTTGACAAATGGCAAAAATAAATGTATTTTATCCTGTAGTAACATATAAATGTATACATTTTATCAGTCTTGTTTTTCAAACAATAACATTATTCTGTAAGCATAAAAAAAGATTATGACACCGCGGTGTGGAACGTGTGGATGTTATTAAATTCTACTGATGCGATTCATCAGACGAATGTATAAAAACAAATTCTAAATATTGATAACAACTGCATTTACATTTTTAACATTACGCTATGTAAAATAAAAATAAAATAAAAAATAATAATTAAATAATAGTAGCTCATCGTAAAATAATTGTACATAATAACAGTAATACTTATAATAACAGAAATAATAATAATAATAATAATAATAATAATAATAATAATAATAATAATAATAATAATAATAATAATAATAAACATGCGTTTTTGAATAAAGTAAATGAAATATTATTCATCTAATAATCAAAGGCACATATCTTTTTGAAATACAATATTACTGGGTAATAAACGCGCGCTTTATATGACAGTTAATGTAGGGATTCAAAAATGTGAAATAAAATGATTTTCATTGGCGAACTGACATATATGGCGTACTAAATAAGAAATAAATTCTTGAGGAGGGTACAAAAATATTTACGAAACTTTCCGAAGCACCCTCACAATTAAAATATATACAGTAGCTCATCAGCGTTATGTAAATGTGTATACAAATATGTTGAGTAAGAACGTAAAAATATTAAAACTTAAAAGGGACAATATTCATTCTGTTATTAAAGACGCTTTTATTTATCCGACATTTATTTTACAAAGACTCCTCCAGCCACCGATCTGTAAATTAAAAACGTGAAATGTGATCTTGTACAAGTAGATACATGATTCAGTGTCAAATAGAGACACCGCGGCAAATATATTTTAAATGAGAAATCCATTCAAACGTTTTAATAGCGCGAAAGTTGTTTTTTTAAGATAGTTTGATTTAATGTTGTTGATTTTTGCAAATCCTTTAACCTGTAAACGGTGATTTAGTCAGATATGCTATGAACGAACAGAGTAGATATTACACAGGGACAATTTCAGAACATACATATTATTGACAAGTAACTTTGATACATAAAAATATTATTTTTTAAATATATCACATATTAACCTAAGAATTATTTTAATATACTATGACTATAAGTGCCGTGCAGGTTCTAAGTAATTCAAACGCAGCAATATAATAGTCATCGATATGTAATTAATCTCTAAAAAAAAACTTGCAATGATTCGTAATAAATGTGCAAACAGAACGATATGTATCTGAAAACGTCAGAAACTGCCCATCGATACAGTCAACGTAAAAACAAATAAAAATATAATGAAAACTATATAACTCGTTTAAATGCACCGTTAAAATAAACATTTAATGGCATTTGTAATAAACCATCAACCAATCATATAAATAATATCAATGTTCAATGATTGATTGAACAAAAATTAAACGCCCGCGTTAAAGAAGCGTTTGAGTCTGGCATAAACCATGAAATAAACAAATTTGCTCCGTGGAATATTGCTACATGCGACTGAAAGCACCATTCATAAGTAATAAAACCAACATTTGGAAGGCCAATTTCGCTGTAACCCGATTCATAAAACAGAGCGATTAAGTTTGCTTTAAAGCGATTTAATAGTCGCATCAAGCAATAACGTATGGGCCGCTTACATCCACGGAAAATGGGAACCAAACTGTAAAATGTCAATTAAATTTCTTTTACTTTTCCCCGATAATCAGTTTAAATATTATTATATTACAACTGAGTTATTAACGTCGGTTAAAATCAAGTTGAAAATGAGATTTAAGATTGTATCATAACTCATGAAACAGTTTTATGTGAAACGTAGCAATAGAGAGAATAAATAAACAAAACCCATATCTGCATACTTACAGTTAAGGTTGAACGCCATTAATGTAAAACAATATCCAATATGTGTTTTCTCGTAGTTTGCTTTTAAACACAACTCTTAAATTCCTTAGAGTTTGATTGAAAAACTTTTAAATATGTATATATAACCTTCGAAGCGACAACAGTAAAACGAAAATGAGCCGAGAGTAATAAAATCTTCCGAATAAGCAGTAGGCGTGTCTTTTCAGCTAGCGAGGCAGATCATGTGATAAGGCCAACCAATCAGAACAGACCAGTAACGTACGGCAGTATTATCGGCTCGCTACAGTTCGCGATTTACAAACATTTTATCGTGAGATCTTTTGGAAAAGATTTCGTTTTATAAATTATGCATTTAAATTCGAGATAAGTAAAACACAAACTTGTTCAACGAACGAAAGTGTATGTTTGAAAAATACAACAAAACAGTTTTGTTTACAAAATACAGGCACGGCGTTGGGCGGGCTATATCCGAACTATTTTTTATTCATATTCATGAAGCTAACTCTCAGCCAATAGTAGAAGCGAGTTTAGTGAAACCTGATAAATTGCGGTTAGACCCGCTCGTAACAAATGAAACAGACACTGTTTGAAGATATTTCTCTAATATATCAAGGGCCAATTTTATGAGGTATTATAAATGAAACATTTTTTGATCAAGTTTTCGCTGATGTATTACTTTGATTGCGTGTTTAGTACCAGAACGTAGATTTTGTATTAGTTATGTTGGTGGTCTCGGAACGACAGTTTTGATTGCGCCACGCCAAGTGCTTATCAGGGACTTCAAAACAGCCAATCTTTAATAAAACATGTTTTAATTAATGTTTCACATATTTCAACGGAAATGACATAATTTCGGTAACACTGTCCGAATCCCAATTCTTCAGTTAAGACTTCCGGCGATGTGCCTGAACTTGCGATAAAAAGAAAAAAGAAACTAAATATTGTTTTGTACAAAAAGTATGCGTCTTGTGTAAAAAATAAATAAAAATGAATACAATATATTATTAAAATATTATATAGCTGACTACATATCATACAACTAGTACCCGTATTTATTGTGTTTCATCCTCTTATAGTTGCACACGTTTTCAAATGTATTGCATTAATTTGTTCAACAGATATATAGATCTAAGTTAAACACATGCAAACTTTAAAAATAATAAATGTGTGATAATAATATGTTTTTAATCATGGAGTATATAAAATGAACACACAGCATGAAATATTCGCTGAAGATACAAATCATTTCAAAGCTTCTGTTGTTATGAAAACCCTGTATTTGTATGTGAGCCCTTAAAAGGTGTTCATGTATTTATTTATCAAGTGTGTGAAATATTTAACATCGATATCGTCTTGAATTCAGGTATTACTAACTGGAGACAATAAATAATATTTCAGTGGAAAAATGATTAATAAAATGACAGTTATTCATTCATTAAAACTGCATATTCCCCCGTTTTATCTTCATTTTATTGTTCTAATAAATATAAAACGCGAATAAAATTCACCAACAATTTTCATTTGTTCGGTTGTATAAAGGAAATAATTGGAGCAGACGGACATCAATAAAAGCGACATATATGTTCTTTTTATAGTTTATTTCATACATGCGTTACTATCACGTTAGATTTGTGGGTAAGCGTTGTTAAAGTGCATAGCCATTTTAAGAACGTGTACACGTATAGGAAAATAGTATAACTCTTATAAATAATCAGAAAACAACAACAACAACGACAACACTATCAACAGCAGTAACAATGACATAAACTGGATTGCAAAAACGATGATATCTTTCTACTTTACACAGACATCTGTTAAATTATTTTGTTTCGTGATTTTAAACTTTAAAATTAACCAATATGAAACTGCTGATAAAATGCTTGAAATTGTTGATTGGTATAATGCGTAATATGCAAGAACATTCTTCATTTCCAATACATTTAATTGCATTTGGATACCCTATTCGCACACCACAAGTTATAAAATGTAGCTATTAGTTCAGTGTCATACTTGCAGACGACAACAGTGGCAGGGTATTAACATAGACGTCTGAAACTATTATTAGTAATCATTGTCTCTTGCAGACGAACTTTTCGAAAAATTACAGAGACAATTGCAGGGGAAAATATTTAACCATTCATCCATTAATCATTCGCTATTGACAAAATGTATCTCAATTATGTACAATACTGTCGACAATCGCCCCTAGGGGTCCATGATGATGGGGTTAATATATTCATTCGTGCGCGTTAGTTACTGTATCTGTAACAATCATCTAGCAGCCAGGGTGCAATTGCTGGCTATTAACTCATCGATACCAATTAAAGACGCTCGTCTTAGTCTTTCGATCCAATTATCCCATTAACTTCATTCTTCGACCTCTGGTAATGTAATTGACGTAACGTAACAATTAGGCATACGTTAACCTATTGTTTCCAACGTCGTTCAGTATTGATATATGGCTGATTTGGATTCCTGATAATAGGTTTAACAGCATTCGTGCATTGGATAAGATGTTGAAATAGATAAGATAGACCTATTTGCTGTTTTATTGCTTTTTAACTACTTGTGCACAATGTGATGAAAGATATTCAACCTTTCCTTGGGCAAAATATGTCATTGCACATTTTGGATTTGATATCTCAATAGAAATATCTCTGGATACAATGCTAATATGGTCAGGAAACTTATTCAAAAGTTTAACAACGATGTAGAACAACCCAATTTATAAATTATCATGTTCAATCAGTTGCAAAACCTAGATTTGTGTTTTATCTAAGGAAAATATTGCAATTAGCGCGATTATTTTTTTTGGAACCACACTTACATAGCTTTGAAGTAATTTTAAAACACAATATATGTACAATACAATAGTTCAATACAATTAATTAATATATTATTTTAACGTAATTACCTGTTATAATAACCATACTCAATTTTCAACTCGTTTACACATTAATATGGATCTACAATTTAGAAATGTGTATCATTGTTTCTTACGAACGTTATTGCAAAGACCATGATAAAAGTTTAATGAATAAAATGCACACATGTTACAAAAAAAAATCAGTTGCTTAAAGCTGAGTGCGGGTTGTCTGATAATACATTGTTCAAACTGTTTGATAATTAGCAAGATATATAAGTAGATCGCATGAGCTAAGTTAGTTGCATTTCCAGAGCCATTGAGCGAACCCGATATTACATTCCATGCAAGTTTGTGTTCAAAGCAAAATAAACACACTCTTTTTAATTAACAAACGGTATTCTTTCTTAAATAGCATCATGATATACATATACATGTTAACTAAATCATCAAATAATTCAAATATTGATAATAAAAAGAAGCTTCGGTTAATAAATGCGATGAAAAAGACTGCGTTCGTTTTCTATAAATTATGTAAAGCAAACTACATTGCTTACACTACAGTGAAATAAACATGTATCGAGTAATTGCATTTATTAAAATTGTAATGGGATAAAATGCATTATAGGGACAGAGTTGTTGTGGCAACAGGACTAATGGCAACGGCACAGCATTTCATATATGTGGCGTGTTCTGAGAAAACTGGGCAAAATGCTTGTGCGTAAAGTGTCATCCCAGATTAGCCTGTGCAGTCCGCACAGGCTAATCCGGGACGACACTTTCCGCCTAAACTGGATTTTCGCTAAGAAGAGACATCATTTAAACGAAAAATTCCATAAAAGCGGAAATTGTCGTCCCGGATTAGCCTGTGCGGACTGCACAGGCTAATCTGGGATGACAATTTACGCACAAGCATTTTGCCCAGTTTTCTCAGAACACGACACATATGTGTCCTGCAGTTCTCATCGAGCCCGGTTAAATTGCAGGAAAAGGGTCTAGACAAAACAGCTTCCATCTTAGATCTTTTCCAAATCAATATTAGTATGTCTATATTTTACTTATCATTTCGTTAAATTATTTTCAACAACTGTTCATGTTAAGAAATGTGAAGACAAAATATGTCAACCGTGTACTGCACTCCCTCACCCGGAAATGGGGTTACGATGACATGTCCATGTTTGTGTTCGAATTACATCAACATGGTCGACCACATCTCGTTCGGTCCGATAGGTGAAACGCGATATTGGACAAAGGAGCTCGTTCACCAAATATTTTGCTTCAATGTTCTTTTCTATGTTTTCGTTGTTACACATTTGTCCTTCTTCTGATTCGATGTGTTGTAAACATGGTTTACAAGCGAGTGCGCATGTACCGAGAAACGTGCTCCTAGGACACCAGCGTCGGGGTGCTCTCTACGGTAACACCGGGCTGCGTGTTTGAGTAACCCTCTAGCCTCATATCAAACGCAACACGGAGCACGAACACGTGTTCGCCGTGTTACGCATCGTGTCCGCTTTACTCGAACAAATACGAGCCTGGTTCGTCATTGAAAAATGAAATTGTTTAACAAAAGAAACTTCGTTTGAAACCTTTCGGTTTCTTTTGAATGTCATGTTTAAATGAAATAAGCATACAATGCACTTCGAAAAAAACACAAAACATGCAATACATATTTATATTCTGAACACATTTTAAGGCGTCACTCCATGACAGGATATCTGTTAAACTTGACGTTCGATTTGATTATGCGAAGCATTAATTCGAGCTATAATAATTACGCAATTTTGTTTGAAAATTTGCAATATAACCTAAGCCATTTTAATTGCTTATAACGAAATGTTCAGGGTTTTTTTATCACACGAATGCACAGGGGACGTTACTCGCATTGCAATACGTGTCCCAAAATGTCTGCAGACACGCTCATGTGAGAATCCAGAAGAAATCAAATTATTGAATACTAGAGGACACTTCAAGAGTTCTTTAAATTCTATAAATGAACAGGAAGATCACGGGTCGACCGATACATTTACTGCATGGGTGTATCAGATGAAAATAAGTTAGAATAAAAACATGTAAAAAGAAAACTGCGAATCAGACTCGCACATTTACATGGTATTTTGATACACAACATAATGTGTGCACATGTATCGTATGAACTAATACCGACTACAAGGGAGTTCACAGCAGTATACTCATTGCACGTACATGCATGGGGTTTGAACAGGAAAGTGGATCTTAAGGTATTTTAAAATTGATAAAACTCTTATTTTAAAGATCTTCTTATATCAGTGTTTTTCTAAATTGTATAAAAGTGTTTTATTCGTCATCATTTTATCTGTTGTTTATTAACTATAATAAATATATTGTATTAAGTAATGGATGTATGTCAGTTTGACATCAATATAAGCATTAAAATTTGTTCTCCGACCATAATTATGTCACAAATTTTCGTGACTAATTGTAAGAAGTCGTGGACTGGATGTTTCTTGGAAGACGACTCTCGTGTAATAGAATAAAACCTCGTAAAAACTTGACAGCATCGTAATAACAACACTAATAAAATATATGATTTATCAAAATATGACATATTAATTTCAAATCGGATCAATTGCATGAAAAATAATAATCGATTACGCACGACAGACGACAGTTGTCAATGCAGTTCTTAACAGACGACATTGGCGTTTGCAGATTGGCCCCCACAATGCATTTCTCTCTGAACAGGAAAGACCCGTGTCTACGGACACGAAATAACTAATCAACATTCACACATATATTAGAAAACAATACATTCTTAGTGAACAGTTTTATGGTTTACAAAATACCTCTTGACTTAGAAAGTGTCACGTGATTAGACAATCGGTCCGCTTTGGTAGTCATTGTTACAACCGAGCAGTCAAAAACATGATAAATGAGCAAACGAACTTAAGTCCATTCATCACGGTCACCGCGTGGCTTTGATCTTACTATATATGACAGAAAGAATTAACATGTCATAATTAGTGGTCATTGTCAATGGGGACAATTTGTAGACGCAAAGAACAATAAATCAGCCTCGTTTTGAGATATTTGTATATCGTTATTGGCCTCATCGTACTATGGTCCAATGTTTTTTTTCAGGCGTTATTTTTTTTTTATATATAATTATTGATTTCCATATTTCCAAGTGTCATACTCGACGTTCGATTTCAACGTATAAAGTTCCACGCATAGGTGTTCAAGAAAGTCATTTCAGACTCTCAGATTCATTTCCAATGTCAGGGCTACCCTTGCTTAAAGACTCAACACACAATGATGGTGATGATGCTAAAAGTGTTCATGGTAATGGAAATGTGTCGATGCTAACTGTTGCGATCGAAATATGCTTACATTACATGTAATTTATAAACACATGCTAATGCCATGCTAGCATAAGCAGGTATTAATCAAAGATGCAGGTCCCAGGTGACAGCAATAGATTCAAATCTATTGAGCATGGAAACACCAACGTCAAAACAAATCTAAAGAATAGACTGGTTTTTATACTTGTTGAAAAATATAAATCTTCAAAGATGTTCAAATGTCACACAGTCTGTCAGCATACGGGTTCTTCATCATATGGTGTGCTTCCGTAATTGCTGGTTTCGTTCGCTAAATGAAGAACAATTGATAATTTATATCTTGCACCTAACAATGCGATGGAAGGGGTGTAGCAATCGAAGCTATGCGGAAAATTCAAAGTGAATTTTTAAATTGCTAGACGCATCCGTATGAAGTTAGAAGAGGTCAACGGGTGCGAAAAACATGGAGAGGGGCTTTTGTCGAATTCCTCTCCCAAACAGTCATGTATTTAATACAATTTGATACAGTTGAAAACGGTACAGCTCTAAGTGGGCTTTTCTGATCATACGGAAACTGGTAATTTTGAGGGCACCGGAGCGCGGAGGGAGCGATTAGAGAATGTGTCTTACTAAGTGCAAATATTGGTTATTAATAGGTCCGATAAAGAGTTTTCACTTACAAACAGCGAGATTTATTATTCGTTTTCAAGTGACCATCTCGGCCCGTGGAGAGATGAAGCGGTGTCCATTGCCTGAGAACTTAATTTGCACCCTCGCGCCAATAAACGCAGCTTGCGAGTAAATTACCGACCGGTCATTTGTAATTTACTGCGTACAGGATGACTCGACTTTCTTATTGGAAATTTAATTTAAAAGTGCTTTGGATCTATGTATTATACAGACGCCAGAAATTAAATAGGGCAAGGGATCTTGAACACATTCAGTATTATATGAAAGTGGATTAAGACAGGTTTTACAGAGTATTAAAGCGACTATCGTGAATTTTTGATGCTGCTGCTAATGCTGCTGATGATGAGGATGGTGGTGAATAAGAAAATAAAGATGCTGAGGTGGACGATAACGAATTCAACGGAGATTACGAAAGTGATGAAACGGATATTAGCCGCATCATGCGAATATGGGTCTTATGTCAAATGCGGTCAGCGTAGCTTAAGAGCAGCCTGTGCAGTCTGGACAGGAGTTACACTGTCCAATGGTATCATGATGTCATTAGCGGACAGGGTAGCTACACTGGCCGCCTATGACATAAGACCCATTTTCGCATGACGCGACTCATATAACATTTACTCGAACTTTTCTTACGAACGATCAAACCTGTTTGCTCTTGTCTCATTGCCCTGGCACTCGTCGATACCATTATAATATCAACGAGTACAAACGTAACATCTTAACACCTTAACGTATACTTAACACGTTCACCGTATGTAAGTGCAAAAAGGTGTCGCGATGTCTTGAGGCATTTTACAATTATGCGCTTACGTTACAAACCCCGTCTTACGTGTGTATTGTATTTAATAAACAGAAAGACACTATTCAGATTGGAACAAGCGCGCTAGTTAGACGTGTGACCGGCGAAATGCTAAGGTGACAAAAGCAATTTTTTACATAAATTTTGCACCTTGTCAAGTTAAGAAATAAATTAAATCATTAGTTCGTATGAATGAATGACGCCCTTTAATGTAGGTAATCAGCGGAAGAACATTTTGTTTCTCGTACATTTATGACACATTTATTGGGGGTTATAATACACCAATCTTGAATGGGAATAGAAATTCTTTAACAGTTTCGTTTTCGGTAATTTGAATTAGTCTGAAAATTGATACGTATAACAAATGGTTCGTTACAATAACGCGGCCTTAATTGATAAACCGCGGTCGTAAAACTATTTTCGCCGGAAAATTACGTCCATACAGGGGTATTTTGTATAGAAATTGATTAATCGATATTTTTAACAAATGGACGCATTTTTGTTTGTGAGTCATTATATTTACATAACCATTCAAACGTGTGTTCAGTGTTAAGATCTTTCAAATCTAAATCATTACTTGACACAGGACAAATAGACGACCATATAAATTATATACTAGTTGATTTGTTGCGTTAACGTGTTTGGGAAATATACACTGTATTATTTGTTATAAAACTGAACGTGTCTCTTTAATATACGTTTTCATAGTTTTGGATTGGGGGAAAAAATGTGGAATTTTTAAATTATGAAACATGATTGAAACATAGATCTATATGAACTCTTTTTGATTGCTTTACTTTGTTGGTTGAACAGAGAGTAAAATGAACATAATCATGACGTAAAGAATGTTATGAGATGCCGAATAAGTGGTAATGGGTTCTGACCGGCAAATAAATTTATTTCGGTGCTATTATGCATAAAAACCTGTTTAATACAAATAGCAAATACATTGTTTTGTAAGGGGAAGACATTTTTAATAAGCCAAAGATGTGAAAATACCGATTGTGACGGAGACTGAGTATTGAGACTGTTGTTAAAATAATGAAAAATAATTTCATAACCTTTGTACTAGAGATGCACATTGCACTTTTCCCAAACACTTGTTTACCCTCTTCACCACGCGACACGTGCGCAATTAATTGTTTATCGAACGCCTCACATCGATCACTGCTCATCTGAAGAAAACTTTCCCTTTGGTACGAAACGCGCAGGGGGCGAATGAACGCGGCATTTTCAACCTGCCTAAGTTGCGGACATATATTATCTTGCCCTATCGGTCATATGCTTACTGCAGAATATAAATAATTGTATAAAACGCCAAAAAGTGAATAAATAATATTCCTGTGGTCACATTTGACAATATAAGTCACGAAAGTAACAGTTTCGCTGTGAGATGAAACGCACTGCTGACATATGGAGCATATCCATCAAATTGCGACAGAGCGTTCTAAGTGGAAGGCGCAATTTGACGCCGGCGATTATGTGTATTTATCAATTAAACACGCGGTAATTAATTCATGTGGAATCCGCCGAAAAGTTTTAAATTTCGATTAATTAGGATCTTTTGTATAATGCGTATTACATTTCTGAAGTTAATTTAATTTGCAGCCGAAATTCTTTCGAACTCATTTGCATGTCTGTCTTATGCTATTCCGCATGCCCAAAGTGACGTCTCCACAACTTTATTTATTATACTTGAGGGATTCACTACTTCAATTTTGTCGTTTTTGATGGCCATTTACGAATATAAATGAAAATCGGCAAAAATGGGCATTCGTACTAGCTGAATCGTTTATTCATAATAATAGGGATGGAGTTTTGTATTGTAAAAACAGAGAAACTACGGCGATAGAATATTCGCGTACAAACTACAAAATCAAATTCATAATAAGTAAATAGTTAAATCCAAAATTTTAAGATGGAAGGCCCGTAAATTTAGTGAGATTAAATGACCTATTTAAAAAAAGTGTACCGTATACTTTTTATTCTCATTACTCCATGAAGAAGCTATTCAATGTATAATTCACTGGTTTCAAAAATTGTTTTTTTTTTCCTGAAAATAATGCAGACATTGCTATCAACGTTTCTAATCTGTACGATACAAGACATTATTTTGCAGCCACATCTAGGTCGAGGAATAAATGCAAAAATATACTTCGACTCGAAATGTTTTGTCTCACAAAAATATCGTAAAATTCCGAATGCTTTTATCGGCTTTTCACAACCCATGGAGTGAACGGACTTCCTAAACATAACCTTGTCCGATGACCCTGCTTTTAAAGAGCACGTGTCATCAAAGACAACTCAGTGTCAAAAAACGCCAGAGGAAACGATATATAGAGTCCGGATTTTATTACGGAGTCATAACCGACTTCCGCACCGTCCGCACTAATTGAACTACGAAATCGACCATCATTCGATAACATGTTCAGTTTAATTTGATCGACAGATTTTATTTTTTTATGTCGCTCAAACTACTTTACAATGTATTTGCAATACTTATGGACTCGGGAGTCGGTGTGGAGGGGGAGTTGCCCGTGCGGGCACGTGCCACACATGGATTGCATTGAAGTTGTAAAAAATGTCGTAAATTTGTATTTTTTAACACCATACAATTTCTTTAATGCAACAACTAACCCTTCTATTGTATCAAGTAGAAAAAATGAATAGAACTTGTCCGCTGGTATTCGAACTTACGGCCTCCTTCGAAATTGTTTAAAATACGGAGCATTCTGAAATCCCTATTGAGAAACCTTTAGCATAAACTATAAATGTATATCAATTTTAATTATGTTAGTTAACAACTAACCCTTCTATTGTATCAAGTAGAAAAAATTAATAGAACTTGTCCGCTGGTATTC
The DNA here is from genome assembly GCA_007657795.1 of Dreissena rostriformis. Taxonomy (NCBI): domain Eukaryota; kingdom Metazoa; phylum Mollusca; class Bivalvia; order Myida; family Dreissenidae; genus Dreissena; species Dreissena rostriformis. The sequence goes on along the minus strand of VMBQ01000482.1, from coordinate 238,816 downwards.
GAACTTACGGCCTCCTTCGAAATTATTTAAAATACGGAGCATTCTGAAATCACTATTGGGAAACCTTTAGCATAAAGTATAAAAGTATATCAATTTAAATTATGTAAATTATAATTTTATATTGTTTTATATTTAATGCATTCACGGTTTTCCATTGTTGCAAATGACATGAACACTCCAAAAACGTCTCTCGAAACTTCACCTTTCCTCATGTTGAGCTACTAAAATAAGATATACCAGTACGTTACATCTTACAATTATTTGGACATTATCATGTAATATTCGGCCATATTAAAACCACATAAAATTCGGGACACACACTACCATTATCTGCACATAATATCTCTTGATTTGACCCCACGTTATTAGTTTTTCACGAGGGCTAACTCGACTTTGACGCGACATTTATATACCAGTTTGAATGCGTTTTTAAAGCGTCATTTATTCCTATCATAAAGTATAAAACTCCAACACCACAAAATAAACGGTGAATAAAACGGACTGCGTTTATGGACCAGAAAGAACTTCGTCTGTGATATTTATTTACGTTATATTGCCAAAACAATAGTAGAATAGCAATTTCTAGCATGTTTTATACAGGTTTTATTTATCGTTTTATAACTGAACATCAGTAACAAATGTGACAAGGTACACATTTCTGAGCAATTGGAATCAATTTACACACTCATAAAGCTACGCATAGAGCGCCTTGGATCTTTTGAATTCTTCACGGAATGGTGATGTTTGCAACTATACCAACTCTTCGTTTTTCGCAGCATTTTTAAAACGTGTCATATCGTGGTACAACACATAGCCTGTACAATCTTGATTTGTGACTTAGAATCTTTTGTGATGGGGAATAAGATATTATATCAGAAAAAAATAGTTATACCTAACACAAAAGCACAATAAATGCGTGCCATTTCGCGTACACTTTTAATCGCGTTCTACCTAGGCGACCTGTGTGTTCGATTCCCATCCGGCCAACGTTGGTTTGATTACTAGCCACTACGGTCGGACAGGTGTTTTTCTCCTGTTTCCACAACAGTGCTCGACCACATCAAAACTCAAAAACCTTTATTTAAGTAGTACATTTTTAGTGTATAAAATAGTTTGACATCACCGCTGTGCATAACCAATCTCATCAATTATTGTGTTTTCGACAATTTATTTCATGATTTCTATTGAAATATTATAAAAATTGCTTACATGTTATAAAAATAACAATAATTGTAACAATCCGATACGAGCAAAGACGCTTCACGCAATTCCGATGTTATGCAGCCAATATATTATGTTTTTATCAATTTATTGCTTCCGTATTTTCTACAAGCGCATTAAAAGGACACAATGGTTTAACTGTAAAATAATAAGTTATTTCCTTAACAAATATTTTTTTCAAAGCATTTTCGTTGAGTTTTAAATGCCGGTAAAACAATCAAATCGACAGTGTTTTGTTTTAATTTATCATTTGCATAAAATGTCAAATTTCAAAATTTCCTGTATTCATCATATTACAATATAAATTATGGTTAAATTATACCATATCAGTATTTTAAAGTAACAACAAAACATCTAATTAATAATGCAAATTGTGTATAATGCGTCTCATGAGTCACATTTCACAAGTGTTTATGTGATGAATATTTGGTTTTGTTTCACATATACCAGTATAAAGTTATTTTCAGAAAGAAAACACATTAACTACTTTTTCCATGGATACGTCGAACTAATCCAGTAATCTTATAAAAGTGTCATTTTTCACCGTCTGACCTTTCCATGTCATAATTAGCCAATCAAAAGAGCTGACTAGAATGACAACTTGGCGGCCATTAAAACGTCAGAACGAGGCTAGCGAGATGCGCGCGCAGCCTCTCGGACCGGCGTTTGACCTCGTTCCCACCTAGGCGCTCTGTGGTGCACAGGTGGGGTAATTCGGCTTCATTGCCACGCGATGTTCAAATTGTGTTCAAAAATGCAGGTATTTCGGCAATAAAACGATCGCTGCGTTTTGCACGCAGGGAAACGTTGCAAGCCTCGGCTTGGGTATTGATCACCTATGGCGTTTCTCAGATCAATGCTAAGCCAGGGTCATAAAAGTATTTCTGCATTGACAATACAGGTAATAAAACCCTACTGTCTAATTATTAATAGTTTAATGAAGCGTGCTTTGGGCTGAAATAAAATCCAGTTTCAAATTAAGTGAATGCACGAAATGTACGCACCACTAATCAGAAACTGACGATTTTCAGGATTTTAGTTCACAAACTGCAAATGCTCTGTGTGCACTATTAAACGACACGATTTTCTAATATTTGCAAAGATGTTACTGTATCGAAATTAACTGAACCAAACATATTGATACACCAATATAAGCCTCGCTCTGTGAAAAGTTTTTTTGTGCATGTGCGTAAAGTGTCATCTCAGATTAGCATGTGCAGGCCGCACAGGCTAATCAGTGACGACACTTTCCGCTTTTATTGTATTTTTTCGTTAAAAGGTTTTTTTTTCGTTTGACGAAAATCCATTTAAACGGAAAGTGTCGTCCCTGATTAGCCTTTGCGGACTGCACAGGCTAATCTGGGATGACACTTTACGCACTTGCAGTTAACCCCCTTTTCTCAGAGCGCGTCTCATTTATTGTTTGACGAATACAACGGTGCATCTCGTTAACGTATTGAACGCAAGTAAAATTTATCAATCTTCTTTGTTCATTATGTTGAAGACACATTCTGACTTCAGAGGGACGGATTTCAAATCATGTTATCACATTCTAAAATATAATTCGCCGGGCAATTGTTGCAAGTAAAAGAAAACCAGAAACGTCCTTGTGATACTATAAAATTGAGCCTCGCTCTATGAAAAGAGGGTTAAATGCATTTCCGTAAAGTGTCGTCCCAGATAAGCCTGTGCAGTCCGCACAGGCTAATCAGGGACGACCCTTTCCGTCTTAACTGGATGTTCGTCAAGAAGAGTCTTTCTTTAAACAAAAATGGAATAAATGCGGAACGTGTCGTCCCTGATTAACCTGTGCGGACTGCAAAGGCTTATCTTGGACGACACTTTACGCACATGCATTGAACCCCATTTTCACAGAGCGAGTCTCATATGTATATGCTAGCGAATTATTTTGCTCTTGAATCATCGGCCTGCAATGTTCGAATCCATGCATACAGTTATTTTATTATGTTTATGATGCTTGTCGAAAATTTATGTATAATAATGTGGAAATTATAGAAGTTTTAAGCAATGGCACAAAATGCGACCAAAACATACAAGAGGGGTAGGTAATATAAGCGATATAAAAACGCTAGTAAGGTCTTCCTGTCATGAATATGTTAATCTTGTTTCTCCCGAGTGCATTCAGCTGATGTTTGCATTTTGCATTTTGCTTTACATTTACTCTTCAATTTACACACATGTGATTGTGCATACCAAGATGCAAGACGCATTTTGATGATAATTCACTACTAATTCTTGTATTATAATGTGTTCAATATCAGTTTTTTTCAATATGCCTTTATCTCGTGTAAATGAATTGTGATACACACATTAGTAGTTGAAAAGCCTATATCGTTATATAGTAATTCGTGTATTTGAGACCATGCCCATGAAATAAAACAAATTATAAGTATTACATTTACTGGCCACTTGCAATGCGTATGAGCATGTGCCTCTTCAATGCTTCGCCCATTGATTGTCACGACGCAAGTTAGTATTTGACAAATGGTGTAATAATTACCAAAGTGTATTTTAACGATAGTAAATGAAATATTTATTCAACTAAGAAACATAAACTTGTGCTAACACCTATTAAAGAAACACACTCTTGCTATTATTTGATCATAAACTCGGCATATAAGTGACATTTAATTTCACTTGGGCAACAAACGCTTGCATAAAGTGTTTCACTTTATGATCCTTTTGTTTATTTACAAATGGCCAAAATATAGACATTTTATGACGCAGACCTGTGACCCCTCGGCGTAAACCAGTATTGCACAGAGCCGGGTTTTATGACCACCGTAGTACTGATTTACTATAATTTTATTTCATATTATCTCAACAATTTATCTCATGGTCGATTGTAGGTGGTCATGACCGATACGCGGACGAAACTTTTCTCTCGGAAACAAAAGTTGGTATTCATAACAGCCGCGTTTTAGTTTTCCCTTGATGTCCAAAATCGGCGAAGATCAAAGAGCAGAGTTATTGCATTAAATAGGTACCAATTAAACCAATTTCGCGCAGGTTATAATAGTCGCCAGTCCGCAGAGTATTGTGAAATGTGGATAGGTAGTTCGGATAGATTTCATTTCGGATGATGTAGTATTATTATGGTTGGTGGTCCGTATTCAATGGGCTGTAATTGGTGTCAAGATTTGTTAAACACGGTGGCACAAGATACCATAAATTGTAATACAAACGTTTTGACGAAGCGGTTAGGTGTCGAGTAATTTTTGTATCTCCGTTTGAAACCCCGTGAATTTTGACCGTAAATGACCACGCAAGAAATATAAGACCTGTCTGTAATTTGCAACTATTGTAAATCTTCACACCATTCTTAAACAGCGAATCAAAACCCTGTATCGCGGCATTGTTAAATTTAACGTTACAAAAGAAATTGTGTTATTAAAACAGTGATAAGTTATTGGTAAATATAGATCTAATATGTTAAATAACGTATAAATGAGATGACAGGCATGGACACGTAATGAACAAGAGCTGACCCAAGACATGTACTAGTATAATTCATATATTCTGTCAGTCACCTGATATAACCCTTTGCATGCTGGGATATTTGTCGTCTGCTAAAATGTTGTCTGCTGAATTTCTAAAATTAGCATTTTCTTTGATTTTTTTTTTTAAGAATACTATCAGAATAGCAAACAGTTTGGATCCTGATGAGACGCCACGTTCTGTGGCGTCTCATCTGGATCCAAACTGTTTGCAAAGGCCTTCAAAATCCGGTTCTAGCGCTCAAAGGGCTAATACATACAGATTTATGGGGTTGTTGCACGAAAACGTTAATGGACTTTTTCCTAGTTCAAACAGGGGCAGACCTCTGGTAAATTACACGTCAGAGTTTTGGCACTTGGTAAGTGACCTTACACAATGAAACCGAAGAAATTTGTGAAGTTTCAATTAAAAAATAGTACCTGAAGTAAAACCTTTACTAAAATTATAAGTACACGAAGGGGAATAATTATGCAAAACTGCTGGTCAGAGTTATGTAACTTGATTAATGACCTTACACAATGACCCTGAACACACGTGTAAAGTTTTAATTGAATACCTGATTTAGAAACAGCGATATGGATATATTGCTCGTTTACATTAACCAAATGTTTAAGTACAAAAAGGGGGCATAATTCTGCTAAATTGCAGGTCAGAATTATGAAAGTTTGTCCGGGACCTCATACAATGACCCCTAACACACCTGTGAAATTTTAATTGAATACCTGTAGTAGAGACAATGATGTGGCGATATTGCACTTTTATCTAAACAAGATCATTACGCGGATGCTGACATTTGGGTTAGTAGAATAACTCGGACTTAAATGTGCTGCTGCTGCTGCTGCTGATGATGATGATGATTGAGCGAAGACATGTTTTAAATTACATGAAAACAACAGGAAACTTAAAACTCTTATAAAAAAAGCTGTTGAAACCGTTGTTAACAACATGTCGATAAATAATGTCAACAAAGTATGCAATGGTTGCCATGCAGATGTATTTAAGCCTTTTTAATACATAATCCAATATTGTTTGCAAGCAAGCTGATTAATATGCCAGCCACTACAACCACGGACAAAAACAGCAACACCTCTGCCGCGTCAGTCTAGTTTTGTCGATCTACCACAGTTCAAATTACTTGATTTGCATCAAAATTACATTTGGTTATTGACTCGAACATTTATCTACCGCAAATGCACATAAAACACCAAATCCCCCAGTTAGATTGGAAAAAACGGCCGTGAAAACTGAAAGGGGGCATAGTCGCAGCGAACTGCGCGCATGGTATAGGGTTTCTAACAGCCCACTGAAATGAAATGTATAGTTTATGCACTATATGATACCGCATTACGGTTCGACGGTGTAACTTCCGTTTAAGTCATTATAAATGCATGGCACAAATTAAAAACAACCCAGTGACACTATCAATGATTCTGAATCCATCAATAATCCCTTCCAGGACACACTCGGGTTTGTCAAGTATGAAAAAATACCACTGTTACATTCTGCAGAAACACTATCGTAGTATTACTACTATTTTTTTTAAACTATCAGACGTTTTAAATAAACAACATACGCAGAAAATCATTTCTTTAACCGTTTATTTAATTAAATAACAAGGTAACAACATACCTGTACATTCAGTGTACTCGTAACATTCCTCTAAAGTAATCTTTCACCTTTAACACGCGCTAACCGCATCATTTTTACTGACACTACATTACATCAACCGATTTCAAGCAAGTGTAAACATTGTACATATAACAAGAATAAACATGCACACATAAGTAAAATTTCGATTTTTATTTTTTGCATTTTGAGTTTTGTATTATCGAGCAGGCATATTGATTCGAATACTTTACCCCATGCGGATGTTTCGTTTCATGTGTCTTTTAAGTTGTGGATTTGAGTCGAAGCTTTGTGGATCTGATCACCGGACAAAGTGCCGCCTGGTACGAAATAGAGGGGAAAACACTTTTTCCAGTTTGACTTAAAATCACATTACTTCATTCGCGAATTGGGACTTGAGGATGTTTGATTTTTCATCTATAAAATAGGCCTTAATGAGACTCAATTTCACCCGTGGATTTTCAATTAACTATTCATATGCTAGATGGACTGTTTGAAATATATGAAATAGACGAATCGTTTACCAGTCCGGTATCCGTTAATAAGTTTAATTAATTAGCGTTAACAGGGGGGGGGGATTTAAAATGCCATGAAATCGTACGTAACAAGTTTGATACCTTTGTAGCCCTCTTATAATAGGTGTTAAGATTATATATGTATCCTAATATAATGAAACTTTGAATCGATTACGCAGAAAAGCGCAATTTAACAAAGATATCGCTTGAAATCAAGAATGCGGCTGAACAAATTCTAGCATTACGATGTAAACGTCATCTTTTTCGGGCAATAATAAAACATAGCTTAAATATTAAAGATTGCATGATGTTTTATTGTGTTAACAGCAAATAAAATGACTTACTAATGTGTTAAGTGTGAAAAAACAACACAGAAATACTCGAACTCTAATTTCTTGAAACATACGAATCCCAGATGCTTACGTTTGGTCAAATCAAGATTCGCATCTTGATATGGGGTTATTTATTACTATTTTACATTAAAATGACATAGGCTGTGCCCATAAATAAAACATCAATAAANGGGGGGGGGGGGGAGGGTAACACTATTGCCCCGGGGTCTGTATAATTTTGCAATTTCTATTCCGTGTGATACAAAATTGAATCTGACATTTTCACAATGGGGTTTGTCTTTTGGATTTGCTACATTTTCGCTGTATATCTGCGGCGCAAATCAAATGATATATGATACGTGTGAACGTAACTGCATATTAAATAACGTGTCATAACCGTTAAAACTGTTAGCAAAGGCAATATTTCGACATTATTTTCGGCAAATTTGTACATCATTGAATAATCTGTAACACGCAGTCAACTGCGCTGTTATTGCGTGTTGATTTATGAACAAGACTTTTTAGGATTAATATATTATACGTGAATGCACGTAATTTACCTGCTTTTTGATCTGATATCCAGTGAGGCGTTACTTCTACAAGTATTATCATTTATATTTTTTATAATATTATATTATGACATATACGATGTACTTCAAAAGTGAACGACGAGCACAGTTACATTTGAGACGCGCTCTATGAAAAGAGGGTCAAATGCATGTGCGTAAAGTGTCGTCCCAGATTAGCCTGTGCAGTCCACACAGGCTAATCAGGGACGACACTTTCCGCATAAACTGGATTATTGCTAAGAAGAGACTTTCTTTAAACGAAAAATATCATAAAAGCGGAAAATGTCGTCCCTGATTAGCTTGTGCAGACAGCACAGGCTAATCTGGGACGCCACTTTACGCACATGCATAAAACCCCTTTACACAGAGCGAGGCTTATATGTTTTTTTTGCTTAACATGACATAACAAACATATTAATGTCGGTTTTAAGTTTATTTGTCAGCTGTTCAAACAAAAAACGTATACCCACATTTTACTGTTACTACTTTAGGTGTATAATATAATAACTATGCATATTAAACTTTATTGGCAGCTTTTTCCTTATTACCACATATACTCCGATGCTGGTGTAAGTATGATATTATATGTGTGAACTATGTATACCTATATCCAGTACTATGTCTTCGTCGCTGACTAAGGTGTTTAAGCGAAAACATTTGGTATATACATATATACTATACATGTACTCGAACGTAAGAAATAAAACCCAATCAATAAGAGTCAATTCATAAAAACGCTACGTACTAGGATCTGTGAACGTCGAGCAAAACGTCACCATCTCACAACCATTCAGTCGACCAATCAGAGCCCTCCTTTCATGTTTTTGGAAGTGAAAGTAAAAAAATGCTAGTATCACAATGTGAAGCCATTAAACATTCAAATTGATACAAGGAAATTAATACAATTTACATTATATATATTCGTTGAATATACGTCCAGGAAGGAGCATGGCTTTAAACTAGAAAATAAATATGATACGAGTCATTCGTTTGGTAACATGAACTAAGCGATCTAGTTATCAATTACAGAGCTCAAGAAACAACTTACTTCTTTTCGAAAAGGGAGCAACTTAAATACAGTTGAGATACCGACGTTTTTTTCTTCAGATTTTCAAGAAGAAATTATTTTATATAAAGGGCCGTTATAAAATTCACTTGTTTATTTCGAAGCTCAGTACACGATAGGCCTTCCTTTCGGAGCATTCACAATTTCATTCAAGTAGTGTTATTTGACATCGTTATTGTATTTCTACGGTGTTGTACCTTTTACAAAGGGTTTTCAGGTAACGCGATATATATTTTCATCCTCGTTCTGGAAAAACTGGGCAAAATGCATGTGCGTAAACACAGTGTCGTCCCATATTTGCCTGTGAAGTCCGCACAGGCTAATCAGGGACGACACTCTCCGCCTTCACTGGATTTTCGTTTACAAGAGACTTTCTTTAAACCCGAAATTCCATAAATTTAAGCGGAACGTGACGTCGCCGAGTACGCACAGGCTTATCTGGAACGAAACTTAACACACATGCATAAAGCCCAGTTTTCCCAGAAGGTGGCTCATTTATTCCTGCAAACTCTCGTCAACCAAGTTCATCGCTTACCTTGACTTTATTTTTGGGCATGTGCACCGTGCAAATTACGAAGGTTATCTGATACATGAGTTGCACGGCTTCTTGCCACGGAAAACTGCACATTAATGTCATAGTGTATGCACATAGGGTGCATAAATGTACCATTAAAAATCGCGTTGCGTCTATGAGTCCTAGGAAATGGTAGAACGGGCGTGTTACAACGAATGCATACTCCCAGTGTGGGATTTCATGAGCTGAGATAACGATAAGAGTTTGAGCCAAAGAAAGGTGTAAGTTCTTGGCGGATTACATGTGCGCTATGAAATCCTTTTATTTTGTGTGTTCGACCTTTTTGTTATACAATTATATGTAGCAAAACTTTAATTTTGTTATCAATCAAGTACATGTTCATGTGTTGGAACAATATACTTTAAAATAATAGTAGCACTTTCTTACAATGCTAAAGCTCCATACCTGTTTTTGATTGCCAGTGCATGTAGAATTGATGAAAATATGAAACAGTATCAAGATATAAATTCGTGTTACCATCTGCTTGTGTGTGTTTTATTTTTGCAAGTGACCTATTGCCTATAAAATACAGGTCAATACATACAAAACAACACTAAACACAAAAATGCTCGAAGTTGGGGTGACCGCCTTCGAACGATCAATGCCAATCATTTGCGATTTGAACCGGTTTAACCCTTTGCATGCTGGGAAATTTGTCGTCTGTTAAAATGTCGTCTGCTAAATTTCTAAAATTAACATTTTCTTTGTGTTTTTTTTCTTCAAATAATACTATCAGAATAGCAAACAGTTTGGATCCTGATGAGACGCCACGTTCTGTGGCGTCTCATCTGGATCCAAACTGTTTGCAAAGGCCTTCAAAATTTTGTTCCAGCACTGAAAGAGAATCAAATAAATAAAAATAGTTTTTTTTTCAGTTAAATTTTGCAGATACAAAAGCATCAATAACTACCAGTTTGACATAGCGGTAGTACCCATGCTGCGGTTAAACAACAGCAACAACAACAGCAGTTATTTCAGCAATTAGGCTTACAATAAAGCTTCTAGCATACATTAGTTGATATATTAATACTTCTGGTTCAGAGGACTGCATTAATAATTTTATTAAGGCTATAAGCATAGAAACATTAGTGTTCTGCTTATGGCTATTATTGTTAAGGGATAAACAGGAAGTAACTTACGAAAAACAATTATAGAGTAAATAGCAATAACTTGGAAATAAGAAGGGAATTTTAAACATGGATGTCTTAGTATATAACGTTGCCATGGGGACTATAAAGCGCTATTCTGTGAGCAACTTTTAAACGGTTTCTATTCGCATAATGTTGCATGGATTGCTTTTTTAATATTGTGTAATTTAAAAGGCAAAAATACATGCACATTTGGGTGTGTTATATCACGTTAACGCATTAAATGTACTATTGTCGACAGTCTTCGAAAGGGACAAATTCGGGGTATTCGATGCATCTATGATTAAGTACACAGTACTGACTTAATAAATTGAAAATTTGACCTTGAACATAAAACAAGCAATAACAGTTTGGGTTACAAAACTGATTTTGAGGATGTATGATGCATTTCGAAAACGTTCTGAATATGTAATCATATCCTGAACCTAGATTTAATTGACCCAACATTGTACTTGCTTCAAGACTAGTGAAATGTTAAAGCGAGGAACACAGATGGAAACTAAAGGCACGGGTTCAAAAGAAAGTGTAAAATGTCGACGTTGAAACATCAAAGTTTTTAACCGATTTTGACAGTGGAACGACAACTTGTCACGACATCGATTTTGCCGAAAATGGGTCTATACTAGCACCTGGTTCTTTTACTCTTCGTTTAGCTTCTCTTTAATTTTCATTCCTGTCGTCTAAACGATCGCAAACTCAACGACTTTCGGAACCATGCAAAAGCAACACGCGTGAAATCAAATCACTACGAAACATAATGGATTCACAAAAGAACTCGACAAGAAAACTTTCAGTTGTTTTGTTGGACGCTAATCGTCTGTTAGATTGAACCGATGCTAATCCATGAAATACGGTACGTTAATGATATCCTTGTAGTTAAAATAGGTGGAAACTGGCCGCATATTTGCTGGTAGGGTACGGGTTGGACATATAACATCTATTGGGCTATAATTCAGGAAATATACTATAATTATACTGTAACAAAGTATTTATTAGGGAATTAAATGTTTCATATAATGCCTAAATACAGGGTAAAATTGATACGAAAACAGGTGAGTAAGTGAAAAGGACGTGTGTTTCGCATTATCCACAGTCGGATGCTCTTAATGTTGAATCAGAAGCTCAAATTTAGCGCAAAATACTAATATTATGTACGCGGTCAGTGTGTTTGAGTTCGTTTATGCTGAAAACTAAGTCATCAACAAAACCACAACAAAGATATACATTCAGATCATGGATATATTTTTTGATATGGAAATAATTTAGTTGTTAAAACGGATGTGTTGTTTTGTTTTGAATTAAGTTGCAACTAAAAAGGTACATACTTGTAAATGCATACTTGTCCTTCATTATATATGTATTTCTAACGGCTTTCATTTAACCACATGTCATTTTAATTGTTTGATGTGGTATTTATTGTGGTTGTTGTTTCTGTTTGTGAAACATTCAATCTGCTTAAAGTACGTGTGTCCACATTCACCTGCATTTAGTCTATCGTTATTTTCGAGTCAATAAAAAACACCTCTTCACGGCTTTTGCAATATAAGTATATCCCTTCTCAGCCAGTAAACTAGACCTCTTAATTAAATGAGTCGTGTTCTGAGAAAACTGGGCATAATGCATGTGCGTAAAGTGTCGTCCCAGATTAGCCTGTGTAGTCTGCACAGGCTAATCCGGGACGACACTTTCCGCCTAAACTGGATTTTCGCTAAAGAGGGACATTATTAAAACGAAAAATTCCGTAAAGCGGAAATTGTCGTCCCTGATTAACATGTGAGGACTGCACAGGCTAATCTGGGATGACAATTTACGCACAGGCATTATGCCCAGTTTTCTCAGAACACGACACAAATTTTCAATTTATAAATACCAATGTAATTTAAGTGAATAGCATTCAGTATGTACTGCTTTCGAATGTATGCCACTTTAACGTGTTCGACCAGTTGGTAATATCGAACCTCTTTTAAACATTTTGTCTGAGTAAATTCCACGTAGAATGAATATTGAGCAGTCTTAAATAAACAGCATTACCACCTTTTATTCAAAAATAAATTTCGATGACAAGTTACGCGCATGCGCAAAGCGGATCCACGATGGTCAGGAACTTGCAGATATTTAGGCGATCATTTCTGTTCAGGAAATAATCACAGTACATCTGCTTCGAACTTCTAGAGTATGAAGTTATACTTATATCCAATCATTAATCGACAAAACACGAAATTATTATCACATGCGATTAACTTAACTATATTAACCCACTTTGGAAAAAAAAGCAAACAAATGCAGTCCGATGAAGTCATATTATAAAGTCAAATCATATCCGTATTTGCTTTTCGTACTATAAATATTGTCTTCCATAATTGATCATCTTAGTAAAGAGATGAAACAAATAGTCAAGGATCGTGGTTGAGATTTTGAACACTTTACAAAATACACGTATCTTTGTTCGTCTCTAATCTGCATTTATTGATAAGGTCACCCGTGACCAGGTTTGTGACGCACTGGGTTTGTGTATCGCACGACTGTCTTTGATATCTTCAGATTTACGCTCATATTAAAATGCATGTACATGCAAGCAATAAAATATATATCATTGAGGATCATAAACTAATCGTAACTTGCAACATCCAAATGAAAAAAAAAATATATCATATTTTAAACACCATTCCTCATAAATGCATACATTTTAAGACTCATTCGCTACAATTAAAATCATTTATCAAGCATCTCGAGTTTTATAACTACAGCTATCGCTCGCATTTTCACATAAAATTATGACACAGACTTAAAAAACATCAACACACAAACTTGTTCGTGTATGTAAGCTGCATAGCTCGGCAAGTTGAGAGAACATGAACATTATTTCAAACCGCCTAAGAGGAAATTTGTGTGGTATACGAGTTTTATTACTACCAAAGGTTTTTGTGCATGATTTATTCGATTTTTGCAAGGCTGTAGATTGTATGTGGAGTATATGTGAGCGCGGTATCGTCGTTTTCATCTTAATATCCCAACTGTAAATTAGACTTTGGGTGATAATCTACTCGGGCATAGAGACTGGGTCTCGGGTAGGTGTCTGGTTAAAATGAGAAGTCTAGAAAGATGATGAGCGCAATATTGCATTATTGCAAATGTGTATTACAATCATAATTAAACATGTATAGTTTGATAGTTTATTACAACATACGTTAGGCATTACGCTCATGTGTATACATATATTACAACACAATATTATCACATATAGTCTATGACGTACATAATTGTTTAACAGCACCAAGATCAAAATCTTTTCAGAAAGTTGTAATAATATATACATATTAGAAATCTTTGTTGTTGTTGTTGCCTTTGATTTGGGTTTAAGACCTTAAAGCTCGTACGAACCCTAGACGTACGATGCACTTCAACAATACTGCAATAAAGAGTTTACAGTTTATAAGTGACGGTAAGATCGTTTTTACGTTAGTTTAAACCTTTTAATTTTAGCTCGATTGCATCGAAAGCCTTAGGCTTATTTGAAACGAGTCCGTTTCATGGTTCAAGGACCAATACTTGGTGTCTTTGGGATATATATAAATAACGCTCCCACAGTGGGGATCGAAACCATGACCTCCCAGTCGCTAGGCGGACACCATATCCACTACGCCACGTTTTTAAGTTGACGTTTACATGTTTCATTAAGTAACAAGGCAACGACGACAATGATGACGACGATGTTAATGATACAGATATTGCCAATGCCGTTTAAATACAGAGCACATGGTTGGTGCCGTGATGAAAACTGTTTGTCAGGTGAGCTTAGAAAAAAGAAAATAGGGCATCGCAATACATGTATCACGTTGTTTGTTACATACATCCATTCAACTTTGAATCAACACTATACTACGTTATGCAGTGCAAAAAATGTTTTCTATCAACACATTATTTTTATTAATGATTCAAATCAACGCGGTGTAAAACTTTCGACCGAGCACACGTCATTTTGTTAACATGGCACGTCAAAATATGTATGTACACGTCATGTCTTTAATGAAAAATATGTGTATAAATTCTTGTTCTTATCAACTACTTTCATAACAGAACACCAAACATAAACACGGAATGATTACAACTGAGAATGGTCGATACAAAGCATTGGGGGTTTAAACCGGATGAGGGCTAGTCTGAAGATTGGAAAGCTGCGTCTTCCGTTGTATAACTTAAGTACGCCTCGGTTGCCATTAACATACTTGGTATACACTTCGTTATATCACGGTTGTGGTAATCGTAATTGCATACATTTGAAATCCAGTTTTGTACCATTTTCGATCTGTCCTATAACGTATAAAAAAATAAATTCTATAAAGCGGTTATCCGATGCGTATGAATACACATTGGCTGGATATCACAGGTCACGTGATCTACTACCGGATATCAACTAGTTTATACGGTCAGCTCTTTTTTAAGTCAATTTTTACGATAATGGCAAGATCAAATTAAATCAAAGTCGAATATATATAGATCCTTTATTGCAAATGCTAAAGTACATACGATATGAATATATATCAGGAAAAGTATGCCTCCCACATGCTGTAATGATGGCATCGAGTGATCGACGATGAAATTTCTTAAGCTACCATTAACATCGTTTTGGTTTGGCAATTTTATGAATTCGGGCTTACGCCGCAGAAAACATGTTGATTGCATGTTTCGATTAATTGAATATTTACACCAGTACCTGTAAACAACATGTTCCCAATGTGTTGCACATTTACTGGGCATGCAGCATGCAGCGTATATTGCACATTCGGTTAACGCAATGCACACAGAAACCAAAACAAAGCAACACAAACATTGCACAAACACAACATGGCGTTTACTCGGTGGGAAAGTATTCTGTGAAATATTCAGCAAAATAAATCGACATACTCTAGGTGTCAGCTTGTATGAAATATGTTGCGGTGTCACTGTTTTGTTTCGTATTTAGTGGCCACCCATTTAAAACATATGCAGCGTTGCTTAAAATGTAAGTAAAGATTTAAAAACAAATGTGTACAATATCTGTGTAACACTAGCACGACTACAATATGTATATAGGACCCGTCCGCGATGGTATTTAAGGATAAATCATTATTTAAATGTGTTAGTAAAACAGCTTTAAGCATTGGTGTCAATGAATAGAGAGGAATGGATATGCATTGAAGTACGTTAGCTGTCTGCTCATACACATTAGTACGACATAAAAGTACATTACCCAAAACAACATTGCAACACACCATCTCAATAATAAGCAATCCATGTAATGTTGACCTTTTGCAATAATTGTCTTTGAACGCCGAATTATTGCATAAAATATAGAATTCAAATGATCACACTTTACATTTGTTTGAGGCACATGTTTTACATTCCAGATTCAAACGAAGAAATTCATCTTAGAACTATGTTTAAAAATGTAATTGTTCTTATACTTAACACAATGCAAATATATTCAGTTTATTAAATTAAATTGCATGTTAATTGATATAGATACGTCTAGTGGAATAAGTATTCAGTGGACACATTAGTATTGTGCATTTACTCCATTATTATTATGGTAATATAAAGTGTGTACACCCATAATGTATGCATTAATTAAAACAAATGTAAAATAATACACATGGAAACATGATTATGTCATATACGCATACACAACCCAGTGACAACACTCACTTGGCATTACATTGTCAAACGCTAACAAGACTCGTATAGAAACCAATTTACAAGTGAGTAAGTCCACAAAAGGAACAATACTACCGTTCCTTTACATAAAAAGTAAGTTATACATATAAGTGTGTTTGTTTTAGGTTCTAATATTAATTTTAAAGCCTTGTTAAAAAAATTCAACTCAGCTGAATGATTATATGAATACGCTCTATATAAACAATTTGGTAAACATTCAAGGTGCAAAGGTGCAAATGTGCATAGCATTGTTTATCAAGTTGTTCTGAAGGTTTGCGAAGTAACAGAAAAAGCACATTAATTGACATAATATTATTATGAAGTACATATACACTTAATTATATTTGGTTGTAGATATACATCAGACTAGTCGTTATTCCTAAGCCTAATTGATAATTATGTTGATACGACCGATAAATTGAACCATTAACATAAGTTCCCATCCGCTGTAGAAACTCACCTATTTCGAGTTGAAGGCCTGGTAGGAAATATCACATATGATAACATATGATTACATGTATAACGAAGGGAAAATGCTTATGGTAAGTTTAAAGTAAACTATAATATTCTTTTCATTGCAATATAGAGTTTTTTAGTGAAAGAATAAAACTCGATTTCAGTTGAAAAATATAGAGTGTTATGTTTTTCACTCCAGTGAAGATCAGCGAAGATCCGTAAAAGTGTAAGTTAAATATTGTTAATAATAACATCGGTCTGCCAGTGACAGTAAGTATTCTTGACAAATGAAAATACGCGTGAAATATTAACAAACATATGTTTCCCATAAATTCATGAATGATTACAACACAACTATCATCTAGCAACAACGACGCACGTATAATGTCTTTTAATTAATTTCAACCATACTCTTTTATGACGCTTTTTAATACACATTTTAATGACGTCATAATGCACAAACGTATGACGTTTAAGCTTTCTTTGCGTTTAAGCTTTCTTTGCGTATTTGTGTTTGTTAATTGTATTAAAGCATGAAATAAATAATAATAATAATAAAAACATTTGTTGCTTTCAATGAATGATCGAATATTTGTTTCACGCGTGCTTAAAGAAAAAGTATATTTTTACTCGTGGTTACAACACTCATGAAATTAAATTCGATCATAGATGGAAATTAACAAATGTGGTAATTGTTTTCTATTTGTTTTTCCTTGTTTTGTTTTGTGTTTGTCTTTTCATGGTTAAAGAAATCATTCTTTCATACGAACATGAAAATGCATCATAAAAATATACAAATATATTTTGAGGTTTATCAACTCTCTTTGTCTCAAACAAATCTGCCGCGTTGTAAATTTAATGTATAATTTGTGTGCATGGTATGTTTATATAATACTATTTGATGTTATATCAACCTGATTGAACGGAAACAAGAAAGGCCTATTGTTGATAAAACTAGCAATGATGTATATAATTAAAACAAAAATGTATATACCTGGCGTGCGATATAGTTTTATCCATATTTTATTAAGTTCAAATTGTACAATTAATACATGCATGGTCTTCACACAAAAAAACAATGACGGTGGTGACTAAAAATCCACGAAATCGTATTGAACACTTTTGGGGGAAAATATAATATACTTCCAATAATTTATCAGTTCATCTGCTCTTGAAAGGGGTGGATGGCAAAGGACCTCTTATTGCACGTTGACTAATGAAATTCACACACACAATCCCGTGGAAATGAATTGTAAATCTCAAAAGCATGTTGAAGTAAAAAGCAAACACGTGGAGTTATTTAAAGTCAGTTGGCTATCGTTATAGGGTCAATAAATAATTGTTCAATTCCCATCAGAGTCATGGCTGAGGGTGACACTTTTACACAATCGTTTTTAGGCGATTAGATATCAAATAATTGAGACTTACCGGATTTAGTTGACACTTGATTAGAATAAACCGCAAGATGTGTAGCTTTAAAGGTGCATTCTATTAATTTAGGTTGATGAAATACACAAAACTATATCGAAATTCATATCTACGAACATATTAAACATAAGTTTATAGTGAGTATTATACTTTCGAATATTTAAAATTATTTTACACGTTCCTTAAGTATATTGGTGAATCATGTATACAATTTATCATTATTCTCATACATTATACACATGGGCATACTTCTTTTAATTATACCAGTCAGAATTAATAAATAATAATGCAGAATGGAAATTCCTACAAATGAATACAATGAAAATAATAGTTTCTCTGTTAATATGTATACTCTTTAAATATTCAGAAGGTTAAATAATGTTGATTCTTTTATTTCACTTTTTTTATTTTAGATTCTAAATGTTTTGTAAAATATACAAAACTCTAAAATGTTATGTTCATGCATTTTATATTACAAACAATCTTGATATACTTTAATCATTGTGATAACACGTGAATGTATATGAGGTTAGAACATGTTAATCGGAAACCAGAATATTTATTAAAATAATTATTTCATTGCATTTTTTTCTTTACAAAGTTTCAAGACCAAAGATGCCAATTGAAGTGTGAGTAAAATGTAAAATGTTCAAAAATCATGTACACACGTGTATTTTAAAAATATAAATAAACAGGAAAGGCAAAGAGTAAGGATCGCTACTGTATATAATTTAAATACACACAATTTTCTTTAAAATATTGTATTTTGGTGTATGTGTGTGTGATTTCGGAAATTCCACGAAAATTGAAATACTGTCTGAATAAAATTGTAATGACAAGTTGAAGAATATATTTTCAATAGAAGAAAGCACTAACTTTTGCATTAAAAATGAATTATTATTTGTTATTTTTTTTTAATTAAATGCTTATTTGTTATTTAAATGTTGTTATACTTGCTATATACAAATGAAAAGCACCGGGTTAAAGCATCACAAATCGCTGGTGTTTTGGAACACAACACAAGAAGAAAATCAAGCAAAGCCCACACAGTGCTGTGTTATTCTCATTAATTAAGAAAGACTATTATTAGATCAATATAAATCCAATCGAAAAAAGAAGAAGAAAAGGATATACTTTAACACGTGTAAAATAACTTTAATAGCCATAGTAAATATTCTACAGTGTGTTCATGCCTTTAAATGTTAACAAAATAGATGTACCATAAATTATAAATTTACATTAATTGTGTCCTTAATAATTAAAAAACACTCGATCCTGTCTAGAAAAGGATTATGCCACATAATATCCTTAAATACTGATAGAAATTATAAATATGATTTATGTTTTCAAATTTGATACTTATCGCCAGAGTAAGATATGTAATAATTATAATAATGGGCAATAAATGGTCGTTTCTATTATATTTGTATGGACATTTAATTTCCCTATTATAAAGTTGTAAAATTAAGAATATTTTTATTTCAACATTATACAATATACAATAAAGGTGCATATATTTTTACAGATTTTTATTGGAACGGAAGGAAAAGCAGAATGAATAATTAATTTATCTTACTCAGCAGTACAAAATGAACATGTTTTAGTAAACCTTATAAGAATAATACATATAATTATTAAAATAACCTTCAAAAGTCTGTCCAAAATAATCAGAAACAATTGTATAAATTAAAATTATACTCTTCGGTATTTTTTTTTTGTCTTAAATGAATCGATTTCACAATTTATTTGTTGCATACAATTTCTGCATCTAAAACCATTTTTATCACTAATTTTCGAGGAAAAAAACAAGACAAAAATTAAAAAAAAAGTCATATAAATTGGTAAAAATATTTTACAAACAGAATGTTAATATGAAGGCATTGCAAACGATATCTGAAACCGAATTTATCATTTTGATTTCGGTCCTAATGTATTTTGAATCTAGAATTATAGAAATGAATTTGGCTGAAATTCATGATCACATTTGTTATCACATGAAAATTGAGATGACAAAAATATGATAATATTCAATAATCAATAAGAAAATTACCTGAAACTGTGGTTATCCATTTTTTCCTTCTTCTGGTCGTATTTAAATAAATATTTTTGGGTTGTTTTATGTCAATTTTTTTTAGATAAATACAATATATTTAAAAATACTTTTATAACGAGGTATACCTCCTACTAAAGTCAAAAGTAGCTAAGAAAACGGTCGACTCATAAACCACTATGTCTCATAAATTTCAAAGTTGCTAAAATTAAACTTCCATAATAAAATAACTGTGTACGTTTCATAAATCCTGTACTGACTGAATCGCGGAGTGTGAATTAGTGAGTATTTATTTCAGAGAAGAGCATTTGAAATAAAAGCTGTAATTTTTAAAGCGAAATAAAATGTGAACACAACAATTTCCATAAAGATATGTACGCAATATTTTATAAGATTTTTGTTACAAAATTATCTTGCCATTTCCCATAAATAATTTCTAAGTGAACACTACATCTGTATATCAGAACAAATAAACGTAACGTTAGAGCAAAAACCTGACATTATATGACAATAAAAGAAACCTAGATGTCAATATTAACTTCATCTCAAACTCTGTATTTATGTGTAATGTCCTCGGATTTTATAGACATCATAAAACGGTTTAAGACCGGCTACAAATTGTTTAACTGCGAATCTTTGGAATTTACGGGTCGGAAAACAATAACATTTTCCGCGTCCTATAAAATTATTGCTAAAAGTATCCTGTAGCTATTATAATCGAGCATTAAAATGCAAGGTACCCGCCCTGCGGTCCGTTTAATTGATTCTCTTGCCACGGGGGCTTTCTTTGTTGCCTATTAACAAAAACGGTTCAGACCTTTATGAAAACTTTTCATGCAATAAAATAAACATCTTAATTACCTTATTCGTTTTTCCGTATCCAAATCGCCAAAAGTTCGTCTGCATCAGTATTCATTCGAACGTCTGCATCGTTTCCGTACACCGTAGTGGAAGCTTCTACACACCAATGCGACGAGTTTTTTTTTCCACCGACTACAACAGTGCCAGGCTCCAAATTTATCACACATGCATAGAAGCCTAGAAGTGAATCCGTATACCCACCGTTCGTTTGATGTTACTTTATTACCTTTACTCGAGCACAGAGCCAATTAATGATTCGAAATTCAATACACAGGAGCGTTTATTACTAGTGTTTCGTTTATCGGCAGCTTATATTAACGTCCTTGTATATCGAATCACTCAACTGAAAAACTCGCGTATAATCTTCCGCGGTAAAAGTAGTCCCCTGGTCGAAAACCTTCAGACTCGAATTAAAACTCAACATGACTCGCAAGCAAAGTAATTAAAAATATTCAACGTTATATATGCATATAAAAGTTACACAATCAGGAAAATCTACGGACAAAACACATCGTGTTTCTACATAAACAAGGATGGGTGTGTGTGGTTTCCAATAAGTTTAAAGGAGCCTTGATTTTAATCTGTCAGTTTTTTACCTCATTTTGCAGAGCAGCATCTGGCACGGTTGTGTGTAACCGCTGGCGCAGCGCATGTACTATAATGACCCATCTATATTGGCTCGTTAAAAATAGTTCTCTATAAACGCAAGGAACATGTTTACATTCCTTTCTACAACAGAGTTTTGTTTTTCAGATGTTTGACGTAACTGTAGACGGTGCGTCGTTGTATTCTATCAGTTTAATACAAATTGAGGTTTCGTCGTGTTGTTAAACTTATTTCTTTAAATTATAGAATCTATATGCACATCATACATTTCCTTATGCATTATATTATATGTTGTCTTTTTTTGTCTGAACTCTAGTTCATATTGTTCCATTGTTGTATTTGCCACAAGGACGTTTTAAAAATGACCTTATATGTTTGCAACTTAAGAACGCGTGTACATAAATTTATGTATTGCGTATTGCTGTCGTGTATACACGAAGTTGCAATTCAACACAAATGCACAACAGTCTGCAACAGTCCGTGCGCATTTCGTCCTTATTATGAGTGTCTTCTACCTCGAATGTTTGTGATCGACATATTCCAAATCAGAAACACATAGTTTTATATTACACACTTATGATTTACATATGCAGTTGTCTTATGTGTATACTGCCAGATGTTCTTACGTTATCGGAATGAGGGATGGTAATATGCAATAGCAATAGTATACATGACTACTGTCATCACCACATTTGATGTTCCTGATGCTAGCGATGTTGCTACTCCTACTACTCCTACTACTGCAACAACTACTATTAGCACAACAACAACAACAACAACTACTACTACTAATTTTAATAATAATGATGATGATAATTATAATAATAAACAACAACAGTAACAACAACAAAAATAACATTTTGAAGATGACGATAAAACAACGAAGAAAACGAAGACAATCATCATCGACGACGAAAATAAAACCTTTTTTTATTTATTTATTGCTCTTTATGGTTGCTAATGGAACATACATAAATGCTAATTGAAATGATTTGGCAAACATGGCACTTATAACAAATACCATTTGTACTGTGTATAAGAGTCCATTAACTTAAGATCAGTATCTCTTTGTTTGCGTTTTGCATTTCAGTCATAAACACTTGTTCTTGAATGTGTGTGCATATTTTATTGTCTTTCCTTGTCATTTGCGAAATCTTTGCTGCATAAACGCAATTAAACTTCCTATAATTGTGCATGTAAATGCTGAAAAACTTTTCAATACCACGTGAATCGTGGTCTGTCGGAAAAATGGGAAGATAATTAATTAAACTAAATGATGCGTCATTAAGAGAGTTAAGTATAGTGATTAAACTGACATCTTTGATGTTGCTTTTGTGCGATAATTGTAGATGCTTTTGTGATTGTGTAATGCTCATGCTTTGGAAATTCGATGCCTTTTTACTGTGCACATAAAATGTGCACAAATACATGCATATTATTTAACCATTGTTTTATTGTGTAACTAGTCATTTGTGAAACACGTTACTTGTTTGATATACTAGAATGATCGAAATATTTAAAGGGACTGTAAACCACGAATGACGAAAAAAGAAAAGTTCTAAAATACCGTTCTTTTTTACAATTATTAGTTTATATTGATTAAAATATAACGACTGGTACATATAACTTTACTTGAAAAAAGTTCATATTTTCAGTATATTCGGTAATAAAATTTCGCTCTGAGAAATCGAAAGAACATCGCGAAAATAGGTGACATAACGATATGCACACTATAAATAACGCAAGTAGATTGATCATTTTATATATAAAATATATACAATTCACTACGCATGCACAATTTGCATTCCTGGGTTAACCACGTGACGATGATGATTAATCTACTTGCGTTATTTATAGTTAACTGGTAGTTACCTGGTAGACATACCCAGTAAAAATAAATGCATACAAAAATAAAGTAAAAATAAAATAAAAACTTTTTTCAAGTAATGTTATATACCAGTCGTGATATTTTAATCAATGTAAACTAATAATTGTAAAAAAATACGGTATTTTAGAACTTTTCTCCTTTCGTCAGTCGTGTTTTACAGAGTATTAAAAAAAAGGGAAAACAAACTTTATTGGTGTGTTGTTAAACTTTTTGGGGTGTTGTGAAAGTATTCAAGCGCTGCTGTTTTAATGTTTCCTTAATTACGGTCATCTTGCAGATTCCAAACTAAAGGAAAAATGAAATATTTCGTAAATATTTTAAATATTTTTCTTAACTGCATGTTATCAACATATCTCTGGTATTAAAACAATAAAACAGATAATTATTAATAAAAAACTTATCAAAACACATATAGTCAAGAATGAAAACCAGATCATTAACGTTTATAGGGTCGAGGCGTTTTGGGGGTATGAAAAAAAATCATTAAGGTCATGGCGTTTTGGGGTTGGTCAGGTAATTCAATTCCGCCTATTACCTCTTGATGTAGGAAACAAGTTTTTTTGTGTGTGCAATAATTTTATTTTAACCATAAAGTAATACATACATGCAATTAATATACATAGCAGGTCATGAACATGTACTTGACGGGTGTATATAAACAAAGTTGTAATCATTCGTTCACATATAACACATATAGTTTTGTTACAAAAAAAGCTTTCATGTATAAATTGAACATGTACTTGAAGGATGAGTATAAACAAAGTTGTAACCATTCGTTAGTATATAACACATATATAGTTTTGTTACAAAAATGCTAACAGGTATATACTTATTAAAATAAGTTTCATATGTAAGCATGTATATCTATAAATGAATTGTTAAATACGCAGTTTTGTTTTGTTCTACTGATATTGTGCGACCCAACGTCTAGAATATATCAATTTGCTGTTGTTTCGTAGTCTGTGTATTTTGTGTTAGATTTCAGCGTTTTTTACAACATTTGTGTAACTTTTAAAGTACGCATATAAGACTTATATCTCACATAAACATACAAACAAGAACTATATTAATCCGTTGATCTGTAATGCATCTTGTGTATTTTACTTGGCATATAAAATCATATATGCATCTATTCTCATATATACTTATGATGTCTACTTATTTGCGAAAGTATTTCTTTCTTATATGAAATATCCATGTAGACATGTTTTTTACGTTTTATTCTTATATTTTAAATATAGAATTTTTCAAACTATTACAAAACTCATGTTTCAAAAATACAATCGAACCAAAACTGATATTAAATTAAAAAAATAAAACCGTATTACCCATATGAGTTTTCCAGATATTTTGATCAGTTAACGTATGTTTTGTAACATAATCTTAATTATTGAACAGGGCCTCATACATTTCAGATATAAGCTCAATGTTGTTTTACCCATGCGACGTAAAGACCTGTATTAAGTCCATAAAAAGTTATCAGAAAAATAGGTGGATAACGCCGTTCAGTTATAATGTATAATACACTGTAATGTAATAACTAAGTAGGGCACATATATTCCATAAAACGTGTATGTTAACACCAGTAAAACGTTAATGGCAATTAAACCATTTCAGAGAATAGTGTGATATAATCATAAAGAGTGAAACGTATTACAAAACTTAAATGTAAATATTGTACAGAGACCTTCGTCCAATTACCAAACCATTACTTTATCAGTTTTTCTCTTTTATCCTAGAAAGTCACGACATTGTTTTCCATTTCATTTCACCCGCCGGACATATTAATCCGATACGGGCAGTCAACATATTTTCATTTGTTTCAATGGCAACGCCGTTGCAAAGGGACTTCCATTTTAAAGTGATGCAGCTTTTGTTCTTTAGGTTTTGAACCTTGGAACTATTTAGGGGCATTCACGTATTGTCAGGATGTCTAGGGCATAAAAGCGAGACGTTTAATGGTAAACTTTGTAGGAGTTGAATGGTTTCAAATTAGTACAAGAGCGATGTAACTGGTGCCACGAGCACCATGTCATGCAATGGTTTAGGCGTTGACAAAGCATTCATGATTCTGGCCAAAAGTATCAGTATCTAAAACGGAATAGATGACACACTCTGAGAAAAGTTCCGAGAAATACAAGAGATAGAGACACTTTTACGACATCAATAGATAGCGGAGTGTATTGGCCTGGAAATTTAATCGCATAATGGACATTGGTCTTGTACATAAGACAGTCTTAGCATGGTATGAGAAATTGGTAATAGTATACATTATTTAATGGGGATTGATATCGTTGAAAATCCATGTAGTAGTTTTATTATGTGTGTTTGAAGAAAGGGTGACTTATTGTGGATATATAAACCTGAAGAAATACACAATCAATATTGTAATACTTTTATATAACTATATGTTTAAAGTAAATATCCGTGATTACTGTACTTTCATATGGCTGTGTTTTTTTTATTAAACATTTAATAAGACTTAAACCAAAAACAGGATGCGCGTACAAGTGATTAGGATGTGAAATATCTAAAAATTCTTCCCGAAAATTATTACCCTCACACTCGCTGGTCATAGATACTTCAGAGGATGTGCCACTTTTGAAGTTCAAATCTTTGCAATTTTATGCTCACGAGCTCACATTGTTTGCACCATTATTTTAAGATTTTTATTTCCAACACATTTCACGAAAAACAGATCAAAAATATAAGCTGCAGTTTGCAAGATCATAAACACCAATAAACGGTGTCCAGAAATCTTTCAGTATTTTGGTTTGACGATGGAAACAATCATAAAAATCACACGCAACACCTGAGATAAAAGGGGCCCGGACAGGAAAGGTCTTGGGTCAGGCACTTTTTCCAGATGTGTTTAGGGGTTTCCTGCTCAAGTGCATTGACCAGCTTTGCGGTCACTTAACTTTATCATGCTGTTTATTGCACCAACCTGGCTTTGATGGCCTCGTGTGAACTGTTTTCTTTTTGCGTGTTTTATTTTGTATTTTAAATGTCATGTCTTGGCAATATTATTCTATGTTATAAATGTATTTTAAATATATAGAATTATTGAGAGTTATAATATGAACACCATTCATTTTATGAAGTAAACAAGATACAAAATGTTGTGTTTTTTTGCATTTTAAATATTGGCGGAAATATTATATATTATTTTTGGTAACATAAATACCATTTTTTATACATATGTTTCAATATATTTAATATTGTTTAATATTATATTTTAACTAAATTACTTATTCGATAAATGAATTTCAATGTTAACACATTAATTTCAATTCATAAATAAAACACTAAAAAAGTAATTGTTGTTTATCAAATGCAAATGAAACATACTTTGTTTTAAAGAGGACATATCTTAAAAAAAGCATATAGCCGCTGAATTAATTTCGTGTAACAAAAGCACATGTTAAATTGATGTGTTGAATTTGAATTTTCATATGAAAGAAATATTGATGTGAAGTTTTTTAATTTAATATAAACTATATATGTACTATGTGACATGTCTTTTTTTCGGAATATTAAAGAATACGCGTAAAAAAATCAAATGCATATAGTACAGTTCAAGTAGTTAGAAACACTTACGGTCAAAAACTCAGTCAAATTTTTTACATTTGTTAATAGTAAACGGTCATTATACACACATGACCATTACTTATAATTGAAACACATTACGAATGTGATAACTAAACTATCTGTGTTATTAACTAAACGCAATCTTAAATGACAATAACAAGTTTATAAACTCGATTCCATTTATCTTGACCAATAGCGTAAATACAGCACCAAAACTCATGGCAACGCCTATAAATGATGATGCAAACAAACATGTATATGGTTAATCGTCAGGCATTCATGCATTCATTCCCCCCAATCAATTTGCAACAGCATCTTTCATGTTGCCAATTTTAATCATGCACGTGCACGCACCATAAGGCGTAGGGATATCAGCTCAAATTGGAAAAGTAGTTCCCTGATGCAACATCAAACGACCCTGGAGTTTGTTATTATATATTCTACCAATACAATTACTGCTATCCGATTCTCTCCAAAAATATGTGACCTGCATATTTGTAGTATGAACCAAAAGGCTAAGCTTATTCTTACTATATTTTTATTTTGAGTCGAATAAAACTTGAAATTATAACTTCGGTAATCCTCGTCCATTATCATGAGACAAATATATAATGTGTTCATGAACAACGATTGAGTAAAGTTAAAATACTCTTGGAACGTATTGTTTCTTTACAACTTTATACTCAGTGTTGGTATTTAAGTTAGAAATATCTTAATGTGAACATTTTGAATGTTTCGATTTGTCGTAATAATTTTATAAATCTACATTTATCACTTTTAATTATAAATATGTACAATGTATTGTTACAGAATATATCATGACTTTTAGTTGATTTCCNCTTTACAAAAAAGCTATAGCATCGTCTCAAAACTGTATTTTCTGGGAACAATATTTAGCAGTAGCAAGTTAAAACTTTAACTTTAACAATAACGTGTTGTTGTTACCATATACCTAAAACAATTGTTTGTACATTAATAGTAAATATATATGATACTTTAGTATATATAACTGACCAAAAGTTATGCTGCTTCATATGTATAATCATGTTGTAATTGAGATGTATGTTGAAAATTAATAAAAAAAAAATAATAAAAAAATCCTCGTGCATTATCACGAGACAAATCTATAATGTGTTCATGAACAACGATTGAGTAAAGTAAAAATACTCTTGGAACGTATTGTTTCTTTACAACTTTATATTCAGTGTTGGTATTTAAGTTAGAAATATCCTAATGTGAACATTTTGAATGTGTCGATTTGTCGTAATAATTTTATAAATCTACATTTATCACTTTTAATTATAAATATGGACAATGTATTGTTACAGAATATATCATGACTTTTAGTTAATTTCCACAAACGTGTACAGTGTATACAAAAGGACCGGTATACAATTGTTTTAATGTAAACAAACTTAATTATGTTGATCAATACAGATACAAGTTTAATGTACGTTGTGTATCAATTATATCATTTCGTTCTTAACTGTAATATTCAGTACCCGAGGGGTCAACATAACTGGTAGTAACTAAATGCAGAAGGCAGAATGTACTGCATAACAACGCATTTGCTCACGTATATGCGACGATATGTGTTTGCAGCTTTACATTGTGTAACACTTATCATGATAATATCCAGAAGGACATTGTCTACTGCGTCATAAAACAACGTACATTTCAACGATGTAATACATAGTGTTGTTAATGTGCAAACAATTAACCGTATTCGAATATTATAATTTATGTACTTCACATGTTTATATATATTTATGTCATCATTTCAAAATGGTTTGTGGATATGGCGTAATATAATTTTAAGCGTTGTAACTTCAGGACTGTAGTCTTTAATTTTGAGACATTCCTTTCCGTTTCAAGACTATGCCTTAACAAAGGATTCATGAATACATAATTAAGAGTCCAACGATATATGTACTTATTTGCTGTTTGTTATACGTGATGTGATCATTTAATACAATTTCACACTCATAATAATGGAACCATGAGTATAAATACGTTATTTAAATTCATTGGTTATTATAAATCATGATGCGTTACGCTAATAGATAAATCACAATATTTCACCACCGTTCTTCCTAAACCCGTATTATTCATGCGAAAAGCGCCATGTAATGAGAGATTTCTCCACAATAATTACACCCATTACGTTTGATCGGGGACCCGCCGCAAGTGTTTTTATTGCATCTCGGACCTCGTGTCTTTCATTTGCGCTCTCGGTACAATGGGCAAACACTTCGTACACATCTTTGCCTTCGGGTAGCTATTTGCCGACGTTGGAGCGGGGCAAAACCTCAGCCTCCCGCGAGGAGCAATCCTCCTGGGCCACCCAGACTCGTCCATATATCACGGGGCTTGTCAAAAGCCTCCATCCGACACGCCGCTACACAGTCTTTATGGGCACATATAGGTAAGCCTTCGGGCTGTTTCTCGGAGTTTGGGGAATATAAATTGGCTCGCACGTGGGTAGGTTTTGGGGAGCGTAGTCGCAATTTAGTGTAGATTGTTAGGGTAGATATAAGATGTTTTATTAAAATAAGCAGATTGTTGAAGTATATTTCATGCCAATGAATGTTTTGTAAGATGATGTGTAAGGGACGTTATCCACAGATACCATCGGCTCTTCTGATTTAGGAGTACGTGGGCGAGATAAACAGAAATTATTACATTTTATTTCTGAAAACATACATACAAAAGTAATACAAACATACATAAAGATTCAAGACTTTTCGCTGTCACAAATGTAACTGAAAGAACTTTGGTTTCTTGGTATTATGTTTTGGAGAGAAGAAAGAGTAAGGTGGTCTGGGTTCAGTTGAATCTATTAAACGTATTATTATTATTAAGAATATACTGGTGTGTTCATACGACTGTATTTTCTAAGAATGTGCTCCATCTTTGTCTAAACAATTCACGAATGTGTTTTATGTGCGATATTAACCTATGAGTTAAGTAGGTCATATATTGTCGTAATAAAGGGGCGATATGTAAAATGGAACATAAAGAAACCACTTTTAGGAGACTGGATAACATCTATCCGATAACATAGTACTGCATAATTCACATTTTCTTAAACTTAGTCATCGCAACCAGTTTGTAAGAGTTTCGAAAGTAAGGCTCAGTAACGTACACAAAATGTTGAAAATAGAACACATGTTCATTCTTTTTTTTAGAACCCACAATAACAACTTATGTTTGTTGTTTACAGATGGAAACACGTTACACAGGTCGTGTGAATTTAAGGTTATGGAATCACCGAGGCGCCGTAAAGATCTAGCCAATATATATAATTGGCATAATATACTGATGAACCTGCAAGAAGGAAAATGGTTCTGGCAACATGTACTTATATATTAACGATTTCTACGTTTAAAAGCCTTTTATTTATTGTTCACATATTGTTACAAAAGTCTTCATAATACTCGTACATTTATCTTTAAAATAAACGTAAGGGTAGTGCATTATTTCGATTAGGAATGACGTACTTTTAGATTGACATGTTGACGGATTTGAATTCAAAGAAAGAGCAGATGATTATTTTTTTAAGTACTTGATAAAAAACAGTCCTTTACGCAGTCTCGAAAGATATAATTATTTCTTCAGGATTGTTCATTCTGTGACAAGTTTATGAAGGAAAAACGCACCCATTTTAAAAGCCCTTTGGTTATCGTATAGCAATGAAACGTATTTAGTTAAAAGTTTACAATAAAACGCACACTTTGCAAAGTGTTATTTTAAGCATGTATTTTTTTATTCTATAAATTGTGCAAATTGTTCACACTTAAGTTAAATACATATGTACCATATACACTTACGTTC
Source organism: Dreissena rostriformis (assembly GCA_007657795.1). Taxonomy (NCBI): domain Eukaryota; kingdom Metazoa; phylum Mollusca; class Bivalvia; order Myida; family Dreissenidae; genus Dreissena; species Dreissena rostriformis. Next base: position 207,838 of record VMBQ01000482.1, on the reverse strand, counting down.
ATAATCTACTTAATGAACTTTTGTCAGTTTTATTCCACAATATTACATACACTGTAAATATCTTAATGATTCAATTGCATTAATATATACATGTACAACCTGTGAAATTCGTGAATGGCTCATATAATAAAAAAACTAAAAATAAAAATTATAATACGGAAAAGAAGAGTAAGAAAAAGAAGAAAAAGAATAATAAGAAGAAGAAGAACAACAACAAGAACAAGAACAACAAAAAAAAGAACAAGTACAACAACAAGACGAAGAAGAACAAACAAACACACAATCAAATGAAGTCATAAAAATAAATAAATAAACAAAAATTAAATAAACAAACTATGTGCCCTGATATTTTTTCCAGAGTCAATTTGATAAAAAAATCTTTCATCGTTTTGATTCTCAAAATTCAAGTTCAACACTTTGTGTAATAAATGTCTCGAGCTGGTGATGAACCCTCTTAGAAAATGTGTATCTTAGAATTAAATATTTGTATATGAGTTAATGATAATTTTCTAGACATGTGATACTCTTTAAATTTAAGTGTAAATATTGTGAATAAACTTTAGAAACATATGATTATAACTGTTTTTGTTCTTAAACGAGCTTGCATAAGACCTAAAAATAGAATGTCTTTTAAGACAACGAAAAAGCGATTTTGTCAAGAGTTTTTATAGCTTTAACTTGGATAATTACTTTTCTTAGATTGAGTTTTAACGGAGTATCAAGGAATAAGAAATATTACATAGAAATGGACACATATTATTGGTAGTCACATGCATGTGTGGTTCAGCAATTGTTGAATTGAGTTTTGTAAGTTTTCAACCAAAAAGTTTTCAAAATTAATAATACCTTTTCTAAGAAAATTATAAACTTTTAAGACTGCTGCAAAGCTTTCTAGCATTCAAAGAAAGAAAAACCGTTATTCCAAGATTATTTCTAAGATATTTTATGGTACTTAGAGAAAAACAAAAGACAATCTTTAATTAATAAAAAAAATATGAAAAAGAATCAAAGGAAATTTATTAAATTTCACAATTCACAAAAAAATGCATTTTTGTAAAGGTAGAAGTCATTACTTGCATATAAATTAATTACATCCGATTTCTTAAAATAAATGTACATCTCGTTAACTTTATAAAAAAAATAAGCATGTTTCATGGTGTTATTTTACAACAAAATTTCTCATAGAAATTTCCAAAATTTTAAACTACGAATACTCGCATTAAAGCTGAAAATTAGATATGAGCCTCGCTCTGTGAAAAGGGGGTTTAATGCATGCGCATTTAGTGTCGTCCCGGATTAGCCAGTGCAGTCCGCACACGCTTATCAGGGACGACTCTTTCCGCTTGTTTGCTATTTTTCGTTTTAAAAAGTCTCTTCTTAGCAAACATCCAGTTTAGGCGGAAAGTGTCGTCCCTGATTGGCCTGTGCGGACTACACAGGCTAAACTAGGACGACCNAAAAAAATCGAAGAAAATGCTAATTTTAGAAATTTAGCAGACGACATTTTTAACAGACGACTAATTTCCCAGCATGAAAAGGTTTAACCCCCCCCCCCTTTCAAAAAGCGAGGCTCATATTATTATTAATAATTCTTAAGCGTAAATTCTTAAAATGAAACAGATTTCAATCCCGGGAGTTCACACTGAGTTTTAGAAGTTTTATCAAAAGCATTAAAATATAATTGCAAGAATTGCTCATATTTAATTCTTCTCGAAATTAACATCGATTAGATTGTATCGATTTAAGAACAATTCCCCGCTCTGGCACGGTTTCTGTAAAAAATGAGTGACATTTATACGTGTTTTGAGTGACAGTTCACTTGAAACTTCGTTTCTATATAGTTTTAATAATGAAGGTTGTTCCAAGTGAAACATTCCATCCCGCGATGGATAGTTTGATATCCGTCGTTATGAAATTAAGCAAGCGAATCAAATGGTTTTACAATGGTTTTGATGTGACTTTTATTGCGATGCCTGTAGATGGGATCTACTAATATGTTTCAGAATATTTTAATTGTTATCATTTCTTCCCCGTTAAAAACCACTTTCATTCTGGAGATATTAAGTTTAAAAACAAACTTTACGAAATGCAGTTCACGTTATAAATATAGAAACTATATACCTATTCAGTCGATCAGTCGAATTTAAATTTAAAAATTATATTTTTTCGACACATGTACCTAATATACGATGTCATATATGGTAACAAATTTGAACTTCATATCCTGTAACTAAACACCAGTTAATGAAGTATTGATAACTTATAACGCATGTCATCTTTGTGATAATTTGCATGTTTATACGTATAAATAACAAAATTGAGCATTAAAATGAATCGTTTAAGTTTATTTGGATTTTGACAGGGCTTTACCTGTTCATGCCCATTTCGATGTGTTTCAATGTTGTACAAACAATGTATTTTCCATATACGGGTAGAGTCGATTTCTTTCACCAAACCAAGATGGTCAACGACCACCAGTCATCCTAGAACTGGACTCATTTGCCTTTGAAAGGGATTATGAGGACTTAATGCATTTAAATAAATGAAGACGAGGCATACGGGATCGTAAAAGGACAAAAATCCCGAACGCCTGAATTTATATGCAAATTTGAATTAATTCTCAACAATAAAAAGCCAAAAATAATAAAAAAAAAGCATCGGCGCAAACACTGTTCCATCTTCCCTCGGCAGACTTTTCTTAAATAAGGAGTCTGATTTTATGGTCGTCGTAAAAACTTGGAGTGTTATATGCGTTTTCGTATCACAATACTCGCATTTAATTTCGAACGGTGTCGACGCCAGTATTAAAGGACGCTTTTACGAGCTCGCTTATACCGCCTTTAAGGTCTTGTAATTATAACGTAGACAATAAAACCTTCGTTACGACGGAATTCATTTCTTCCTCTGATTGGGAACAATACCATTATCACGTGACCCAAAATGGCGGACGGAACCTGCGTCGAGTAAGTGTGCCATTCGGCGGTCGTTTTCCTTTCAAATTTACGTGCTTCTTATTGCGATTTAATGTGTACTCTACTGCTCCGTACGTGTTACGGCCATCACAGGACAACAGTCGCAAGCGTAAATATGGAAATTGGTCCTTCGCACGAGCCAGATGGATCGGCCAAAAACGGAGCCAAATGAATCTGTAGTTGCATTTAAATATGATTTCGGAACAATACTTTTTCTACTAGGCTATTACAATCTTACATTACTAGTTTATTACCGAAAACCAATCTACGGGTCCAACAATGAGTCTTGCGTTCAAATGTTTTTATCCAAATTATAAATAGAAACTACACGTTTGTAATAAAATATACATAAAAGATACTAGTGCAAGAAAGAGAAACACGAGAGAGTGCATTGTGCTCCTTAATGTTATTTCGCTTTCCTCTGGGTAATTTGCCCGCCCCTAACCTCTAAACTTACACCAGACCACTAATCAAGCTAAATTAGTAGAGGACAACGATTAAACAACATTATGCCAGGTTAATATGAGTACGGTTAATGTGACATATTTACGGTTCGAATAAAATGCTATGTCAAAATACACTAAATCCAATCATCTGACAGCACTATATTATGTAATGGCTGATTTGTGCCCAACACTATAAAAACTATCAATGACTGTAAAAGCAAGTAAGGAACCTTTAACCTTGTTCTATAGTGCTTTGATTGTACTTGAAATCTCTGTTTACATGTAGAAAACTTGCTTTAATACTTTTATTTATTTGTTGCTACAAAACAGTGTTTACAAGTCCGCGTGCGCATATAATTGATTAATTTAAAGAAGCAGTTCTTATACATGTTAAACATAAAATATTTCTGAAATCGTAAAACATGGAACACTACGACAATCGTTAAACATGAAACATTGCATAAATCGTTAAACATGAAACATTGCGGAAATCGTTAAACATAAAACACTGCAGAAATCGTTAAACATGGAACATTGCGACAATAATTTAACATAAAACATTGCGACAATCGTTAAACATGAAACATTGCGACAATCGATAAACATGAAACATTGCGACAATCGTAAAACATGAAACATTGCAGAACTCGTTAAACATGAAACATTGCGGAAATCGTTAAACATAAAAGATTGCGACAATCGTTAATCATGAAACATTGCGACAATCGTTAAACATGAAACATTGCGACAATCGTTAAACATAAAACATTGCAGAAATCATTAAACATGGAACATTGCAGCAATCGTTAAACATGAAACATTGCAGAAATCGTTAAACATGAAACATTGCGACAATCGTTAAACATGAAACATTGTAGAAATCGTTAAACATGAAATTTTGCAGAAATCATTAAAGATGAAACAGTGCAGAAGGCATTAAACCAGACACATTGTAGAAATCGCTTCTGGAGTACAACGCATCTACATGTATATAAAGATGCATCACACTAATATTATTTAGTTGTTGTTTTTTTTATCGTATAACTTTGATATGATGACACCTGTGGAGTGAATTGACATGTACATTGGTATATATTCCGTTCGTACACAGACTTTGTTTCAAACGTAGACTCATTTTAATGCACGTCACACAATATAATTTAATATCGATACATTTTACGTCATGCAATTTATATAGTTAACTTGTTTGTAAATGGTCAAAGGCGTTTTGCCAATGTTCAAAATAAAACTTGAACTTGAACTTGAAGCTAATGCAAAATAAAAAAAACAAAAAACATTTGCAAACAAATTATATGGACTTTGCTTAAATATAGCTTCATTTAATTGTTCATGTCAGCATTGCGCGTCTTTCTTAAATAAGATATTTTGTTTCTAAATTTATTGTGCATTTTTTTCACAGGATTGCAAGTTACAATCAATATGTGAATGATATGAACAGAACAGAACAGAACAGACAGTTTATTTAGACGTATACATAAGTACATTGTCTTTAATGCATACAATTATACATATAAAAGCATTGTCAAGTGTCAGAATATAATAATTGTGACAAAATCAATAGTACAATATGTAGATGCATGTGTGTGTGTAAATTCAATTAAATTTCAAAACAAAGTTAGAACAGAGAAAAAGAACGATTTTGAAAAGAATTAAAATACTAAGTTTAAAGTCTGTAAGGATAAACTATTATTTTTTATTTACTATGGTATATATGATATAAATTTTAACAAAACAACAATTAAAAAAAAAGAAAAACTATTAATTCACATAATATAAATTACTGAAAATTGATATATATAAGGTCAGCTTTATTATTCCACGTTGTGATAAATGTACATGTATTTATATTTACATGTATGTTTTATGTAAGATAATGTAATTTATTGTATGCCATTGTATACGTGTATAATAACATTTTGGTCAGTTGATATTGTGAATACGTTTTACACATTTGTTTGATTTTATTGACGTTATTGTTGCTTTCGTGTTTGTTTTAGTTAGCTAATTTAAAGAGGGAGTGTAGATATATACAACATTATAAATACAGAGAGATTACACTGATTGAGTTGTTGTAGAGAAGTAAAAAATAAAAAATATATTATAGTTAACCACTACATTCAATTCTTTGATTATACTATCAACTTTATTCTTGTTTAAAGCCCCATAAATACTAAAAAAATCATCGACAATTTCGTACAATGTTTCATAAAATAAAGTTACCCCATAAATAATCAATGTTCCTTATAGCAATATCCAAAATTTCAACGCTAGATGTCGTCTTGTAACCTAGATGTTTGTAGATACAAAATGTTCGTTTTTATTTTTTGTGGCAAAATTAATTCCATTTTAATTTCCCGCAAATATATCTATTCATACGACACAAGAACAGTAAAATGGTACAATGTTAGTGTTCATGTGTCGTATGAATAGTAAAATGGAATTAATTATGACACACAAAAAATAAAAAAGGCCTTTTTATATCTACACACATTTATGTTACCAGACCACATCTGGCGTTGAAATTTTGGCAATTGCTTAGGAACACTGATTTTTAATTGTTTAATTCTATTTTGCGAAATATTGTACGAAATTTTCGTTGATTTTGAGTAGTAATGGGGCTTTAAGCTGCCCTTGTTTGGTCAATAATTAACTTTGCCGTTGATGTTGTGTCTTTATTTGAATTCTTGATTAAATAATTAAGTGGTGGCAAGCTTACACTATCACATGGAAGGTTAATTGAAGGAATTCATCCATCATTCCCTGACGGTAACTACAAATCTATTACGGTCATTTGCATGTGACGGGGACAAGTTAATAGAAACTAAATGACAAACCGTTGTCTCTCATTATAGATATCGCGGAAGTGAGGACTAAATTAACACAATTAAACAGTTATTTAACATCATCATTTGCGGCGATTTGACCCTGGAAAACACTGTTTGTCGCGCGGTTAGAGGGCATTTATAAAGACGTACGCAAGGCGGGTGAACTCAAAGGCAACATTCAGCCCAGTGCCATATATCATCCTTTACACAATTTGTATGCTAATTCGCAAATTGTAAATTCAATTAATCGGCAATCAGACTAAATGACCTTATTATCGACAGCGCTAATAGCATTCTGGGCTCAAAGTACACGAATTCACGTGCGCAAATAACAAGCAAATCTAAATGTGTTTTCGGTTAGAATGACACATAAATCTTGGATTCGCGGTTTCCAATTTCAGCAAGTAGTGAAGGCGAATGCGAAACTAAAACACTTCATAGAGCGGAGCAAATGCGGCGCATGACATATTTAAATGCACCCGTGGTCCATGTTTTATTGGACAGCGGGGAATAGTTTAACTGGACACCGGCTATTTGGATGCCCGCATAAAATGACCAGCTGTTAAACAAATGATAACGCATGGCTCATTTGTCAGTGCTGACATTTTGGAACACACGATTATAAAGAATGTGTTTTGATCCAAAGAAGAATATCAGAAAAACAAAACCTTTTCATGCAAATCAAAGCAAAAGAAATCAACAACACACATTACACAAAAAAACAGTAAGTAGTGTGTAACGTATCATATATGTATAAATATATAGAAATACGCTTTGTCGTAAATATTAATATTATGTCAAATTGAAATCAACGCATATTTGGCTGAGGTTTATATAGACATATACTGATACACGGTCATGTTTCCTGTTGTGTATATATATTAATATTCCGTATACATGTGCAATAAATTGTAGCTTGTGTTTCAACGAAATTTATACTAAACAATCCGTTAAAAGAATATACCGTTAAGTTACAATTTCTAAAATTATGTATACATGTGTTTAAATAAAATAAAATAAAATATTTGAATTAAAAGTTTTCACCAATAAAACACGATAAAACATTAACTTATGCCATTGAATAAAACACGTGTTTGTTCCAATCTATTTTAAATTAAAGCAAAAGATTAAGATATTTTCAACAAAACAAGAAAATGAAGGCATTTTCACATGCCTGTGTGGTCCCAACATAACGGGGGTCCGAGCCATATATCAACATGCGGGAACTACTTCTCGAGACAGAATATAGGACGGGTTTCTATTGTATACCCATTTTATTGAAATGTAAACCTCCGACAACTCTCTTGGATGACAAGGGCTCTATTTGCGACATGTCAGATTGGTGTAATGTACTGCTACAGTCGGCAGAAGAAATGTTTTAATACATCATTTGAAATGCGTTTAAGCGGGTGGTACCACGACCTGCGCGCAGGAATACCATATTCAAAAGCGCAACTTGCAATTAACCGCGGAGCAACTCCTGTAATAAATAATGAGTATAGTTTCTTTCTGCAATTATTTCATGAATTTTAATTGCTATCATTAAATCAAGAAACAGAAAATGCATGTTAAAAAGTTAAAGAATGCAGTGTTCGTAGTGCAGCGTCTGGTACAAATAGTAGGCTATATAAATTGTATATATGTTCATTGTATTATAGCAGTTCGTTTTAATTTTGTCAAAATATACATATTTTCATAATTATAATGATTATGATGACGATGCTGATGTTTATGATGATGAAGAAGTTGATGATGTTGTTGGTGTTGGTGAACGGTCTCATTAATGAGAAGAAACTGATACAGATTTTAATGAGTATGAATGCAGTGAAAATACACAGTTTTCGTCATTATATCAATGATGACAATGCCGAGGAAAGTCGAAATTAGACAGAAACAGTTCAACAAAATTGATGATGGCTGGCGGTGCTATCCTTTNCCACCCCTCTCCATAAAAAAATCCAAAAAAAATCCCGAAATAATTTAACCTGAAAACTTCGGATTCCTGGCGATATACCGGCGCCACAATAGGACACTTTCGAGGTAACTGGCCAGTACCTACATCTGCTTATCTCAATTAGCCTCGGATTGCCCCTTAACTTAACGACCAAGCTGAGATTCCTGGACAGTTTCGTAAGGACTAGACCTAGCTAATTTACTTCACAATCTCGCCAATCCCCCGCTGTAATGTTTACCCATCTGAGGAAAGGTCCACCTCTGTGGATAACATCTTTGTCGCTAATTACGGCCACGTAACCGAGAGAATGAGTCTCCTCTTGATAACAGAGCGGCACATTTTCCCCAAGGCGGCGATGAACGTTACGCCAATGTTGACAAACGTACTCATCAAAACCGTATTAAACTGGACAGTCTCGGCAATAAACCTATATAACAGAATCGTGTTGACTGAAGCTCTGACGCACACGTGATTGAACCTATCGCTGATTTGTCGCCGAGTAATTATATAGATCTACAACGTGATTGCCTGTCGATGTAACGTGTAAAGTACACGAAACTTAAATATGAGTCCAACGTATGTTTGCCTGTTATGTCTGATTCCAATGGCATGGATAACTGTTGATGACATCATTTTGACAGTTAATCAGAAACCAACATACACATGTAATAAAAGTCCTATGGAGATAAAACAATATTGTATTTTATATTCCAAATAATGACAAATGCATACTCAAATTAGATTATGTTCATGTTTTATATTTATTTAAATAACCGCTATCATTATTACTCTAGAAGTGCTGTCACTCGGAAAAAGTACTATGAACTTCAGCAAACATTCACGTAAAACTTCGATTTCATTTCGCTGCAGTTCATGTCAAGTGGAATAACAATAAAAAAAAGCATGCAAGGAGGAAGAATATGAAATTAGTTAATATAACAAATTTCTTATGTAACTCAAATGCATGTTAGTTATGCTGAACGTAATAAAGTAAAGTGGCACCCCTGCCATCTGCATGCTTTTGTCCTTACCTCATTGCTGCAAACGAATTCTAGACTCTTATTCAAAAGACAAAAATCTGGCTACGTAAGTCCTATTTTATATCCAGCTCTATTCATTTCTTAATGTATCGCATGCTACAACACTAACACTCTACATCTTTTGCAAATGGTTCCGTATTTCTTAAATGGTATAATATTTTCCCNGGGGGGGGGGGGGGGGGGGGCTGAAGCCAGGATGCACTTAATGTTGGTGTTCGGTTCCATTTATTGCTCACTTTGTTGCGTTTATTGCCGATGCTCGCCATAACACGGTAGGCATTCAAGTCGTTTTCTGGGTTTTTAAGGGGATTCGGTCTCGTGTGATGCAGCGATGTTAATTTAATTATTTATTCCCGGTGCAAGTTTGGTGTAAACAATTCTACCCAGGACCACACATGTTTGTTGAACATAACGTATACAGACCATCCGTTGCAGCTTGTTTCCTCCCACATGTGCACATGACCACGTGCACATTGACCCCGGTCAGTTTACACATTTCAGGAACACGTGCATGATGAGTTGTGCGCGGACCACCTACAACTGTAAACAACAAACATGTACACGGAAAGTATCTTTAAATGGTAACAGATTCCGATGGTAAATTTCAAGCTCCAACTGATGTCATCTAGAAAATATCAATGGAAATATTTAAAAAAAAATGTAAAAAGTTATATATCTATACGTGTTGTTATCCATAGCAGACTTACGACAATACTGTTTACAGTTATTTTTGCACAATACTGTATCTGAATGTTATTTGAAATGGATGTACACTTTAACGAGAAGAGGAAATTGCAGTAGCATAAATTTTGTTACAGTTTTTTTTTATCATACACAAAAAACGCTTTGTTTTCTTTGTTCAAATACAGGGGGTTCATTGTTTGACAAACACAAAACATTTTCAGCTGCTTCAAAGCAACTAAATACACACACACACACACACACACGCACGCACGCACGCACGCACGCACGCACGCACGCACGCACGCACGCACACGCACACACACACACACCATTAAAGTATGCGAAGATTAAATGGAATCTTTTGAGCTTAGAACGTAATGTGGAAGGCAACGTCACCAACACTTGTTAAATAAATGAGTCCTTTTAAATGCAATTGTTAAAGGTTGCCTTAAAGACCCATTGCAACTCAAAATCAACGAAAATGTCGTACAATATTTCGCAAAATAAAATTAAAAAAAAAAATAACAAACAGTGTTCTTTATAGCAATTTCCAAATTTTCAACGCAAGATGTGGTCTGGTAACATAGATGTTTGTAGATACAAATTGCTATTTTTTATTTGTTTGTGGCAGAATTAATTCCATNGCGGTCGCTGATTATTTTATTGGCCCATCTGGTTTGCCATTTAGATAGCGTTGCTTATTTAAAGAAAACACTGCATGTATCGTGAACGCCGTGCATTTGAGTCTCGCTATGTGAAAAGGGGGTTTAATGCATGTGCGTAAAGTGTCGTCGCAGATTAGCCTGTGCAGTCCGCACAGGCTAATCGGGGACGACACTTTCCGCTTTTATGATATTTTTCGTTTAAAGAAAGGCTCTTCATAGCGAAAATCCAGTTTAGGCAGAAAGTGTCGTCCCTGATTAGATCTTGGACGACACTTTACGCAAATGCATTAAACCAACTTTTCACAGAGCGAGGCTCATTTACGCGCGCTTATCAGCACTCCACCATGAATAACAATATTTGGTAGCCGTAAAGAAGTGCTCAACTCCGTCGTTAACCTTACCATTAAAGCGCCGCCAGATAAGCCAGTGTGGGAAGGTCGAGTCCACGGTATGGAAAGTATCGATTGTATTTAAGCATAACGAAGATTTATTGGTGATTGATTTATCATACGCATAGATTGTAAATCGAACATGTCCAATGCATTTTGTGGTACAGTTGTCCGTTCAGTAAAGCATTACTATCAACACAAATACAGGTACATCACATAAATCAAAGTTTGACTTTTCAAAGTTACACCTTCGCCGTCTTGTCCTCTATACTTTTCCATGACAAACATTTGTAAATACTGCCATTTCAAACTGTTATAATGTTCAATTTCGAATATATATAACACAATTATTATTTCTATGAGAACATCAAGTTTGTAACTTGGGGTCAACCGTATTACCAAAGTTCCAACAAGTCTGAAACTTACTTAACTGTACACATCACGTTAATTAATCACGTTATTTATGGGCATTTATTATTGAGAATATGTTTCTTCTCATATGAGAAGTGTCGTCCCAGATAAGCCTGTGCAGTCCTTCCGCACATGCTCATCAGTGACGACAATTTCCGCTTTTATTGCTTTTTTTTTCGTTTAAAGGAAGGCCCTTTTTGACGAAAATCCAGTTCAGGCGAAAAAGGGTTGTCCCTGACTAGCATGTGTGGACTGCACATGCTAATCTGGGACAACACTTTACGCACATGCATTAAACCCCTTTTAACTAAGCGAGGCTCATATACTAGAAGTTGAATGTGGTGATTCAGTTTGCGAGACATGTGCAACGCTTTGTGGTGGATGAGAGTTACCTCCCGTGTCTTATGCAGTCAAACGTTTATATTTACAATTATCACCACACTGCCATGGTAACACATTTGTCGATTTAAACATGATATTCGTAAACAAAACATTGTTAATATTGTATCATTGTAATACATGAGTTCATGTATAACAATCGGTCAGCGTCATTGCCCAGTCCATTGCTGATATGTGTCGCGTTCTGAGAACACTGGGCATGTGCACAGGCTAATCAGGGACGACACTTTCCGCATTTATGATATTTTTCGTTTAATTGAAGTCTCTTCTTAGCAAAAATTCAATTTAGGCGGAAAGTGTCGCCCCTGTGCGGACTGCACAGGCTAATATGGGACGACACTTTACGCACATGTATTATGCCTAGTTTTCTCGGAACACGACACATATTATAATTGGAGTATAAATTTTTATCAAAATGTAATGTACTATGCTATTAAAGCTAAAGGTTTGTAATATAGTTTGCTACCGTGAAAAATCGTCGTGTCCATCAGTAAATCTATTAAAACGAGTAATGGGAAGATTATCTGTGTAATACAACTTTGTGACGATATTTTTTTTATCTTACATAAAATCTATGCGAGTCATATTAGTAGGACATGACAGATTCAGACAAGTGTTTAAGTATGATAAACTGGTGTTAAGGTATACAATACAATTAAAAAATAACTACAAAAAAACATCTTTACAATTATCTTAAACCTCCATCGCTACTTTATTCATTCCAAAATTTTATTTTTTGAAGAATCAAATATCGTCCATGTACATTTTTGACAACTTTGAAAGTAAATCTAATCATCTTTAAGAAATCAAAAAAGAAAATAATTATTTTCTGTATCCATAATATGTTGCGTTTTTGCATGTAGATTTCTTTATTTTGAAATGATCCATCTAAACTAAAACAAATACAAATACACACAAAATGAATTTATGTGTAGAAGAGCGAAACCAACCTTGGGCTTTGCATATTCATCGACAGTTTTATTTGTTTTCCCCAAAACTGCACTTGAAGACCAATATTAATTCGGGGTATCGAGTTACGTATTCTGCACCCACTTGTAACAACACTAGCAATATGTATTATGTCCATAAATGCAAATCAAATATATAAGAAATAGTTTTATTCACGTAAGGATAAAACACTCACAGCATATATTTGTTATGCTTTCGAATATTTGTCAGTTTATTTTATTTTTTATAATGCAATGTTAACTCTTCCGCTAGGTAACGATCTGTACACGTGCGACAAGATGAAAACTGGGCAAAATGCTTGTGCGTAAATTGTCATCCCAGATTAGCCTGTGCAGTCCGCACAGGCTAATCAGGGACGACAATTTCCGCTTTTATGACATTTTTCGTTTAAATGAAGTCTCTGCTTAGCAAAAATCCAGATTAGGCGGAAAGTATCGTCCCGGATTAGCCTGTGCGGACTGCACAGGCTGATCTGGGACGACACTTAACGCACATGCATTTTGTCCACGTGCGGCAAGATGAAAAGGTCAGTGCGGTAGGGAAAATACTTGGTCGGTTTCATTTAATTCCAAATTGAAAGTGACTTTGATTGGTTTATGTCTATCCGTGGTATCGATGAAATAAAAGCCGAAATAAAATATTGCTGTTAAAACTTCATCACAGTTACAGGATCAAAGGCGGCGGATTTTTATGGGTTCGTCTGACATACTCGGGCCAGAGAAGCCCTTCACTTGATACAGCTTTATAGTGATACTGATCCCGTTGATTAAGATGGGGGTTTTCCTTATCGGTTCCTTACAAATGCTTGTGATATGACTGTACGCATGTACGTCACTCTTAAGGAGCGGTGCTTCGGATGATTTTCAAGCGTGAACAATATTTGCATATAAAAGTTGTAATAATACAAGATTGCGTGAACAATTATTTTGAAGCGTGAACAAGATTTGTATTTAAAAGTTGTAATAATAAAACATTGATATATTTTCCCTCCCGCGAGTCATGACGACGATGGTGTTGTTATAATCGATAGCGATGATGATGATGATGATGATGACGTGATGATGATTTTTTTTTATAACGAAAGTCACGACCTTTGATGATGAAAGAGTGATCAATATGATACTTTTTTGGACCGTGATAAGTATAAGATACTCGCTCTGGGTTAAAGTTTCCGCTTTTATTGTATTTTTCGTTTTAAGAAAGACTCTTCCTGACTATAACCAATTTAGGCGGAAACTGTTGTCCCTGATTAGCCTGTGCTGACTGCACAGGCTAATCGGGAACGATACTTTACGCACATGCATTAAATCCCCTTTTCACAGAGCGAGACTCATATTGATGCTGTCAGTTATGGCCAAGGTGAACACCGAGAAGCAGCATGACGAAGAAGTCGAAGTTTATGATGATGATTATGACAATGTTGATGCTGATGATGATACTATGATTTATTAAATAAGGGTTTCAAAATAATTGAATACCCGTTAATCGATTTCAAAATATACAAATACATATATAGTTGTCGTCTGTATTTGAAATGTTTTCAAGGATACAATACATTAAAATGGCATGCTCGTTCAATTGCAGTGGTAGGCTGACAATCAGTCATAGTAAGCGATCAAAAACGCATTAATAATGTTTAAGTAGAATAAGGTATAAATGCGTTACGCAATGCAATTATACCAATTTATGACCCCTGAAAACCCAACGACATGTGTGTGGTGGGATCTACAGGTAAAAACATACTCTATTTTTATAGGTCAACTATAAACCTAACCAATCGAGCGGTTTATGAATGAAAAACTCGTAGCAATACTATGTCATTTACATTTCAACACATTTAAGTCATTCGGCCATGTGTGTAAATTATAGCATTAAAATTAACATCCATTACTTTTTCGTTATGATTTATTAGTAATAAAATAGTGGGTATCATTTCGCTGAAAGATCCAATAAAATGCATCACCGACTCTCGTAACAATTTCGGCAATAAACGAACGCATGTGTTCACATTTCAGCGATATAATTTCTACTATAAGGCGAATTATTTGAATGGATCGACGTGTTTAATAAAAAGCATTTGTCAATTAAGCCTTATATATGACGCACATTTATCAAGAACGTGATGTTAAAAAGCCACGCCGATTCATCAAAATCAATATATAGGCCACCCGCAAATGTTTGTTGTAGAACAGAGGACGAACAGTATTCTTATATATATTTAAAAAAAAACAGATAATAATTATATTTTTTTTAGCTGTATAATATTGTGAAATTGTATATTTCACCTGTCAAAGTGTTTCTCCAACATGGGCAGTGTAGGTATTTGAAACAGGTAGACACATTTTAAGAACCTTAAGATTTTTGGGGGATAAAGTACATGTTGTAAAAACTATATGTGACGTAAAATTTGAATGGAACACATAACTGACCATTTTGAAAGTCAGTTCCAACTATTCTNCCCCCCACATAAGTTACACTGTGTTTTATGCGCTATAAATAGTTATGAATATAGTATTATGAATAGTATCACAATAAGAAAAGTATTTGTAAAACAATATTACCGGGGTGTTTACCTCCCGTTAATCAAATGTGAGCCCCGTTGTTTTTGCCCCTGGTAAGAGTGATCTTTACTTTTGAATTGAGCTAGAAGCACCCAAAAGTCATGTTTCAATTAGTAGATAAGTATTTAGAGTGTGAAGTCGAAAGTTAGAATGCAAAATGTGCCAAAGAACAGGAATTGGTCGTTGGGGTCGACTTTGAAATGTTATCGACGTTCGGACACAACCCACATCGGATACGAAAATGAACTTAGTGCAATGTTAGAGAGTTCCTGTAATAAAATGCTTGAGTAACACGACATCGTATGTGTTTCCTGGCTGGATCAATGGATGGACTTGCTATGCTAAAATATTAAACACTGTTTCCCCTGATAATACAGCGCGGGGACAATGTCTAATGATGCTTAATTAAAGGAGAAAGATAAATGAAGTCTAAACTCAAATAATCACTAAGGGAAAGGTTGGCGTAGAATATTGTACGTTAATTAGTTAGCAACTTGTTCAGCTTTTAGCCTAGATGTTGACTGGACTACACTAGCTTGTTTCCAGGCAACGTTTGCTAGGCATTACAATCTAACGCCATAGCTTAAGGTGTGCCACAGAATCTATAACAGAACAGAACTTTAGATATATTTGAGCCGCTCTCTGAGAAAACGGGCTTAATGCACATGCGTAAAGTGTCGTCCCAGATAAGCCTTATTAGTCCGCACAGACTAATCAGGGACGAAACTTTCCGCCTAGACTTAATTTTCGTTTAGAAGAGACCTCTTTTTAACACAAAATCCATAAAAGCGGAAAGTGTTGTCCCTGGCTATCATGCAGGGACTGCAAATGGATTAGCTGGGTTGACACTTTACGCACATGCATTAAGCCTGGTTTTCCCAAAGCCCGGCTCATTTAAAGTAAACAAACACGAAGTGGAGTTGCATTTGTTGGTAGAAAAATAGTATTAACCCTTTGAGCGCTGGAACCGGATTTTGAAGGCCTTTGCAAACAGTTTGGATCCAGATGAGACGCCACATAACGTGGCGTCTCATCAGGATCCAAACTGTTTGCTATTCTGATAGTGGTCTTTGAAAAAAAGTGAAGAAAATGATGATTTTAGAAATTCAGCAGACGACATTTTAGCAGACGACAAATTTCTCAGCATGCAAAGGGTTAATCCCTTGTATCGATCGCTATAATCGCGTTGTCGATGATGTAATCGGATTAAAAACTAAGTTTGCACAATATTACCTTACACAACATATATTGTTCCTGCTCTTAAAGCCGTCTAGCAACTTAAGTTAACACTCGTAAGCTGTGTCGTTGAAGCAGCTTTCATCCAAAATTCAATTTAATAGTTACATTTCGGCTTCTCTCGCACCGACCGCGAACGTCTTGTGTGTTCCACCGTTACAATGATTTACCGGCCAATTATCTGCGAGAATATGGCAAACCTTGCCACACAAGTACCCTGTATTAGTGCTTAACAACGATTGTGGCTCATAAACACGAAATTGACTTTTCACAATCTGATAAATGGACACGTGGTTTGTATTTTATAAATGTGTAATCCAACAGTGCAAGATCTCAGCTGTAATTTTAGTCTTACAAAGCAGTGACGTCGTGTTTGGTTATACATAGGGGGAGCAATTTAAGTACACATTTGCAGTTTGTATGCATTGACAGATTGTGATATGTATCTAAGCTGGTATTACCGTTTTGTTTATAGTGAATATTTCAACAGTACAATGTCTCAAGGTCTCAGCTGAAATTGCTGTCTTTCAAAGCAGTGACGTCGTGGTTGGTTATACATAGAAGAGCAATTTAAGAACACAATTGCAGTTTGTATGCATTCACAGATTGGGATATGTATCTAAGCGGGTATTACCGTTGTGTTTTTAGTGAATTTTTTATTTATCAAAGCTAAACTTATTTGATCTGAGAGGTAAAAGCCATGTTGTCAATACCAATGCAGTGTTTGGTAGGTTTTTCTTAGCTTGAGGTAGTAAGATTGATATTTATAAATGATTACAACTAAATAATTAGGTAGTGTAAACGGTAAACCAATAACAAGAACTATGCAGATGAATAGCGATCATACACGTAATGTATGAACATATACGAAATCACCAGAAAACTCTAGTTTGAAACGAACCAAAATTGAATTACGTGTTTGTTGAGCAGATATGTTCATCATTGAAGCCAGAGCATTTCTTAAAAGCTAGGTCTTTTGATTGCGGATGAATGTTGTTGGAGAATGAACACGGCTAAAAAGGCAAACTTTAAATACTTGCAAATCAATAAGTTATGATTGGTTGTCCTTGTAAGATTTGCCAGTAATCGACAGCGAAGCAGAAAACGTGTACGAACATTCAACATATTTTTCAAATTGGGTAAAGATGGAACGACATTTGTTTTTTTTGTTTTTTTTTATGAATGTTTACCACTGAACTACTGACCTCTGCACATTTACTCGTTTGGCACGTATACAAATAGGATCATCCATAAATCGCAATACGGTAGTTTCTATCAAATACATTCCTTGTGACAAAACATTTTGTTAGACAAAATTTCTATGTATTTTATTCAGTTCTATTAAATCAAAGTAAATGCAACAAAGCGCTGGCTTCCGTGATTATGTCTTAATATACTCGAAGGTACATGAGAAGGCCCAACACAGATAGTAATACGATCATAACATATATGAACAGACCCAATTTGTAAAAGATGTGTTTCCAGACTTTGCATGTTTGAAGGATACCATACAATGTCTTTACCTATTTCAGCATCGGGGCTAAGTAACGCTACTGTTCCAATGTGCTATTTGTTGGAAGAAATTTCTTCTTAAAAGCATTTAAAAGCAATTAACTGATCAAGTTAAAGAAATACCACAAAGTATCGTGCAGCTACTATTTTGCACATGGTCTATATATGCATGCTCGTGTCTTCTAGACCGATACCAAAGAAAAATATGTTCGCTTACGAATAGGAAAAGCGAATTCCCATGAATATTTCAAGTTGTAAATAATTCAGGGTTTTCCGTGTTCGTTTTTGTTTCCGAAAAAGCCGATACGTATATTTAATCGAGAGTTAACCGTTCATGTTGCTGAATATGATATGGAACTCAAACCTTCCGTTTCCCTCTCAAATGACCTTGCGGTTTCACATATCGAAATAAGTGCAATAATGTGAATCCTCATCCGACCCATTTATAACGTTAATAAATTATTACAAACGTTAATAAATTATTACAAATGAGACAATTTATGCACACTTACAGTTCGCTTGCATGATCAACACTATCAAATTTAATTTCTAATACGCATCCCTCCTGAAGTATAAATAATTTATTAACGCCGGCTCATATTTCATAGTTCTTCAATAACTAAAACGACCTGCTATTATATCGTCAAAGAACAGTATATTCATGACTAGTTTTACAGCGTGTTAACTTCTTTTTTATACCAACGTTATGATACGTGTTCATTTCATATTGGCGATTATTTCTACAATATATCCACCATAATAATCATCATTAATTTTCAATAAAACTCGTGTAAAGCTATCCAGACAGGGCCGATCCTGGTCACTTCTGGCTTCACTTCTCTTTTTTACGAGAGGTTTCTGATGTCATATCACAATTAAATCCACTACTTCTGCAGAGGTTATTAGAATAATTTTACACCTTCACATTTGATATAATGTAACAGGGAATGACGTTTTAAAGCCGCCAGGAAACGTTCATGACTTTCTGATATGCAAGTTATTACCGTTTTATTAATATGTACGTGTTTTTTTTCCCTCCATATATTCACAATCCATGCAAATAAATATTAGATTTGTTTAATTCGTCTTTATAAGAGCACTGTATTGTGCATTTGTTAAAATCATGTCATCCATCTTGTGCAACCATACGGTGTTTTATGTATTGCTACATATTATATTACATTTTGCCCAAATTTCAAATATTCTTTTGTATCCATGTTTAAATGAGTGTATTTAACTGAAAAAAAAACAAACATAAAAATCACATTCGAATCTCAATAACTCATGTCTCACCCACTGCATAGCAATCTATCTATTGTTATATACAATCTTGCTGAAAAAAACCTGTGTATTTAAACAAAATAAGTGAAAAGAAAAAAGTATGTACTGTCCTGTGACGGGACAAGGGCTTCGGGATAGTTAGGGGCTTAGTTGGAATTACTCCTCAATGAAATCTCTCAGGCAAAAATCACAAAAACATATAACCCGTGAGTGAAACAAACTGTCCCTTTTCTGCACGGCCGGCTAATACACAGTGAAACTGGACTAAATGTGTATAATCATAAGATATAAGCATGAGCTCTACCTTTTTGCAGATCCCTTAAATCAATTGTTGTAATTAAAATCAATAATGCAAGAAAATATTTATAACATTCTAAATAGTTTAAATATAAGTACGTTGAGACCAAAAAACTCAAACTTCAGCGTGTTAATGCCAAGTTTACAACTACAGCTACATCTTAGTTTTTTTCGTGTTTTCGCTTTCTTTGCCTCTGCTAAACAAAACATATTTCCAAAAAACTAAGTTTGCGTCAAAATGTGTCAAAATAATAAAATGATTGTTTTGACTTAGTCATACACATATGTAACGTATTTTGAAAAGTACACGGTCAACCTTACATCAACACATGTATCATTCTGAGGTTAAGCAACCAGCATTTTTGATTTTATGTTTTTGACTCAAACGCAACGAACTATTTTATTGCACTTTTCACAACAAGGGTGTTATGCGGTTCATTATACCAAATTCACGAGACTGAAGTCGCTCCGCGGTAACGCCCACATCGCTGCATGGATTCGCAGAATAAGAGCATGCAAGCGCTTCTATTGATCGACATCTGTCCACTCAAGATTTCAAAGGCTATAGTGTAACTTTGTCTTCAAATGCAATTTGCTCTTGTCTTTCAATTTATATGTACGTTTTAATTATTATATGTATAGTTCTCAATTTTGTGCTGTTATTAAAAGATACACAACAATGAGTAAACCGATTTTCATGCAAGCAATCAAACTAAAAAAAAATCAAAATGCCAACTTAGTTGGAAACCGCTGACTGTAATATCGGACATTGTATTCAATTTATAATATTCAGTTGAACACTATAAACAGCATTAAAGCGCGAAGCGGTACTCTAAACATACGGTCACTGTCTTTGCCGAAAAGATTTATCTTCTCTTATGTTCATCTTTATATGGGCTCAAATATGTTCGGACACCCATTTCCTGGCTTTGAAGGGTCACTTTTATTTGTGTTGTAATTGTTTCTTGTAAAGCGAAATGATCTGGAAGTACCATTGACACCAACAAGTGGTTCGATGATTTTCTTTGATCGATAACCAGTTTGGAAAACCTCAAAGCGCACGCTTTCTGTCTGGAATACATCCTTCCCTATGCTTCCGTTAACATCATTGTAGCAAAATGACAATGGTATCGGCCAATAATGGCAATGCAAACACATTACCTTTCGCGGTCAATTTAACTTACAAATCACCTCCGAAAAAGGTGATGCATTGTGATAAAATCCATTTATTTTCTTCTCTTAAGCCGTTGTCAAGTCAGAAACGCTATGTTGTCATAAAACAGACAAATCCGCTACAAAGCCTCTTTCAAAGGCATGCATCATTTGGCATAACCATTGTGATGCTTTGTGTAAAACATCTATAAAAGGGATTGAGGCTGGAATTATTGTCGTCGACAATGGATGGACTTCAGGAAAATGGAAATTTAGTCTTTGAAATTCGTCATCCACTCCATTGGCGGTGTATAATGTCTCATTTGATTCTGCAAATCATGTCTCTTTTCAAACACATTTCTCACACTTTCCCCAGTTGTTGATACATGGACGATACAAGACGTTGAAGTATTTTGTATATCATTAACATAGATCATTTTCCGAATAGGCTCTTCATTGCTAAGTTAAGACGATTTGAACAGGGCCGTATTTATTTATTGGTATAACTCTTTATATTGTTCTTTACAATATTACATGTGTAGATCATTTACAAATAACACTGAGTCAAATAATCTCAACTTAACAGCCCAGCAATAATAAAAAAATCGATATCCACCTTATTCAAAATGTGATTTTATTGATAAACAAATAGATGGTAATTAAACAAACATTAGCATTTTCGTATCTTAATAATGCGATAGCATATGGATATGTTTCTCATAAAACAACTGAAAGACATCAACACAATGTTCGACCTTACAACGGATGAATATTGATAAATATACCTCATTGTGAAAGATTTTTCATACAATTATTAGAAACAAAAACATAGAAATAATATTTTGAACATACAACAACCATTTACAAATAGTGTGATTATCTTGTCATTTCATTCATAAATATCGCTAAAAGATGATACATACAATTGGTGTATTGCCAATTTGGTCTGAAAAGAAAGACAGAAAAAATTAGTATAATTGAGAGAAATTGATACAAAAAACAATTGTGCGAAATAGAAATCGATGTCAGAAAGGGAACGCGTATATTTGAAATTACAAAAGGGCATGCAAGTATAAAAATGTAAAAGACGTGTTTCGTAACCCAGACGACTTAGCGTAATCAATTCGCAGTAAACACTTATAGTTTATTCTCTAATCCAGCATTCATGGCGCAACGATTTCGTCAGGATCCTGCAAGATTAGATCCGAAAAGGGAGTCACAGCTTGCAATATGTGACATGTGTGACCGAACGTATAGACCGCACGCACGTGTCAAGTATATATTGTATGCATTTATCCATACATAAAATGAGCCATTTCGCATTTTTTTATTTTTCAAACAATCCAAATGCATCTCTTTTTTACACATTTAACCCTTTGCATGCTGGGAAATTTGTCGTCTGCTAAAATGTTGTCTGTTGAATTTTTTTAATTAGCATTTTCTTTGATTTTTTTTCAAAGAATACTATCAGAATAGCAAACAGTTTGGATCCTGATGAGACGCCACGTTCTGTGGCGTCTCATCTGGATCCAAACTGTTTGCAAAGACCTTCAAAATTCGGTTCCAGCACTGAAAGAGTTAGTAATGCATATCAACAACCCATTAGACTCGGCAAATATAGATTAAGACATTAGTACAGCATGAATGAGGACTTTAAGTTGCTTCTTAAGGTTGTTGTATACAATCATTTGACGTGTAATTTTATTTTTCAAAACCAGAAAAATAATTTTCCATACAGTGATACACTGATGAAATGCAGAAAACTGCTATTCAAATCTTTTAATTACCACTTAATGATTATGAAAGCAGCAGCTATTTAAACTTTAGTGTCCATACTTTCATTCGTTTACTTTATCGCCAAACAATGACGTCATCCCACTATTGACGAGTGAAACAACATCGTTCAATTTAGCGCAATACAGCGATGGCATTTGGCCCTTTGTTGATTAAAAAGTTATACGGTTACGACACATGCAATGTAAATCTGCTAATGCGGTGTGATATAAACTGGCATCAGAAGAAAGTATGCTTAATTGATTGAGAATTTGATTAATGTAAATTACATGTATGTTTGTATGCAAACCTTTGTATTTGGGAGAATATACTTATGTTAATTACACAACACTGTCAGACATTTCAACACATTAACAGAGCAGAACGGAAAATAAATTTATTACGACGTGTTCATAGTACATCTTCAGTCTGAACCATATAATAATACACTAATCGAAAGGTCACGTGAAGTGGTCAAACAGTAATAAGTAGTGTCCATACAATCTAACGTAATACATGACAGTGATTTGGGAAAAAAATGATTTTTTACAAAATATTTATGTTACTCCAATCAACGTGTTCAATTGTGTTCACAATATACTCTGGCATAAGAGTGCAGCGTGATGATTATGAGTTAGGTTTCGGCAAAACAATATATCGCATCACATTTGTAACACTCCTCTGGGCGTAGGTTGGTTTTCTGTATTCGTTTATTTTTGCTTGGTTCCTCTATTGACATTTAAGTCACGAACACCTGTTATATTTCAACAAACGTTTTTTTTAACAGATCGTATCTGTTGGTAAAATATTCACTCTTATCAGTTTTCAATAATTATATTTACATTTTTGGCGGAAATCGACACACAAACCCGAGTAGAACAAACTTCAACTTTTATTACCCACGTAAAGCATTTAAAGTCGCATAATATTTTTATAACCCGCATAAAACCAAAGCATGTGTTCGAATCTCGACTGGTATTCTCGAAAAGCGTTTTTATCTCTAAGGACTAAAGACTGAGGGCCTAGTCGCCACAGATGCGGTTAATAAAACCCACTAGGTCTCTCTCGAAGAAATAAGGGTAGAGGACCATAAAACTGTAAAGGAGGACGGGGCTTGTCACGTCAACGGTTTTTGAAGCGATGCTTTTACAGCATCTTAAAATTTTAATGCAATCGTAAATGTTTCGTTGCGCTTGGCTTATTTAAAAGAAAATCAAAGCGAAATTCTCATATCCGATGTATTCAGTTTCGCTAAAGATCATTTATACTAGTTTTAACACCATTAATTGGCAGATAGAGATTTTAAAACAGGTATCGGCACACATTGAATTCGCCCAAAGACCAATACAAATGTTAGCATGTAATTAAACGGGTCGTATTATTTTATTTCCAGAATAAAACAACGGTTTTAACATAAAACCAGTGTAAACAGTTTGTCTGCACAACAAAAGAGCAGTATAATCCCCAAAGGGTATAAAATCTTTAATTCGTCTCTTGGACTCATAAATATCCAGACAGTTTACCTCTTTTGTCAGTTTTCAATTTTCTGATGTTGGAAAATGTCTTAAGCCTCAATTCATTATATACATTGTCTTACATTTGAATTTTTCTGGATTAAAGTTATACTTGGCTTGAGTGTGTGCTGAAATTTATTTTTTTGTATCGTGCAAGTTACACAAAGAGTTAAGTTGGAATAGAACATATATGTATGTGTTTTGGAAAGTAAATGACGTTAATTGGCAATTCATGTGTGAAGTGTTCAGTGTATTCTCTTATTATCGTTATTCTATTTCTGGATGACCATTATAATTGAAAAAAAGTCTTTCACGAATATGATTGGTGTTTGAATCGATTAACGTTGGTACAACCAGGTGGATTATTGGTTATATTGACTTACTGCGATAATGGTGGTGAAGGAATGAAATATTTAGGCTGCAACCGTGCTGTTGCTTAAAATGTTATAGACAATAAAGATGCCCTGCGCAATTCCAAAATCATATACTAGTATTATCATACTTGCTTCAGTTATGCTTTCTGATAAAGACTTCAGAATGGTGCTTCATGCAAACACTAATAAATATGGAAAGAAAATTCAAAAGTATACAACTTGTACGAATACTCTAATACTTTTTAATTGGTGAATGTATTTGTTTATTGTAAAAAAAGCTTAAGTGAAGTATTATAATCAGTTTTTGTTCTTACACTTCTTTATTGATTCCAATTAATTATTAGCTAAATTTATCTTAAATTATATAAAATAAATGTAAATTAACGCTTATCTGAATCTTTGTCTGAATATCGACTCATATTTAACATGACATACTGATTAATATACAAACGGGGAGATGTGTAGGAAAAATGGAGATGTGTTTCTAATGCCTTGTACTGGCCATTCAAATGATTTAAAATTTAAACATTATTTATTTTTTCATTTTTTTCACGTATTTTTGTCTTGGAATGTTATGTCGGCAATAGGTCACTTAAATACATTAGCAGGACAAGCATTGAACGCGTTTTGAAATATGAATATGTATATATATATATACATTTAATATCTAATATCACAACTAAGCCAATAATATAATTATTTGACAAACATGTATCACCCGTTCTTAATTATAATAGCTAGTTTTGGGGTTTTGTTTAAGGCGATGCTTTAGAGCGCGTGCATATACAGTTTTGTAAAAATCTATAAGGTGTTTAACAAATTTATTTACTGCGAGCGTGGGCGAAACAATTATCAAACTGGAAAGTATGATTGGATAAAGCTATCAAGAACTGACAGCAAATAATTCAATAAGAAACATATTTCTTACAATATTTAATGATTGCGAAAACTATCCCTATAAAAAAAGTTTATTGCGTGGTCTTAGCACTCTTGGCTTCTATGATGTGTGTTTTTTTCTCAAGATGTTGGACACGTTAATGTATGAATTCATTAAGTAAGCGTAAGGCAAAGACTTAAGGATAATTTTATTCAAAATTGGGATGGTCGAGTAACACATCCAGTATAGCCTTATTGTATAGTAATATTGCTTATTTCAAACTTCAACCCGATTGCATGCTGGGTAATATTTAAAAAAGTTTAGATTGAGTCTATCAAGATTACGCATGTCAGAACAAAGAATTAAAATGAACAGCGCTCTATGAAAAGGAGGTTTAATGCATGTGCGTAACGTGGCGTCCCAGATTGCGACTGCACAGGCTAATCAGGGACGGCACTTTCCGCTTTTATGATAGTTTTCGTTTAAAGAAAGTCTCTTCTTAGCGAAACTCCAGTATAGGCGGAAAATGTCGTCCCTGATTAGCCTGTGTGGACTGCAAGGGCTAATCTGGGATGACACTTTACACACATGCATTAAACTCTCTTTTTCTCAGAGCGCTACCCAATTAGAAATTATTGTTTGGCGTTGCTGTTTCTACTGCAATTTTCCGAAATTTTTTCCGAAATTTAGACCACCGCTTACATGGTTGGCATCTTTGCGGCGGGATGGGACGTGCAGACACGATAGACGTGTATGTGCACTGTTAACTTTCGTATGTAATTAAGAAAACATATGATTCAAAAGTCCTGAAGGTGATGCTGAACATTAATAGACTTGTGTTTGAAATGAATCCTGATTATATTGATTAATTTAATCAATCAGTTTTCGCTTGACCAGACTCTTTTAGATACTCTTGTTGTTTTTTTTTTAATAACTGTTTTCAGCATCTTAAATTGTCTTCATTTAAGAGTTATCTATTACATTACCTTTTAAACGATTAGATTCATCTTTTACCAAGTGTTTTGCGTACCACAGTTTAATTTTTGTATCTAGCTGTTGATACAGATGTGTATATCGATATATCTTTATGACTATATATTCATCATAATATATAGTATATTTAATAATGATTATTATTGCTACTTAGAGAATTATAAGTTGTATTATTAAATGTATTATTACTGTGAAATTCATTGTTGTATCTATCTTTTAATATTCTTTTGTGTATCGGTATTATTAATGTTTATTAGATCTACATTATATTAATATGTGTTAATTTATTAGAAATATGTGTTATATTATTATTATTATTATTATTATTATTATTATTATTATTATTATTATTATTATTATTATTATTATTATTATTATTATTATTATTAGTATTATTATTATTATAAAATTCATAGTTTTATTTTTATTTAAAGAACAAACTAAGACTTCTTACTTTTTCTTCTGTATTATACTTTAAACTCCTTTATTATATTGTTTATATACAAAAATGTACATATACTTTTTTAAATAAACCGTTTAACTTTGGTATAGCAGTATTTGTTTGTATTTCTCTGTGATATTGACTTGTTTACAAGAAGTATAAATAACACGACTGTGTTTAGAAATTAATGTTTACGTTTTCGTTTCGACCAGCATATTCGATATAAATGAATGTTAAAGATATATAACAAATAAAATCAAATACACGTTTAAATGTATGTTTATGGTTTATTTCTGTAAAATCAATACTTATTGCAAAATGAATATGTAACTTTAGATCTTGTTTTTAACTCTTTCAGCGCGGGAACCGAATTTTGAAGGCCTTTGCAAACAGTTTGGATCCAGATGAGACGCCACAGAACGTGGCGTCTCATCAGGATCCAAACTGTTTGCTATTCTGAAAGTATTCTTTGAAAAAAAAAAATCTAAGAAAATGCTTGTTTTAGAAATTCAGCAGACGACATTTTAGCAGAAGACAAATTTCCCAGCATGCAAAGGGTTAAACAACCAACAACTGTCCAGAATTGTAGTATTTTCATGAACACATTCAAATCGTGCGCTTATAAATGGTGCGCTGTGCGTTTGTTAGCAAATTGCTGATCGAAAACAAAGATTTCATATAATTATTGTAGTTTAATATTGCCGAAAAATAATATTCTATCATCAGGGTTTTTTCCCGATGTTTTTATGACTATACCAGTTATAAAGAAAAACACGTCACATGTTAAAGTCCAACAATTGATGAAATATTTGTTAATTATTGATCGGAAACAAGTATTCCCTATAATTATTATTTTTGAATATTGCCGAAAACATAATATTGTACCCTCGGGGTTTTTTTCCGGTGATTTGTCACTATTCTAGACTGCCAGTTATAAAGAAAAATACGTTACATTTTTAAGCCCAACAATTGTTGACATATTTGTTAACTTTAAAATCGGAAAATAAATACAGTAACATTTATATAGTATTTATTCATACCAGTTTATTTTGAATTTCAGTTCGTGCATAACGTGACATTATAGACAAAATATTTGCAATATGCACAGAGCAAATAATAAAAAATGTACAGCAAAATATGTTCAGTAAAAGGCTTATACAAGTTTACAACCAACTTACATGTGATATGAATAAACATATATATGTGTTCAAGTAATTTGAGAAGTGGATCTGATAATTTGGTTGAACAATAAATAAATAAATATATATTTAATTGCATATGTGTAAAAAAAATATATTTCATATTTGAGATAAAAATGAATAAAAAGCAAAGAAAAAAAGAACAGTTTTAGGGATGCAGATTCGGTCGTTGTTTATAAATTGTATGCAATGCAATGAAAAGGAGGAAGTAGATATAAATAAAATAAAAATGGAACTTACTTTGCTTGAAACAAAAATAAGTTGTTTGAAAATTATTCTATTATTTTCATAGTTTTTCATAAGTAATATCATAATTTAAAAATGTGACAGGAGCAATACGATATATATTTGTTAACAAGTATTTGAGTACAAAAACATATATTTACCAAAAAAAAAAATAAATATATATATAAGTTGTGCAATTTTTGTGTTGTTGGTTTTGTTTTAAACAAATTTTAACTGCGAACACGTAAACAAACATCTGTGTCTACATAAAATAGGCTGACATAACAGGCTAAATGATGTCAATTATTGTACTATGCAAGAAAGCAATATTGTATGTGTTTGTTTTACTTTTTCAGGTTTTGGTTTTGCGTTACGATATTTGTATTCGTTTATTCCTTTTTATTTAAAATGTATTTCCATAGTGGCAAATTTAAATGTATAGGTTATATAATATAATATAATCATATAATAATAAATTAAATGACATATTTGTTTCTTGATGATGCTCCAAGTTTATTTACACAAGGGTCGATACACGAAAAAGTGCTTCAATGGCGCATACACATGTCAATTTAGACATATAGTAGCCATACACATCGTTTTTATATACTATTTTGTATAATATACCTATTTACTTTTTTGCTTTATTCACTTTAAATGTATAATTATTATATAATAACATCGGGTGATGTCTACTATCAGCTTTTGCATATATTCAACACAGATTGTATTAAAAACTTTGAACGTTTTTAGCATGTCATAAATATTGTTATTTTCAGCCAAATTTGTTAACAGCTCGTCTTTTACTAGCATCAGGTAATGAAGGGTTGGAGAACAATATCCTGATACTTTCATTTTTTGGGGTACCTTTATGCAGACCGATACGTTTTATCGTATTTATGAGTGAAAATAAAAACAAGAACCCGTTTTAGACGAATGCACATAAGGTAAGCACAAGAAAAATACTTAGAATTTCCCACAAAAAAGTACAACGTTTATTATACAGGAATGATTTTTTGACTGGAATACAAATATGATTATCAAGGTGTTCATAAAGTTATTCATATAAACATATGTGTCGCGTTCCGAGAAAACTGGGCATAAAGCGTGTGCGAAAAGTGTCGTCCCAGATTAGCCTGTGCAGTCCGCACAGGCTAATCAGGGACGACACTTTCCGCCTAAATTGGATTTTTGCTAAGAAGAGACTTCATTTAAACGACAAATGTCATAAAAGCGGAAAGTGTCGTCCATGATTTGCCTATGCAGACTGCACAGGATAATCTGGGACGACACTTTACGCACATGCCTTATGCCCAGTTGTCTCTGAACACGACACATTTTGGCCTAATAATCTGCGTTTATATTCTGTATTTAAATTGAGGAGCTCATACATTTGTTTTAAAATATAGTTAACTACGAAGTAATAGTAAAACAGTTAAATCAAACTGATTAATTATAATTTATACGGGTTTTATTTTATTTTTGAACATAAAGACCTTGACATCTTCACTTATTTATTAATTAGCAAAATTATTTGCTATCAAAGCAAGTAAAACAACGCTGGCATGCAAACAGTACTTATTTTTTGCTGTCACAACGTGTGTCTAGAGTCTAGATACTGATGTTGTTTATATAGAAATAAAAGAAATTGCAATGCGGGAAATTAAAATGGAATTTATTTTGCCACGAAACAAATAAAAACGAGCATTTTGTATCTACAAACATCCATTTTACCAGACCACATCTGGCGTTGAGATTTTGGCTATTGCTATAAGAAACGCTGATTTGGTATTGGGTAACTTTATTTTGCGACATATTATACGAAATATTTCGTTTATTGTTGAGTATTAATTGGGCTTTAAAAAAATTGCATGTTCGTGTTGTATGTATTGACCAAAATGGTATCGACAAAAGGCAACTAAACTTATATAAACGACTAGTAGAGGTTATCAATAATTTCTCTCCTAAAAATATCTCTGGGGTTTCATTCGTCCTATATTTGAAAGACCCTAAAACAAACCCTTGGCCTTAATACGTTGTTAATACCTTGGCCAAGAAATCTCTTTCTTTTAATAAGGGATTGTTTGGCCAAGAAATCTCTTTCTTTAATTAGGGATTGTTTGGCCAAGAAATCTCTTTCTTTAATTAGAGATAATTTGGCCAGGAAATCTCTTTCTTCAATTAGGGATTGTTTGGCCAAGAAATCTCTTTCTTTAATTAGAGATAGTTTGGCCAAGAAATCTCTTTCTTCAATTAGGGATTGTTTGGCAAAGAAATCTCTTTCTTTAATTAGGGATTGTTTGGCATAAACAATCATCAGTTAAAGCAGGTTGGATTTATGATGGGTATATTTTAAGCTTTAATTATCTCCCTGGTGTTAATGAAATAAAAAGCCCTCCTGCGAACTATTTATGTTCATTTCATATGTCATTTCATCGTACGAATGTGAACACCATTCGAATACGTTGCTCTAAATGTTGTATGAGCATTTGAAGCCCCCCTAACTAAGACAGAATTTAAGGCGTTTCAACGTGCGAAAACCAAGGGGCGCAGATTTGCAGATTATTTCCCTAAACCTCGAACAGTTGCTTCGATTTTGAAGCAAAATAAAAACAGTGTTCAGCAAATAGTTTTTCACACTGGGTGTTCGTTTGCAGCTCTCAGAAACCAGAAGTCGAACAGAAAATGCGTCGTAAAACACCAATAAACTCCGATTTATGTAAATTCATACCATCGTCTGATCAAGTATAAATTATACACTGCCAGAAATTCTCGGTTACTATGGTAACTGATTACAGTGATTTATAAAGGGCTTCCACTGAAGACAGCTATAAAATGTATCAAACTACGAAATGAATTGTGGACCATTTCGGACGAGACAAGCGTACAAACGGATCAAATGGATTAAAATTACGACGTATGAATCCTGCGTTGGTCTTTTCAGATTTTGGCGCTGCTATAAACTTTTATGGTGAAATAGATTGAATAAGCATGGCGAGTTTTATTGCCAGAATTAGTATAATCAACGTGCTTTGTACTCCCACGGGGTGCCCGAGGGGTCATCAAGGATTGCGAATGTTAGCAATCATTTCTCCGGTTGTCCCGGGCAATACGATATCTGTATTTATGCGAACGTCGTTCATACACAGTCTTCATCGCAGCAGTTTATTCCCATCTTGGTGAAATTCAGTACTCCCAACCACTACGTGTGAAATCCCTCCAGTTTCGGACAGATAAGAACAGTTAAATTTTCATTAAAAAATGAAAAGTATTTTACAGACATGTTGAACGTTAAATTTCAGAATCAATGACGCGTATATTTCGACTCAAATTCCATGTAAATGTACAATTTACTATTTATTGTTTAAGCGTCGACGATAGTCGCCGTTTATATTGAGATGGGAAAAAAAACGAGTCAATTTTAAACGATCATATTTTTTTAGATTGATAATCTTTTGATGCGATCTGTAAGAAAATGCGATAACACCCAAAAATGTGTAATACTTATACATTTTAAGATTCCAGTAGAATCAGAACATATGCTTACACATTTGGGTTAGAACAAGAATTTCTCTCCTGGTGGAGTTTCTGGAATTTCATTGGTAACTATGTTGTATAATTAGACTTTAATGCACCTTATTTGTGTCGTGTTCTGTGAAAATTGGGCATAATGCATGTGCGCAAAGTGTCGTCCAAGATTAGCCTGTGCAGGACGACACTTTCCGCATAAACTGGATTTTTGCTAAGAAGAGACATCATTTAATCGAAATTCCAAAAAAGCGGAAATTGTCGTCCCTGATTAGCCTGTGCGGACTGCACAGGCTAATCAGCGATGGCAATTTACGCGTATGCATTATGCCCAGTTTTCTCTGAACACGACACATTTGTTAGTGATCTCACTTACGTAATAATCAATTAATTATTTTATTTTATATTTTTTGAATCTATAAATATGTCTTTGTATGCAAAACATATGAGTTTTGGAGAAACCAGTGTGCATTTAATTGGATTTCGATTTTAAGAATGAAACATTTTATTTGTTTATTTAAAAAAAAGACTCGAATATTTTACTATGAACAAACATAGTAAAAAATATGTGTTGCGATTACTTAAATATAGGTCGTGTTTTATACTCGGCAATAAAAGGCAAAAATGGTGTTGTAAAACGTTTAACAACTACTTGTATTTAGGTGTAGTTTACAAAACCCTTTTTATGTGTAAATGAGAGTTTTTTTACTTTCATTTTTATTTTGATATATGGACCCTTAATACAGCTATCACCGTAACTATGTCAAGGTTGATCAGAATACCACAGTAAACACATTTGTTTCCCGACTTAATATTACCTTATATATTTTAATCTTCCTTTAAATTATGAGATTGTTTTTGTATAAAAAATATTAGAAATATATTATTTTCCAGTATTTAAAACCAGCACTAATTAGCAGAAACTGTTTGTTTTATGATGATGGTTGAAAAAAGACGACAGTAGAGGAGAAATGACAGGATGATATTGCTGATTTTGCTGATGATGAAAACAAAATATTTGGAACATGAATATAAGAAGAAGAAAAAAACATCGTTGACAAAAGCAGTAGTTGTATTAGTTAGCGTTTTGTATGTGGAAGCAACAATGAAATTATTATAGTTGCAGATGTACAAACTGCGACAGCGGAAGAATGACAATCTGATTGGCAAATGTCTCTCAAATAATTTTTACCAGGGCAAAAAAGTACAAGCGATGTTAAAGAAAAAAACATCCATTCTAGTTAAACGTTTGAGTTACTCGATCCGCTGCTTGCATCGCTCTCAGAGTATCACCCGCAAATTTGTCGTCACGAAAGTTTTAAATACGATACTAATATCGACAACTGCCCGCATCGTCATAATTACAGCGATTGCGCCTTAAAATATCAAATAAAAGCTTAATGCGCGCATTACCTTTCATGAGGAAATTTTCCGATAATTTTTAATGCAACATACCACCTTTGTGCGAGGTCACTAATCATCTAATTGGACTATAAAGATGCAATAAAATTATCTTAATAGGTGAGTCCCATTGTTCATGTGCAATTTTGTATTCTTCGGAACGTGCCATGCTTTTTGATGATACGGGGACTTACGCAGTAAGCTCCATACTGATGGACCAGTGCAGAATGATGCTAACTCTGTGCTGTAGATCGGTTTTATAACTTAGTTGTGCGCTGAGCCATCGACCTTGAAACGTTGGGTTCAAGACGCTCTGGACAGGTGCGGTAGAAATTAGTTTAGCTTCCTAAAATATTTATTTGTGAGCCATATGGGCCCTTCCTAATGCAACAATCTGGTACGTTGGTCTTTTTAAATATGGGCACTGTTTAGTCAATTAAAACATATAATCATCAGTTTTACGCGAAACTTGTCTTGACTATTAAAGTGTCAGTTGGAACAAAGTTCTGATACAGCACGTCTTGTCAGTCCACTGTCATGTTTAGTGTTCGTAAGGACTTTTCTGGTACACTTTTGCGTTATTTAAATGAAGTAAGTGTTTATACGTATGTTTACAATTGTTGCAATAAAATCGTAGGCAAGTAATTGTAAATGGTTCGCCATTTATTATTTAACTTATTTTCATATACAATGTACGTTTTATTTGAGAATTAAATGTGTTGCAATGATAACGGAAATTAACAACTTGGTAAATACGGACTCAATATATCAAATAAAAGCCATACAAATGCCCATTTTAAGATAAAAACGCTTTTTTATATAAAATAAATTGTGTTTTATCTGATATAATATCAAAATGCAGGTTTAATACGCATGTTATATCAGCTTAATAGTTTGACACGAAATAAGTACTGAAATGTTGAAGTTGTCACGAAACCGTTGTTACAGTTAAGATTCGTATAACGCCTAAACCCTTTCTGGCAGAAAGAGAAGAAAAATAACATCACAAAAAATGCGCCTTTGAGTCGAGGGTACCAGGAATTACATTCGTTTCCGTGACGAATAAGGCATGAGAAAGAAAGCCAGACATTAACATGTCGTATTCAATTCGGCCCGTGTATCTCGTGCCTAAGTGAAGTGCGTGCCAAGGGGAATATATTCCAACGGCTTCGTCCGCCCTTATACAATTATAGTCGTAAAACCGAGAGAGGGAATGCTAAAATCGATGGTAAAATTCAGAGAATACATAATATCAGCTCCTACCTCGGCCATTGTAGGGGACTATAGAGGAAATAAAATGAAAACTATATGACCATAAGTAAAGAACCTATCTCGTTTGAAAATCATGAAATTGTCAAATCTGCGGACGCCGCCGTGTTTTACATGACTTTAATTAAATGCTATGGTCAAGTATGTAATGATGAACAGTATTTGGCGATTTCTGGGAGTATGCGGGCATAAAATTGTTGTAATTCCGACACTATGGGAACATTTGTATGATTTTATGCTACAAATTGGACATTTATGTCCAAACCGGTAAACAATAGCCATTAACCTATCTGGCATTATGCATTTAGCATTTCGTATCAGATTGATGTCAGAAATTTATTAACAATAATATTCTCGCATCAAAATACATGTTTAAATTTAACAAATCGTTGTGTTTTGTCCATCTTGATTTTTGTATGGTATTTAAAATAAACCGTTATGTATACGCTTTTTAAAACAGTGTTTTGTTTTGTTTCTTTTATGTCGTGAATATTAAACAATATTTAAATTAAAGTACAATGTATACTCAATAGGTTTCATCTTAGCAATAAACTACTTTTCTCATATAAATGTTGGAACGCAAACTTTAATGTGACGTTATATAGGTACACTATCTCAAAAAAGTGATAGATACATATGACCCGGGTCATGAACAATCTTATTGTTGTTTAACCTTTTTTTACATTATTTTAACTCAATNAAGCATGTGAATTTTAGATTTTGTTAGGACAAAATTAAATGTAGGTAAAATTAAATTAAAATCGGCTACACATGCTGTGTAAAAACCAATAATTTTGAAAACATGCACTTTTAAACAGTATTTTTGTGTTTATTTGTCTCTAAGAATATTAATTTAATGATTTATATCCAAATTACTTCAAAAGTTTTATGTCTCCTATAAAAATGATGACTGAACAGATTGATGGGAAAGATACCAACAAATCAGGGTTGCTAGGGTGCCCACCTAGAATTGGCCTGTTACTAAAGAAATACATGCGTTGTAAATTATTTTGCCATACTTTTGTGATGAAGATATAAAATGTTTATTACATGTCTTACTTGTGCAGAAAATCTTTTCATTCAGTAGAAAAAGTCAATTTCACTCTTAAGTGGCCGAATGTACAGGAAAAAAGGCTACGACACCTACACATTCAGATAGTATATTCAAAAAATGTTAAAGGAGAAAACATTTTTTTATAAATTGAACAAAGACGAACACATTATTGCATTTCAAAATATCCGTGTGAAAATTCTTTGAAGAAAGAGGAATCCGACATGGGAGTTCTTAAGACACGTTCTAAGAAGCTGGTTACAAACCGACACTCCTCACTTGACCCGGCATACATGTACGTGTCCTCATTGGCCACCTCGGTTATTTGACTAACAAAAAGAATTCAATATTGGGTAGATGTCCAATTTTGATATTATTTATGGTCGGCATTTTTCATCAGCGGTTGGAATAGTTGATGCGTCATTGTAAGCAACGTAAATGACTCTGAAGTAAAATTGACTTGAAGGGGTTTATTACCTTTTAACAGCCATTTTAGGGTCGTCAGACGATACCCGTGTTAGGTAGGCAAATTTCGTATGCAGAGTCGTTGTACCAGCGTCGACGGCTGTACAATAGTGTCACCAGCAATATAATATTCAACAAAAGGCATATTTTATATGAAGAATGATAAAATCGTTTTGAAACGAGCCTTATTTATGGTAAAATCCATCATTCCATCAAATTGCAACACACGTACCCAATCCTTCGGGAATTTCGCGGCAATAAATGTCGAAATTCAAACTGTAGTTGATACTGGTGTATCGTAAATAATATACCTAATAAACCCCACACTTTTGTGTCGCGTTCTGAGAAAACTTGGCATAATGCTTGTGCGTAAATTGTCATTCCATATTAGCCTGTGCAGTCCGCACAGGCTAATCAGGGACGTCAATTTACGCTTTTTTGCAATTTTTCGTTAAAATGATGTCTCTTCTTAGCGAAAATCAAGTTTAGGCGGAAAGTGTCGTCCCGGTTTAGCCTGTGCGGACTGCACAGGCTTATCTTGGATGACACTTAACGCACATGCATTTTGCCCAGTTTTCTCAGAAACCTACACTTTTCTCAATAGCACATGACAAAGAATAAAGAATATCGCTTGTAAAGGCCAATTGTGTAACAATTTCTATAGTATGATATGTTTTGTTGTTGTAACAAACGCATAAATATAGTGTATGTAAGTTAGAAAGAGGGGACGACAAAAATAAAATAAAAAAATA
This sequence comes from Dreissena rostriformis, assembly GCA_007657795.1. NCBI lineage: Eukaryota > Metazoa > Mollusca > Bivalvia > Myida > Dreissenidae > Dreissena > Dreissena rostriformis. Next base: position 171,161 of record VMBQ01000482.1, on the reverse strand, counting down.
AATAAATAATAAGTATATGTCACATCTGTACCACCCATCGATTGCGTTTTCGACTAAAATCGTTTCAACTTTTATTTAAACAATGCTATTGTCTCAATTAGACATATATTAACAATTCAACTAAAAAATAATAAAAAATATAGAAATATCTTCAACTAAAACACTTGAACTGGGTCGGCATTTACTTGTCCTATAGTGGATTACACTGTCAAACATAGCAGCAAGAGTTAACTTTGATGATTATGTGTGTTGTGAGAATACTAACAACGACTGACATCGTCTTTCTGCAACAATAACGACATTGTTGCGAGTTTGTTTAGAGTGTCATCTTGCAAAGATTTCTTGCCAACAAGACGTTTTATTAAGAAGCAAACTTAGTTTAAATGTGTCACACTTAACAGAGTTCCCGCATGCCTTAAAAAAAAGCGCATTCGCATTTTTTTTTTATTTGTAAATGGGTTTTACTTTGTGTCATGTTTGTTTGGCAAGCAATATTTAATACATGACTAAAAAAAAAGAATGTATCAAATAATAGGACAATTTCCAAAGTCGTTTGAGTAAACAACCCTTGTTCGTAATATTTTAGCAATACGGGTGTAGTTTTTCACGCATGAGACTTCGGTGATGTTCATAAATACTTTTAATAACAGAAAATAATATCAAATCCGCACGATGGCACGGACGGATGAACTGAAGGCCAAATACACCTAGTCCACGTCTTTTTACTAAATTAAGTAACCGGAGTAAAGGCGGCCTTTCATCACGATATTAGAAAATATATACATTAAACATTTAAAACACATTACACATTATTATGTCTTCTTTGAACAAATGAACCGAGCTTAGTTTTCATTACAAACACGATGCATACCAGGACTCTTCCTCACTCAAAAACAAAACCGGGTTGTAAGCAATGCAAAATTAGACACTTAAAAAAGAATTTAAGATAGTTCGACATGCACGTGATGCCGCATGCCGACTTGATCCTATCTTATCTCGTTAATTATTCATTCTAAACGTCTTAACAATTGATTTTGGCAGTCGTAGTAACCTAAGAAAGTATCGATTGCGCAATAAAAATAGTCATAAATAAGTGGATTTCGATTCGTCCTAGAAACCAACGCGGCGCCCTGGATATATTTAGTGCTGGCGTGTGTGGCTGTCTTGTTTTAAAAAATGTGTTATTCTGTTTACTCTCCCCAATTGCGTTCACAGTTTTGAAATGCAAAAAAGTACATTTTAGCCTTTCATCAATTATGAAAGCGTTGCTGTGATCTTCGGAACAAATAAAAAAAAGTCTGACGCTACACACAGTCCGCTGAGGAAGTAGTTACAAAACACTTCATTCTGTTGCATATTTTGCAGAAGCAGTGGCATTTGAAGTAGTAATTTGTAGTAGTACTAGTAGTAGTAGTAGTAGTAGTTGTAGTAGTAGTAGTGGTAGTAGTAGTAGTAGTAGTAGTAGTAGTAGTAGTAGTAGTAGTAGTAGTAGTAGTAGTAGTATTTGGTGTTGTTGTCGTAATTGTAGCAGCAAACTAAAAAATACTAATTGTATGTGTTATCATCTAGTATCCATGAAGTCACTATACTAGTAATATTCGTGCATGGGATTCTAAATGCCTCCTTGTACATTTTTACACATATATCTTTTGACAAGGACTGTACTTTATGGACTTTTGACCTTGAACATACACATACACACATACTCAAGCGCGATTACATAAGCAACATTTTATCATCGCAGAAAATGATGCTGCCGACACCGACATCTGATAGTCGACAAAAAGGCTCATCATGGGTCTGAAGCATGGAGCGATAGGCGAAAGATATATAAGTAATAAATCTATGCCAAGATAATCGAGCGATTCATTAATGTAAATACATCTCATCTCGCGCATAAATAACACTTGTCTCTACATAGTAATTTGCAATTTCTTAATTGGTGGTCTAGAACTTCGGCACTCACAGATGTGCTCCAGAAAGGGCTGTAAAATCCTACACGCCTCTATTTCAAAGAGCGCTCTTTGATGCCATGTTTTGTGGTGCAAAAAAGGTAAGAGAAATAAAACTTATTGGGAAATTGATAGGATTGAAATTGTGTCCACGTGCTCGATTTTCGGTGTAATTACTAAATAATTTCTGCACATGTGAAATAATGGAAAATGCCAAAGGCAATGGTAGAATTAAGCAACGAATATGTCATGATACATTTGATGCTTTTTTATATAAAAAAAAAAAACACACGTTGAAATTGTATGTTGGAATATAAACCTTATGAAGCTTGAATTATCATTATTCGTCACAATGGTTTCTACATTTCATAATAGTATATATTATATTATACATAAAAATACTATATTAATATTGGATATTGTTCAAGATATTAACATTGGAACATGTCATATCCGGATACTTGTACACGTTTAATTTTAATTACATTTTTTATTGCATTTTTAATATATTATGTTCTAACTTGTCCATTGACAGTGGCGTCAATTTTCGGCCTTTTTTTCAACACATTGTTAACGTGTATGGTGTTATATCTGTGTCCCACGGGTATCGGATAATTAAAAAGTGCGTCTTTTAATTTTAATTATTTTTGTCGATATGACCATAACGCGGAAGCAACCACTATTCGGATATTACCTTTCCTTTGTTAATTCATATTTAAGTATCCAGAATAATCAGTTTGATACTGAGTAATAAATCTATCGAGTTCGTTTATGAAATTATTACAGTTTATAATCACAACACATGGTTATGAATATCATAATTCTTTTGAAATTAGTTGTGTAAAACCGGGCGCCAATGGAAGACTCAATACCAGTCCTCAGGCATCTGTTTAATGAGTTATTTTGGCCCGTCGGGGTTCTGCATATTACATGCAATATGTGTTTATAACATTTTAATGAGTTTAAGTTTTTTATTCTGATTTTATTCATCCACATTTTATCAGAATTATTCTTAATTTCTTTCAACATTCATCCACTTTTCATTTGGCATTCCTTCCATTCCTCCATTTCTTATTTCAGTCACTTTTTTCATGATTTTGTTTGTCTTTTTTCTTGTTTTCAATTCCCTGCATATGTCTTATTTCTCAATCTCCGATTATTCATCCAAACTGTGTTTCGTTCCAGATTCCTTGACCGTATCCCATTTCTCCTTTTGACTCATTTACTTAAATAATTTATTCATTTCTTCAAACCTTTACGCAAGTTTTTTCCCGTTTGTTACTGTTTGCTGTGTGCTGTTTTTGTTTCTGCGTACATGATCATCAAAAACTTTCCAGAATGCAAACGAATGGACCATTCAACACTCAGAATACAATGTATGATATATGTATAAAAAACTGTAAAGCAATTAATGCAAAATTGAAATATGGGTTTTTTTGATGATTTTATAATTAAATATTTCAATTTACAAAAAAAGTCATAATTATTAAATACTCATTATAATTCTTGCATGTACAAATTGTTAACTTTATCAAGATATAGTTTCAATTCAACTTGAATAATGAAATACTAAATGTTTATCTTTTAATTTATTTTTTAAAGCTTACAGCTTCAAATAATATACTTTTCGCCTGTGTGGCCAACGAGAAAGGGCCGTACATTATTTTAATCTTCAGTTTTCGTTTGATTTATTACACAAGGGTAATAGTTGTTTAAAGCTGTTTGTAATAAAGTTACCCCCGCTGTGGGCGGCTCTTACATGCATTACTGTGCCGAGTTCATCAACTAAAACATGAGATATTGCAGTTAAAGGGAGGTAACTCTTCGTCGTACAGAAAGTTGTTGGGTTCAACTTCGTTGGTTTTTATATAACGATGAAAAGACAATATGAAATATAATTATTGCAAGTTAAGTATAACAGAAAGATATTCGGTTTCCTTAGCATATAATAGATACATTTAATTGAACCATGTCATACGTTTCGTTTTAAAACAAATATGTGTTGATACTATGTTAGTTAATAAGGATTTGCATACAAATTAAAATAAAAAAGCCGGTAATGAGATTTATGTGTCACAAGTATTCACTTGTACAGGATAACGTAGAACATCCCATACAGAAAAAATGTATTGCTCTTTGCATTTCAGAAATAGTTTCTTTTTTACAAGTTGTGTGTCCTGTATACAACCACTGATATCAAATGTAACGTGAAAAATGCACTGAAATCAAAATGTACTTCGAATGAAGGTTGTACGAAAGATGTAGGATATTACTGTTGACACCCAAAAATAAGACACCGCCCCATTCCCCAACCGCCCATATCCCCAAACTAAATAAAAGTTCCGAAACAAGAAAACTAAGCAATAAGAACAATGACAAGAATTAATGATTTCTATGGCGAAGTTGTTATATCGAAATGGTTTCATTGCACAATTTTTACTAGTATACTCGAACTTTTCGTGAATATGTATGAACCCATGTAAAAACTAGGTCAGCATATTTATAGTGCTTTACATGTGTCTGGTAATAAACCGCTGCCGAAGCTAATAAACAAATTATAATTAATACCACGGGAAAAGTCTTGTATTATGGATCCTACTTACAACATGTAATAGAAGCATTACTTAAAAGAAATAATTATCTAAATTGATATTTTTATCAAACTAAATTAAGAAGTTATCATAAATAGAATATAAATAGTTGCATGGTAGATATATGTGTTATTATACGTTTTCCAAAAAAAATAATCTTAAAACAGGCCTGTAAATACCATTGTATTTGCTATTATTTAAGTAAGTACGTTATTGCATTCGTATTAAAATGTATGTAAAATGTTATGTATGTAAACGGTGAACATTGTACACGTCTTAATACATATGTATTGTGTCTTAGTCAAACATCAGGGACGTACACATTGAGACGTGCATTGCTTCTTTGTCACTATATTTTTGTTCCAAAAAAGTAAATGTAGACTAATATGCTTTTGCTTCAATTTATGTTGGCAGAAAACTAAAAATGTAATTACATAAAAGCAATTGTAACAAAATATAACATCATATTTTGGAGTAAGAAATTAAACACTGATTGAAGGAAACATGCTGAATAATAATAACAATAATAATAATGATAATAATAATGATAATAATAATAATAATAATAATAATAATAATAATAATAATAATAATAATAATAATAATAATAATAATATATTATTTTTGTATTATTAGTATTTATTTATTTATTTTTGGGTGTTTTTCTTTCAATTGTTATAAGCTAGCGCCTAAACAACTACACATTAGTATCATTTTAGTATGATAAATCCAACAAAAAGACATATTTTTTTCCTTGTTTTATCAACGTTTCGGCTTTCGCCTTCATCAGGATAACACTTTTTTTTTACATTAGTATCATTCACATTTACGTTGCAATTATTAACATTAAAACGCGCGTTGGACAATCAAAATTTGCGGATACAAGTCAAGAAAACTAATAAAATATTCAGAAAGAGGATTACACCGTTCACAAATTTGAGGATTTTGAATGCAATTTAATTTCTATATCCAAGTGTTGTTAATTTTATAGTGTATGCATTTCTTTATGCCGTATAACTCTAATTTAATTTTATTTGAAGAAAAATTGATCCTGATTAACGATGCGATCAACTTTTTGTAATCTGACTGCAAAATCGAGAAGTACCAATGTTTGTAAAATTGTTATAGTGACGATATCAAGATAACGTGTATGAAGTAGACGTAGAAACTTACAATATATTGATTTACATAATTATGCTTTTAGCAAATATTTGGTTATACACTATGCATGTATGTAAACAGAATAACCGATAATAACAAATCAGCCGTATGTGTATTTATCAATGCATTTATTGTAGAGTGACCGTTTTTGACTGCTGTATTGCTGAATAAATGCTCGTGTTGCTGATGTTATAGTTCAATGTTTTATTTTTTTTTATTGGAAAATCGGCAAAACACCTTTGACCATTTACAAACAATTAAACAAAATATAGTCAAACTACATCAGTACAATACAAAAACAATCAAGTTAATAAACATATACTAAAATGAAACATGTTCAAACATCATGCACAAATGTGAATGTATTGAAAACAACTAATAGTAAACAAAAAGTACATAAAAATATCAGAAAAGACTGAAACTTGTTCTGTGTTAAATTTACTTTTATCGCTACTGGATACAAAACTGAGTAAAAAGTACATAGACAATATTTTAAGGGTTTCATACAATAGTGATTGAGAAGAAGCATATACTTCTATTTTTTCCTCACCGAGTTTCATGGCATCAGTAAGGAATCTGGCAACATTGTTAATGGCTTGAGAATTTTGACAAGATAGTATGTTTTAAATTTCGCAAAAGTTGGCTAGTTTGATGTTATAAATTAGAAAAAGAAACACTTTTTGTTTCCACTAACAACGCTAAAACCTTAGGGTAGGTAGATCGGTTGAACTGTTCATGGTCGTTTCTTTGGTAACGATTCCCAATTTTTTTTAGAATTTGCAACGACATGCAGAAATCTTGAGATTTTCTATTTTACGTTCCTTATTGATGTAATTTTAGTAAATGTAAACCTAATTTAGCAAATAGGATTGCAAACTTTTTGAATATTTAAATTAATTAAGACACAATGATGAAAAAAAACTCATCTCGAAAACAAAACAAAGAAGTTTAGGGTCGGCACTTAAAAATAAGGGTCGGTCGAGCTAGTGGAAACAAAGAAGTTTGTCTTTACGCCCGACAAACATTTCAAGATTTAGACAAATGTATGGTTTGCTTTGAAACGCATTAGCAGTTGTTGAACTTCGTGAATTTGTAAGAAGAGGTAACTTGAGAATAAACCTGTTCAAAATGACCTAATAAACTTAATGTGACTTATTTAACAGAACAATATGACATAAAGACAATGTTACTTACTAGCATCGATAAGGCATGGTGTTACGTAAGCACACATTCGTTAAAGCCCCAATAATACTCAAAAATCAACGGAAATTTCGTAAAGTATTTCGTAAAATAAAGTTACCCAATAAAAAATCAATGTTCCTTATAGCAAAAGCCATAATTTCAAAGCCAGATGTGGTCTGGGAACATAGATGTTTGTAGATATAAAATGCACGTTTATATTTTTTCGTGTCACAATATATTCCATTTTAATTTCCCGCGCTGATATCTATTCATCCGACACATGAACACAAAAATGGTACCATTTTAGTGTCCATGTGACGTATGAATAGACAGCAGTGCGGGGTTATAAAATGGATTTTTTTGTGACACAAAAAAATTAAAACAAGCATTTTGTATCTATAAACATCAATGTTACCAGAAAACATCTCGTTTTGAAATTTTGGCTTTTGCTATAAGGAACATAGATTTTTTAATTTTTTTTTGGGGGGGGGGAATTTTATTTTACGAAATACTTTACGAAATTTCCGTTGATTTTTGAGTATTATTGGGGCTTTAAGGCCTACGTTAGTAAACTTTTTATTCTGTGATACCCATTCAATTACGTGGTTAATCAAAATTTTGTTCAACGTAACTAAATATGATATAAGCCCGGTAGAATATTAAAGGTAAAGGTAATGTAATCTGTATGTGGATAGTTTGCGCAATCAATATGGAATTATTTAAAGCTTTTAACGATTTTACTCATGTCTGCATATGTCATAATTGACGACGCTTTACACCTGAAATACTGTTGAATACGGCGAAACATCAAAATAAATAAACTCTATGTCATGCCAGCATCCCATGGGGCCACAATGAATTCAGACTTTTTTCATGTGTGTGTAAGCATTTGTTAGTGTGTGACTGCTGATTGTAAGTCCATGACTGTTAAATTTACTATGTACCTTGCCTTATATTCATGAACAAATACACATAATAAAATGAATACAAAAAGATCAACGTTACTTTTTTGTTAAAATTGCAATGTTGTTAGTTTGTGTGCCTTCTTTTCATTGGTTATATGGTAGCGAATACTTTAGTATCTAATTTGCCTACTCCATATGAAATGTATTTACTTGTTTTCAGAAACATAACACAGAATAGAAAAAGAAACTCATTCCATACATAGGTACCTATTCCATGATACAGTTCTTTAAAACAAATACTTAAAAAAACGGATAATAAATTGCAACCTATCAAATCATACTACGATTTCTAAATAAAGGGATATTTAAGTGGAAATAATGTAGTTGTTGCTTTTGTTTAACTCTTATTTTGTCTTGGGAATGTAGTAACCAAATTTAGAAGTTTATATCATGAAAAAGGAAACTTAATATATAATTATTATGTTCACCAAGTTAAAAATAACTTGCATATTATATTTAAAGTAGGTTACAATGAAGTGTTCCCGGGCGCTTCGGATAATCGGACAATTTGCCGTAGGCCACGCACATCATATCACAAAAACATTAAACGGCGGTCCTCCATTTTATTGAAAGTGTGTTTACAATTTGCATTCGATTTATATACGTTCAAAACATTGGATTGTATATTTTGGATATCCTTTTGTTATTTGTTAGTCGAACCTTACGAAATTATGATATATAATACACTTAAATGTGTGTCTTAAATGTTTTGGCTTAAATGATAGTTTGACAATTAAGCATGTGTTTTTGCTTTTGTTATCTTTGTATGTCATGTTTTGCACATTACGAGGTGTTTTCATGCACAACAGTTACATGCCATATTAGTAAAAGTACACGTAACTCTGTAAGTAGATATAAGCACAGTGCATAAACGAACAATTTAAGTGCTATTTTAATGTCACATTTCACATTCAAAAATTACTCGACTAGTTGTAATGCAAATGTCAGATAATTGTTATAAAAATTCAAATTCAAAAATGAAAACAGCGTGCGAACGCGTAAATTTTGATGATGAATTAAATTAATTAACGTAACATGTCCGATGGTAATCTCATATACATTTTCTCCCAACAATTAGTTAAATAATGATGCAGTCGTTTTCTTTAACCAGTTGTGTGGTCTCAACGCGCGTTGCTCCCCCGTAAATCTATCACTCGGCGGTATTTTGTCTTACATCTATGGGCAAAATATTTATTCATGCGTGCTACAGGTTGAAACTCTCAACAGATGTACAAAAGATATCGTTTGTTTGTAATGACTGTGGTATTCGTAGTTTGTTTTAACCTGTCATTTTCTTGTTGACATTAGTACATGATGTACACTTTGACATATTTACCATATATTTATATGCATTTTAATTATTATTATTATTATTATTATTAATTATTCTTATATTATTATTATTATTATTATTATTAGTATAATAATAATTATTATTATCATTATTATTATCAATATTATTATTATTATTATTATTATTATTATTATTATTATTATTGTTATTTTCTTTATTAAAACAAACAATTTAATACAAAACAAATAGGTTTCACTTTATAAATTGCTAGAAAATATATTATCAATTTTACTTTTATATTTGTTTATAAACGTCATGCTTTTACCTTAGCCATCCATTTTCGTATACTCAAAACGTGTAATCTTTATAGTAAATTTTATAGTTTATTTCCATGTCAACATATTTAAAAAAAACTAATCAAATGACATAAATTTATTCGTTAACGTGCTTAACTATCTTCTTCTTAAACTTCTCAAACTTTCTTAATGTCTAAAATTTGAAATCGCATAAACAAAACTCATCAAACTATGTAAAACGAAGCAACACTTTACACACGTCTGTCCACGCAGAAGAAGTATGTCACGTGACCAGAAATTCCAGACTGGAAGCCCTCTCTCCGTCTGACACTTGAAAGTCTTCTAGCTCATATAGCGTCCCTCCCGTCGCTGATCCAACACAACGGCGACGCGATTTCCATTTCGTCTGATACCTGTTGGGATCTTGGTGGTGGGGAGTGACAGCCTCCGACCGGAAGTGGTACCGAAAGCCGTCCGGATGACTAGACAGCGCGCGCAAACGGCGGACGATATTGCTGATGAGTAAAAATACCCTGTGAAACGAGAAGTACTTTGAAACACTTCTCCGATTTACAGGGTAAGCATACTAAACCAGCGCTTTTTAAGTTCAGCTTCCGACCAACACAACTTTCAGATTTCGTTATGTTTACTTAATGTATACACGCACTTGGACAGAACAAGGCTTGTACATTTCATTCACAAAGTGTCTGCAAACGTTTTCACAAACAGAGCAGCAATCAGAAGTTTAATTCATTCATCAAACTTAACTTCGTAAAAATAAAGAATATTATTAATAAAGACATACTTAAATTTGGCTGATTCGTTTTCCTCTATCCGAAAGTAACATCCATCCGAATTACACTTTCTCGGTTCACAGTATTCATACGCCTGAAGGTGCAAAGATAAACATTGCAGCAATTTGGACATCCCATTAACCCGATGTACAATCGAGAGCTCATGGTGGTTCGTCCCGGTCCGTTATGGTGCGAATAATAAACTTCTTCGACTGTGATACGAACTCTTAATATCTCAATGAAAACTATTAGTTATATCCCGATAGGCGTACAGTAACCTTTATCCATCCATAACGATTTTTACTGCATTTTAAGAACGTATATTCCCCCTGTCGGTAGTAACGCACAAAGACAAACAAATGAATAGCCATCCCGGCTTGTTCACTGTTCTACTTCTCATAAAACATCGTTTAGAGCATTTCTTTATAGTCGCCATGATACAGTATGTATAAGAAATAAACACCAGATGCGTTCAAGCGCTTAAAAAGAGAACAGTTTGTTTCTGATATTTTTATTTCTCGTATATTTCTCTTTTTTCTTTAAACGATGAAAGAATCCCGCTAATATATTTTATTATCCAGCATTTCAGACGGCCAACTGTTGCGCAATTGTATATAAAGAACATAGAGAACGTCGGAACACACACATGTAGAAATTTTATCCCACAACGATACTGTCGTTCGGCTTTAAATTAAAGCCGTGATAATGCGTTAAATACACAAGCAGTTAAAAACACTGACGCGTAGGATTTAAGCCGAGTCCTCTCGCAATAAATTCTGTAATGAGAAAATTGCATTCAAAAGTCGGGTCTTCAGAAATGAACGAGGAAATACTAGAATTTTACGATTTAATTTGTATTTCTTTTTGGGTAAACGATGAATTAAAGTCAACAGTTGAGGTTTTTTTCTTAGGCTCAGGGGTTGGGTGATCGTAAACCTTGTTGAGGTATTGTTCGGACAGTAATAGCATTCGGACATACGAGTTTTAACAATGAAAACCGGTCCAATATATCACTCAGTTCATGATGTATTGTGTAACATTTAATGTCATATAATGGCCACGTGTGGTCATTTTATTTTCTAGAAAAACGGGTAAATAGTTGTTTGCAAATTATAGTCAACTTTTACGTAACAAGAAATGTTTGGAATACCAGTAACTCTACATGATTATAAAAAAGAAAATCCACACTCAGCCTGCAGAAATTAGGCTAAGAAGCGAGTTCGACGATAATACTTCTTCTGATGATGTAGACTAGGTTGATGATGATAAGATGATGATAACCGTGATGTTCATGCACATGATCAGGAGTTTGTGTTGGCTGATGATGACTTATGATGGCTATGATGATAACGATGATGGTGATGATGAGGTCGTTGTTGCGAAAGTAATGAATGGGTTGCATAACCTGAAAGGTCTAGCTAACAATGGGTCCATGAATTAAGGACACCTTTTTTCTACCGACCAAACCCTTGCTGATGCAAGCCGTACTAGAGAATTCACATGCGGCTGGGTTTGATAAGCGCTTCAATTCTAGCCCCTCTCCCCTGAAGACACGGTCTTGTATAAACAGACATTTATGGTGAATAAATTCTTTTTTTAATAAAATGTTGTTTGAATAAGTATCCCATTTAACTATTAAGTATTCCTTTGATATTCCGTTTTCCTTTGATTCCGGCAATCCGAATGTAACAAGAATGCTGAAGTGTATGAACACGTTTTATTTATTGATAATGTATAATAAAAAGACGTAACGGACTGTTGAATTTTTAGGTGTAATAAAGTATAAATGTCAATCACACCCAAGATGAAAGTGCATACAAAACAGCTTTAAGTGGTTCAAATACACGGGAAATGTTACATCTTTTATGGCAACTAAATCGATCAGAAAATGTATTACTCGCACCCAAATTTTCGCAACAATAAGCATTGTCTTGTGTTATGATTATTCAAGTATACTATTTCAATAATACTCTACGTGGACGGAATGCCTTATTCTTACTTTCTCCAAGTCTTCACATTGAATTAGAGAAATTCTAAATATGCTACGATGGTGTTGTTTTGTTAATTCAGACATAAAAATCTACTATTGAACACAAAAACATAAAATTAGCTACACGAAATCAGAGTTAAAGCATGTGAACAAATCACGAGTCAGCGTAAACTGAAATATGCAAATAATTACACGTGTTGCCGAAAGCTGTTTTGCCTATGATCGTTGTGTAATCTAAAACACGTTAGCGTAAAGCAGTATACGATTATTCTGGTATACGATCCTATATTGTAGTAACAGTCTGGCATCACCCAAATATTCTATGGTTACTCAACATGGCCAAGGTACGTTATGTACTTCAGGGATAATAAACACGAGTTTGAAAATAAAATGCGGCTTGTGGTGTAATGGTAATGATGTCCCATATTTCATGTATTTCTTTCTGTGTTTATTTATATGCTGTATGGTGTGTAGTTTTGTGTTAAAGCAATCACTTATTTATGAAATATTAATTCGGTTAAAAGTTCAGGATTTATGTATATTTTTCACATAAAGGATATAAAACATCTGATCACGATCGCTTGACATATTGAAAGTTACGTTTTATTATGTTATTAAACATTTCTCGGTCATATTGTTAACTGAAAATAAGTATGCATGCGACAACGCAGTGATCGACGTTAGACTATTTTTAGATGCGCGCGAACGTTTAAGACCTTAAAAAGGTGTATCATCCCTTTACAATTAAAATGTATGAACTAATATAAATATAGTACATCATATGCCTAACAGTAAAGCTGTCAATTAATTCAGCTTAGAATAATCAAACTAAGCTGGAATGCTTGTACATTATCATTACCAAAATCATTACATAATTCATATTTCTTTCTGGTCAATGGATCATATGCAAATACCAAACATTTGTAAAACATTGCCCGGCCAACACATATTAAAACCGTAGGTATAGGTATATTGAAGGTATATATAATGGTTTCGCAAAAGAAAAGATCTGTGGTGATTTTTTTTTAATCTCAGGGTCAAATTCAAACTGGGATATTGTATTGGAGAAAAATAACGTGTAATTATTGCCACATGTTCTGGACCTTTAGTGGCAATATCTGCATAACAAACCGTTCTTGAGTGTATTTGATTTATGTTAATCTTCGTCGTTCAATTTTACGCGATACATTAATAAAGTGTATTTTGTTACGGGAGGTCATGTTTAAGAAGATATGTGGCCTTAAGGCATGACAATGCAACTTAAACCACCAATGTTGCGTAAACATTTCGCAGAAATGTATCGTAATTAACATGGAAAAGACGGAGTGGTAATTGTCTAATTGTGATAAATGACAAATATATGAAAATAAAAAAATTCCGGTCGTTGTTTAAACATTCAAAATGGCAAACGTTATAATTGTACAAACATTTTAAAAGGTGCACAATAACCATTTGAATATAAAAGCATATACAGCATAGTTTTTTGCAGTTCACATTGATACATTTATGAGTAAAACAAAGCTCGCAGAGGAAACAATGTTCCATGAAAACAACATGTTTATAAATATATAAATTACTTGGGCGTGCCTTTCTATATTTGATTACGCGCATTGGTGATTCACACAATGTTCTTTCCCAAATTTAAATACACACTAGCTGTGACCATTTGAGTATAGGAATAATGAACCTTCAGAAACGTTATCAAGAAAAAAGCATGCCTTGTAAAATTTAAATTGCGCGAGATTATATGAATTGTCTATACGTTCACTAAATTGTCATCATTCTTTATCACTTTTTATTGTATTGCACTTGATATCGATGTGGTTGTATTTTGGTTTCGATGGGAAGACAGAAAGGTTTTAATAAGGAGTAAATTCACTATCAAAGGTATTTGTTCACCAGTGTCCACAGTGTCAACCCTCGCGATTAAGGGCCTTCAGTTTTTTCTTATGAGTACCATTTACTACGAATATGTGTAATCCGGATTCCTGTAATTATTGTTGGGCGCTTGGCAAGAAAGCAATCAGGTCTGATCAATAAAATGCTGGGTAGGCAACTGACCATGTCAGTACGAAGCCCGTGTGCGTCTCGAACTTCCACGGATTGTATGGAAACGCCCTTCCCACTAGTCCACTATGCAATATACGGTATGATGAGATAATGTAATATCTCAAAGGTATACTAAAAGTGATGTGGTTTGTAATTATATTAATTTACATAGGCGGAAAATCAGCTTTTGTATAAGGTATGCTCGCATGTTTGCATGTAGCACGTGTCAATCGAGTACAACGAATAATGCAAAGCACAATGGAAAGTTTCACGGAAGGCAAAGTCATATCATACAAGGCTGTCTCAAACAATCTCTAGAAAACATGCTAGAATATTCACTGACAAGTTGAAGCTTCGTATGAACTGACATTTATGCCGCGTTTCAGCCAATCAGCGAACTATTTCTAACTCGTAGCCATGGTAACCCGCTTCCTGCCATAGTTCCACCTGCCATTGCTTTTAAAATGAATGTCGTAAAAGTTTCTAACACGTCGTAAACTGGTCATTATCAATTAAGCCATGCACAAAGAAGAGCGATCCCTTTTAAAAATCAAATCTTCCGTCGATATCTTTCCACCGCCTGGACAAAATGCTTTCGACGCATCATGAAAACCGTTTCAACTATGTGCACGAAACGCACAATCACGCACTCTTAGCCGAAATATACCACCGTAAAGCTCTAAATCAAACCCAAACCATCATAAACGTTATTCATCCCTCGTCATCTGACAAAATTTTGTTTAAATTAAACCTTGAATGATTTTGCCTAGATGTGTTAAATCTTCGCCGCTGCCACACACATGGTAAACACGGCAAGCTGGGGAAGTGTAACGTAACGTTTTATTGCCCACACTGGCAGTAAACAGTTGTGCCTCAGGCATTTTACGTGTATGACTTCACTGCATGGAGCCCACATTGGGCCACATATATCAGCGAAATGTCACAGATAGTGTGTACAATATATCATAGAAAGTAGTATGTTTTCCGAAACACGGCAATGCATGTCATGCCCACCCATAGAGACCGTCGGATCCTTTCGGAACGGAATGTATGTTGATGTAATTATAGATAGGCGTAATCAGACGAGGTTCACATAATTAAATCAATGATTGATGCATAATCACATTGAAATTGAAATGAGACATTACAACGTAGTTATGGATTATAAATCTAATACCATGCAATGATTAATCGGCAATTTGCGTCAAGGTTACGTTCAATTATTTAAACACAATTCGGTTAAATCCCAGTGTTCGGTAGCAACTATCGACATGCAAGTGGGTTAGGTTGATCTAATTAAAGGTATGGAGTTGGCGAGGTTTAACACATGTTGAAAAGTGTATGTTACGCTGGTAGATGCAGACAATCGGCATAAAACCCATTTTCGAACGACGCGGCCCATAAAATATTTTACTTAAATCTAGTTATTAACTTACGTTTCAAACTGAACATACAATGACCACTTTGCAGTGCATAGAAATGCTAACACTTTGGCATATATCGTCGATGACCATGTATTTATATTAAAATGTGGCAAAATACAACACGTTGGAAAAACAGCATCCAATAGAAAATAAACTTTTCCCACTTCCTTTCATACAAAATCATTGAATTAAACACATTTAATGCGTCCATTGCCGCAAGCAAGTGCTCCGGTTTCCTTTTACCTTAATGCATTCTGCCGACCTTGTGTGTTGTTTCTTACTTTTTGCACTCGGAGAACAATATGTAGCAGTATTTATCAAGAATTTACTTAAAACGATGTCTAAAGTATATTAGGTAACGCGCCATATTATCATTTACTAGTATACACACCGTTTTGAAATGTACAACTAATTTAAGTGCACATCCATTACAATAGGTCTGTAGTTGAGACTCGAATGAATACAAATGATGAACAAATTGCAAATGTTCCAAAAAAATAAGTTTAATTAATAGCTAAATCATAGCTATTACATTACGCAAATCTTAGCTATACTTTTCTCTCATGGTGAGGAGTATGTACATATGTACTGAGCGTGCATTCGACACGACAGTATGACTGGACAAAATTATAGTGCTACTTGTACAAAATAGACTTTGTAAGTCTACAACAACACATGGAAATGGACATAATAAGCACATGCATAGAAGAAATGCTGCGAAAAAGTATGTTGTCCTTAACTTTGAAGATGATTCGGAACAAAGTCGAAATAAATGTTTACCAATAATCGTCTAGGGTATATGTTGATCGCAACATTATTTAAACCAAATTGAGCATGTGACGAAAAAGGTGAACGCTTTACTGCTCAAACTGCCTTAAAGATGCAAAGGTACTTCCGGCCTTGTGCAAAACAAGTGAATACAGAGGGATGCACACACGTGGTCCATCGTTGATGAAATCCTGGAAGCCTGGAACATGAAAGACTTCTTTTCATCATCCTCACGTTGACACTTTTTACAGCCTTTCCTCTCTTGTACAACGCTGTTTTATGGCATCAAAGGGAAGTCGTAAACAAAATGGCATCGAACGTAATAATGAACAAATGAGATAGAGCCTAGCCTATCGACCATGCCCCGGTTTAATGCCGGACAACGTGATAAAATTATTATGGATCGCAAGAGAGTCGTTGATTTAGAAGGTGTGTGATATACGAAGCATTTAATTAGAGCGGTAAAGACATTTCAGCGGAATGCCTCGAAGAATGTTGACTCTATGTATACCTCACTATACCGCATATATTTTCAGTTCGTTAATTCTTCAAAATGTAATGAATTATTCGTATTTTAAAGATACTTTGATTCAGTACCGTTTTATATACATACATGTAGTTCGTATAGTTGTAATACGTGTATATTGTACTCATTACTCTTCTCATCAACTGTTTGGTATGCATATCAATGTCGCTTTTGCCATGTCCCATGACCGTCCTCATAATTATTCTGTTTGGTTCACCTCACGGGTATTGTTTTCCTCCCTACGAATTATTTTAATCACATTAAAAACATACTAGAACTGACCTTTTGAAAATTTGATTCATTTACAGGAACATGCATAAAGCTTATACGGTTAAGCTAGTAGAACGTCTATGTACGTATTATTAATAATATAATAACACCTTTTCTATTCATAAATGCGCCTTGTCGTGCGAAAATGGGTATTTTGCCGTATGCGCACTCTGGTCAGTTGTTAACCCTTTGCATGCTGGGAAATTTGTCGTCTGCTAAAATATCGTCTGCTGAATTTCTAAAATTAGCATTGTCTTCGATTTTTTTTTGTAAGACCACTATCAGAATAGCAAACAGTTTGGATCCTGATGAGACGCCACGTTCTGTGGCGTCTCATCTGGATCCAAACTGTTTGCAAAGGCCTTCAAAATCCGGTTCCAGCGCTCAAAGGGTTAACCTGACCTCTATAAAAGTCGCGCAATGTTTCGTGGCCTCATTAACGAAAATATGATTCCTCATCAGAATGAGTATAGGGATGGTGTGGCGTAGCTGAAGAAACAAAGTTCGGAAGTGTCTTACTGGCCATTTGTGCACTTTGCGGATCAAATACAGTCATGTACTTATGTTTGCTATGTTCATGTACCTTACGATATTCTCTGTGCGTTTTGTCTATAATATGCGAATACAACTTGTGAAAAAAAAAGTTTGATGTTGTTAATGTAGAAATGTGATACATTTATAATTAACATACTGTTATGAACGTTTTGAGTTAGTAAAGTCCCCCTAATTGTAAGTAAAAAAAACACAATCATATATAAAAATCGTTTTCAAGAATGACATGCATAATGTTTTAAAGTGGCCATGACCTCGGAGCTAGGGACACATGCCATGCAGGCACCATGTCGTTTTCAAATGGTGAACATTGCTGGCAAGTAATTTTACAATTGTCCAATTAATAATGACGATAAAGTCCACAAAAACTCTATAATATCCATATTTGAGCATTGAATTTTAAGTAAAAACCAGCTTTAATATAATCTTCGACCATTATGTTAACCTTGACCTTTGAGAAACGGATACGAGTCTAAAACACGACACGTCGCACCAACTTGGTGACAGAACACCAATGCACCAAATTCATGTGTGGTACGATATAGGAGTTGTCATCGAATAAAACATCTAATAGCCAAATATATTTAAACCCGTATGTAATCACTCGGTTGCGATCAAAATGCCCTGGGAAAAGAAGCAGCAATTTGAAACATATTATAACTTTCATTGACTGACATACGATAAATGCAATTATGATTAATGATGTATGCGAAAATAATGACTATACGAAATAAAAAAAGAAATAATCGACATGCTTTTATCACATCGTTACTTATGTGCTTCTATTAACACCCATCTGCGCAAATTGCGCAATAAATACATATTTTTTACAAACACAATTATGCCGCTGTTATATGTCTTTTATTACAACTAGCTATTTGGATTTTATGCCGATCATTGACTTACGACTTCAAACATCTTTTAGCCAGTCTTCCTAATAATCGTAAAATGTTTTATTGCTCGTTTGAAGACGCCAACACCTGTTGATATATGGGGGACTTACAACACATGTGATGCAATTTCAACGCATCCATCTTTTATCCCAACCGCATGCACAGCCGAATGGTTTGACTTTTTGAATGAGAATATTATTTTTGTTATTACATAGTATCGGAAGGCTGATTTTATATCGTAAAATTGGGCAATTTAATCGCAATATATTGACGATATTTGAAGAATTATATATTGACCTCACACATACAGAATATGCAAGCATAAATAAGTAGAAAGTGTTCGCAATGTTGTAGATTTGAAAAACATACTGCGTTTAATTTGAACTCAAAATGTCATCATGTTATCAAACCACTGCAAATTTAGGGATCTCAAAAATGAAGACAATTATTAGTTTATAAATATCGAGAAGAATCTATATCTGCTTGGTACATGTAACATATGAAAAGAAACTTTATTCTCAACATCAAGTTATCAATTTTTTAGTGTTCCGCAAAACTGGTTTACCCCCATGGCACCAGAGCAACTTTTCACCAGAGCATTTTTTTCTAGATTTCTCTGACTCCTCCAATTCGGCTCTATGTCTAAAGAAGTAAGGAAGTTATCAAAAATGGCTTAGTTGCCAAATACTCTGGAGTTTATTTTTAGTCTATGTTTTACATCGGGCCATATACCAGTGGTTACGATTCGTACTGTCTCAGAGTTTACATTGTGTCCTAAATCAGTTTTTACATGATGTAAGAGTTTTTGCCATATTTGAACTTTCACACGACGCAATATCTCAGTGTGAACTAGGTGCCACATCTGAGTGTTAACATGGCATAACATCAACGTGTATACCATGGCGCAAATACCCATTGTAAACATCGTGTCACATAACTTTATTTACATTGTGCCATATCTAAGTGTAATCATAGTGTCCCTTCTTTGCGCTTACATGATGGCATACATTTGGTGTGTATATGGTGTCCTACTAGCCTGATCGATGCCATGTCCCAGTGTTTATTGTTGCCACATTTCAGTGTGTCCATGGTATCGTTTGGTTCTGCTTACACGGTGTCATGTTTTACTAGTATATTCTTTGATACCTAATGATAAAATATGACATCTCTGCAGTGAAATAACCGTAGTGAAAAGAACAAAATTGTTCTTTTCACCGGTGAAAAGAACACATTTTCGGAATTCCTTTTTCTATTTTTAGATTATCATATCAAGATGTACTTCCTTTGTTTATATCCTTGTTTATATTTTTTTCTATTATCACGAGTGAAATAAAATCGATATTCCACCGAATCCAACAAATTTTCTTTTAATTTTATGCTTTTTTTTTACTGTTTATTTACATTGTAAAAGAGATAAACTGAAGAATTTCCCTGGTATAATGACGTCATTTCGCCAACAGAATGACGTCATTTCAATGTTTTGAGGCACGCCACGGGAGAGAGGGTCTCTTTTCATCGAAAGGGAAATTATTATTAATTATTTTCTTGAAAGAGGGGCATAAAAGAAACAGAAAATCTGTTCATGTCAGTGTAAGATCGTTTGTTATTTCACTCGTGATCATAGAAAAA
Organism: Dreissena rostriformis; assembly: GCA_007657795.1. NCBI lineage: Eukaryota > Metazoa > Mollusca > Bivalvia > Myida > Dreissenidae > Dreissena > Dreissena rostriformis. The sequence goes on along the minus strand of VMBQ01000482.1, from coordinate 150,825 downwards.
AGACATTTTCACTCGTGGCTTCGCCACTCGTGAAAATATATTTTTTATGATCACTCGTGAAATAACAAACGATCTTACACTGACATGAACAAATATCATCTATATCTATCTCAGTGCTTCAATGAGAACATTATCTCTGCGCTTACACAGTGTCATATTTACGTGTTTATATTTACCCAGCCAAGTGTTAACCCTTTGCATGCTGGGAAATTTGTCGTCTGCTAAAATGTCGTCTGCTGAATTTCTAAAATCAGCATTTTCTTCGTTTTTGTTTTTTAGGCATACTATCAGAATAGCAAACAGTTTGGATCTCGTGGCGTCTCATCTGGATCCAAACTGTTTGCAAAGGCCTTCAAAATTCAAAATACGGTTCCAGCACTGAAAGAGTTAACATAGTGTAAAATCCCTGTGTAAATATGCTGTCATAGACTTGTGTGTTATTGGTGCCCTAATTTGCTACAAGATGCTCAGTTTATACGTAGTGTCTTTGCCCAGCAGTTATCTATCTTATCGTTAAGGTTATGGTAATGCCATATCTGAGTGCTTAGGTCAGTGTTAACATATTACTCTATTGTTTTGTGTACGTACTGACCTATACCATTGTTTACAAGTTTCTATATCTCAGTGTATACTTGGTGACCTAGCCCAGTTTTAGTACCCTATCCCATTGTTAGCAAGGTGCTTTACCCCATTTTTTAAACGGTGGTTTATCACGTTGTTTTCACGGTGCTCTATCATATTGTTTACACGGTGCTCAATCATACTGTTCTGTTTACACGGTGCACTATACCATTGTTTACACGGATCTCAATCTTACTGTTTACACGGTGCTCTATACCATTGTTTACACGGTGCTCAATCTTACTTTTTACACGGGGCTTTATCCTATTGTTTATACGGAGCTCAATCATACTTTTTACACGGTGCTATACCCATTGTTTACACGGTGCTCAATCTTACTTTTTACACTGTGCTCTATCACATTGTTTACAGGATGCTCTATACAATATTTTACACGTTGCTCTATCAGATTGCTCTATCCCATTGTTTGCACGGAGCGCAATCTTACTTTTTTACACGGTGCTCTATCCCATTGTTTTCCTGGCGCTCTATCACATTGTTTACATGGCGCTCTATCAGATTGTCTACACGGATCCCATTGTTTACACGGTGCCCTTTCCCATTGTTTACACAGGCTCTATCCAATTGTTTTCACGGCGGTCTATCCTTTTGTTTACACGGAGCTCTATCCCCTTTGTTTACACGGTGCTCTTTCACTTTACTCGCAAGGAGCTCATTCCAAGTGTTTATACGGTAACCAAGACTAGTGTTTACACGGTACTCTATCCCATTTTTTGCACGGTGCCTTATCTAATTACTTACACGGAGCTCTATCCCTATGTTTCCATGGTTCTCTATCCCGTATTTTACACGGTGTTCTATCCCAGTGTGTACATGTTGTCTTATCCCATTGTTTACACGGTGCTCTATCCTGTTGTTTTTATGGTGCTCTATCCTATTGTTACAACGATGCTCAATCACAGTTTTTACACGGTGTTCAATACAATTGATTACACTGTGATTAATACCATTGTTTACATAATGCTCTATCCCATTGTTTACACAGTGCTCTGTCACATTGCTTACACGGTGCTCTATGTCCGTGTTTATGCGGTGCTCTGTAACATGGTATACATGGTGCTTATCCCAGTGTTTACCCGGCGCTCTATCCCATTGTTAACAGGGTATTCCATTCCATTGTTTACATTGAGCTTTATCGCAGTGTTTACACGGTGCTTTATCCCAGTGTTTTCACGGCGCTCTATCCCATTGTTTACAGGATGTTCTAACCATTGTTTACACCGATTTTTATCCCAGTGTTTACACGGTGCTCTTTATCCCAGTGTTTAAACGGCGCTCTATCCTTTTGTTAACACGGCGCTCTATCCCAGTGTTTAAACGGCTCTCTATCCTATTGTTTACGCGGTGCTCTATCCCATTGTTTACACGGTGTTCTATCCCACTGTGTAAACGGCGCTTTATGACATTATTAACACTATGCTTTATCATAGTGTGCACACGGTACTCTATCATATTGTTTACACGCGCTCTATCCCATTATTTACACGGGCTCTATCCAATTGTTTACACGACGCTCAATCCCATTGTTTACACGGTGTTCTATCATTTAGTTTACACGGGCTCTATCCCATTGTTTACACGGCGCTCAATCACATTGTGTACACGGCATTCAATCCCATTGCTTACACGGTGCTCTATCCTATTGTTTACACCATGATCTATCACATTGCTTTCACTGTGTGCTTTATCTCAGTGTTTACATGGTGCTCTATCCCATCGTTTACACTGTGCTCTATCCTTGTGTTTACATGGTGCTCTATCCCAGTTTTAACAAGGTGTTCTATCCTAGTGTTTACACTGTGCTCTATCCCAGTGTTTATACGGAGCTCTATCCCAGTTTCTACACTGTGCTTTATCCTTGTATTTACATTTATACTCTATCCCAGTGTTTACATGGTGCTCTATCCCATTGTTTACACGGTGCTCTGGCCCAGTGTTTACACGGTGCTTTATCCTAGTGTTTACACTGTGCTCTATCCCAGTGTTTACATAGAGCTCTATCAAAGGGTTTACACTTTGCTCTATCCCAGTGTTTACATGGTACTCTATACAAGTGTTTACTGTGTTCTATCCCATTGCTTACACTGCGCTCTATCCCAGTGCTTTCACTTTGCTCTATCCCAGTGTTTACACGGTGATCTATCCTATTGTTTAAACTGTGTTCTATCCTATTGTTTATACGGTGCTCTATCCCAGTTTTAACACTGTGCTCTATCCTTGTGTTTACATGGCGCTCTATTCAAGTGTTAACATGGTGTTTTATCCCAGTATTTACATTGTGCTCTATCCGAGTGTTTACACGGTGCTCTATCCTAGTGTTTACACGGTGACCTATCCCAGTGTTTACACGGTGCTCTATCGAAGTGTTTACATGGTGCTCTAGCCCATTGTTTACACTGTGCTCCATCGCATTGTTTACAAATGTATTTATCCGATTGTGTGCATGGTGCTCTAACCGAATGTTTACACTGTGCTATACTCAAGTGTTTACACTGTGCTTTATACTTTTGCTTGCTCGCATGGTGCTCTGTTCCGTTGTTTACATGGTTCCCTTTCGATATGCGTACACGATGCTATATCCAAGTGTTTATAATGTGCTATATACCTTTGTTTGCACGGTGCACTATCCCATTGTTTACACGGTGTACTATCCTAGTGTTTACAATGTTCTCTATCCCATCGTTTACACTGTGCTCTATCCCAGTGTTTACACTGTGCTCTATTTAAGTGTTTACACGACGCACTATCCCATTGTGTACAATGTGCTTTATCCCAGTGTTTACACAGTGCTATATCCTTTTGTTTACACGGTGCTCTATCGCAATGTTTACACATTGCTCTCTCCCATTTTCTTACAAAGTGTTTTATCCTATTGTTTGCCTTGATCTCTATCCCAATGTTTGAATGGTGCTATATCCCAGTGTTTACACTGTGCTATATCCCGGTGTTTACACTGTGTTATTTCCTTTTGCTTGCTCGCATGGTGCTCTGTCCCATTCTTTACACTGTTCTCTATCACAATGCTTACACGGTGCTCCACCCTAGTGTTTACACTGTTCTCTATCATATTGTTTGCATGGTGCTCTATCCCAGTGTGTACACGGTTCTTTATCACATTTCTTTCATGAAAATATCATTGTTTACCTGATGCCATATGTCAGTGTGTACATAGTTACATGGTATATTAACAGAGGACATTTACCCAGAGTAACTTTACATTCCTGTCCAATTATTAACCTAATGCCTTATTACAGTGTGTACTTTGCACCCTATCCTACTGTTTGCATGCTGCCTTATTTCAGTGTTGACATATTGATATACGTGTATTCGAATGCTGTCTTATTTCAGTCTTGTCAAAGTGATATACGTATGTTTGCATGCTGCCTTATTTCAGCGTTGATATAGTGATATACGAATATTTTCATGATGTTTAACTTTAGTGTTGCCATAGTGATATTCGTGTATTTGCATGGTGCCTTATTTCAGTAGCCAATGAAAACGCTTAAAAATGTTGTATAACACATGTGTAATATAAAAAAATACGTAATGTCTGTATTACATTTAAAACAAGGTATAGCATGTGATAAAAGTGTATTTGCATGATGCCTTACTTAAGTGATGTCATAAAGATATACGTGTATTTGCATGGTGCCTTACTTAAGTGATGCCATAATGATATACGTGTATTTGCATGGTGCCTTATTTCAGTGTTGACATAGTGATATACGTGTGATATAAGTGTACTTGCATGATGCCTTATTTAAGTATTGCCATAATTATATTCGTGTATTTGCATGCTGCCTTATTTCAGTGTTGACATAGTGATATACGTGTGATATATATAGGATCTGACATGAGTTGTCATATCATACCATATTTTATTAAACGAGTTCAGGAATTTTATTAGTAAGCGAGCCTTTGGCGAGCTTACTAACGAATTTTCTGGACGAGTTTAATAAAATATGGTATTATATGACAACGAGTGTCAGATTTTTTTTATCATATGCTTTTAAACTAAATAAAATACATCTTCATTGACCAAACATATGCCGAAAGATCTTAAAGTTGTTAAATATCGTGACGTCATTTCATGTTGACGACGTCATTTCACCAAAATAAAGCCATGCGATTGGTTAGTTATTGATTCTGTAGCCAATGAAAACGCTTAAAAATCTTGTATTACACATGTGTTAAATAAAAAATACGTAATGTCTGTATTACATTTAAAACAAGGTATAGCATGTAATAAAAGTGTATTTGCATGATGCCTTACTTAAGTGATGCCATAATGATATACGTGTATTTGCATGGTGCCTTATTTCAGTGTTGACATAGTGATATACGTGTGATATAAGTGTACTTGCATGATGCCTTATTTCAGTATTGCCATAATGATATACGTGTATGTGCATGCTGCCTTATTTCAGTGTTGACATAGTAATATGCGTGTGATATATATAGGATCAGACATGAGTTGTCATATCATACCATATTTTATTAAACGAGTTCAGGAATTTTGTTTGTAAGCGAGCCTTTGGCGAGCTTACTAACGAATTTCCTGGACGAGTTTAATAAAATATGGTATGATATGACAACGAGGTTCAGATATTTTATATCACATGCTTTTAAACTAAATAAAATACATCTTAATTGACCAGACAAATGCTGATAGATCTAAAAGTTGTTTACTATCGTGAAGTCATTTCATGTTGACGACTTCATTTCACCAAAATAACGTCCTGCGATTGGTTAGTTATTGATTCTGTAGCCAATGAAAACACTTAAAAATGTTGTATTACACATGTGTAATATAAAAAATACGTAATGTCTGTATTACATTTTCAACAAGGTATAGCATGTGATAAAAGTGTATTTGCATGATGCCTTACTTAAGTGATGCCATAATGATCTACGTGTATTTGCATGGTGCCTTGTTTCAGTGTTGACATAGTGATACACGTGTGATATAAGTGTACTTGCATGATGCCTTATTTCAGTATTGCCATAATGATATACGTATATTTCTATGCTGCCTTATTTCAGTGTTGACATAGTGATATTAGTGTTATATAAGTGTATTCGCATGATGCTTTACTTGATTGATGTCATAGTTATATACGTGTGTTTGCTTGCAGCCTTACTTCAGTGTTGCCATAGTGATATACGTGTATTTGCATGGTGCCTTATTTCAGTGTTGACATAGTGATATACGTGTGATATAAGTGTACTTGCATGATGCCTTATTTCAGTATTGCCATTATGATATACGTGTATTTGTATGCTGCCTTATTTTAGTGTTGAAATAGTGATATACGTATTTTATAAGTGTATTCACATGATGCCTTACTTGAGTGATGTCATAGTTATATACGTGTGTTTGCTTCCAGCCTTACTTCAGTGTTGCCATAGTGATATGTGTGTTTTATAAGTGTATTCGCATGATGCCTTACTTGAGTGATGTCATAGTTATATACGTGTGTTTGCTTGCAGCCTTACTTCAGTGTTGCCATAGTGATATACGTGTTTTATAAGTGTATTCGCATGATGCCTTACTTGAGTGATGTCATGGTTATATACGTGTGTTTGCTTGCAGCCTTACTTCAGTGTTGCCATAGTGATATACGTGTATTTGCATGGTGCCTTATTTCAGTGTTGACATAGTGATATACGTTTGATATAAGTGTACTTGCATGATGCCTTATTTCAGTATTGCCATAATGATATACGTGTATTTGTATGCTGCCTTATTTCAGTGTTGACATAGTGATATACGTGTTTTATAAGTGTATTCGCATGATGCCTTACTTGAGTGATGTCATAGTTATATACGTGTGTTTGCTTGCAGCCTTACTTCAGTGTTGCCATAGTGATACACGTGTTATATAAGTGTATTCGCATGATGCCTTATTTGAGTGATGTCATAGTTATTTACGTGTGTTTGCTTGCAGCCTTACTTCAGTGTTGCCATAGTGATAAACGTGTTTTATAAGTGTATTCGCATGATGCCTTACTACAGTCTTGCCATAGTTATATACGTGTATTTGCATAGTGCCTTATTTCAGTGTTGACATAGTGATATACGTGTGATATAAGTGTACTTGCATGATGCCTTATTTCAGTATTGCCATAATGATATACGTGTATTTGTATGCTGCTTTATTTCAGTGTTGACATAGTGATATACGTGTTTTATAAGTGTATTCGCATGATGCCTTACTTGAGTGATGTCATAGTTATGTACGTGTGTTTGCCTGCAGCCTTACCTCAGTATTGCCATAATGATATACGTGTATTTGCATGATGCCTTACTTCAGTGTTGGCATAGTGATATACGTGTATTTGCATGATGCCTACCTTCAATGTTGTCATAATTATATACGTGTTTTTGCATGATGCCTAACTTCAGTGTTGACATAGTGATATACGTGTAGTTGTATGATGCCTTAACTCAGTGTTGACATAATGATATACGTGTATTTGCATGGTGCCTTATAACAGTGTTGACAAAGTTATATACGTGTATTTGCATACTGCCTTCCTTCAATGTTTACATAGTGATATACGTGTATTTGCATGATGCCTAATTTCAGTGTTGACATAGTGATATACGTGTATTTGCATGCTGCCTTACTTCATTGTTGACATAGTGATATACGTGTATTTGCATGCTGCCTTACTTCATTGTTGACATAGTGAGGCACGTGTATTTGTGTGCTGCCTTACTTCAATGTTGCCATTATGATATCCGTGTATTTGCATGTTGCCTCATTACAGTGTTGACATAGTGATAAACGATATACGTGCATTTGAATGATGTCTTACTACAGCGTTGCCATAGGTGTACACGTGTGTTTGCATGATGTCTTACTTCCGTGTTGTAATAGTGATATATGTGTGTTTGCATGATGTCTTAATTCAGCGTTGTAATAGTTCTATATGTGTGTTTGCATGATTTCTTAATTCAGCGTTGTCATAGTGGTACACGTGTGTTTGCATGATGTCTTACTTCAGTGTTGTAATAGTGATATATGTGTGTTTGAATGATGTCTTAATTCAGCGTTGTCATAGTGGAACACGTGTGTTTGCATGATGTCTTACTTCAGTGTTGCCATATTGATATACGTGTATTTGCATGCTGTCTTATTTCAGTATTGCCATAGTGATATACGTGTATTCGCATGATGTCTTATTTCAGCGTTGCCATAGTGATTTACGTGTATTTGCATGGAGTCTTATTTGAGTGTTGCCCTAGTGATATACGTGTATTTGCCTGCTCTCTTAATTCAGTTTTGACATGTCTTATCCCAATGTTTTCGTGTTCCCCAAGTGATGTAAGTTCTTGATGTCCTGTACCGCGTTAATATTATGCTATTTCTCGAAGGATGATCGACCAGCGTTGGTATAGATTTTCACTGTATATAATGCATCTGTTCAGTGATATCTCCATTTTGATGCAACATACGTGCCTGTACGTGACCAATCGGGTTAGCTTAGATTGACGTGCTCCTTGGACAAAATGTAATTTCGTCGACAAATGGTTATAATGAATTCATGTTTTTATTTATGCATTAATGCCTTTAACAAATTCATACAGAAATTAAAAGGGAACATCAATTCCCGAAAAATACAAAGAATGTATAGAGAATAAAAAACAACAACATAAACGTTATAAAGAGGCTCTCAACCGTTTTTGTGAATACTTTTGATGAACATTGACAAATTGATACACTACAAGTGTACTACCATTTCATTTACTCTTCAAGTTTTATGTAACAAAAAAAAATCATTATATAATGAAAGGTCATAAAATTTCAATGTTTTAAAAGGCAACTCAGTTGAATATACTATTTTTTTTTTGGAACGTCTTTGAAATTGTACATTGAAAATTCGTTGCATGTTTACAGCATAAGGGACGCAACAAGTATTCATCCCGTCCGACTTGCTATTCTGAGTATATGCCCTTGAAGTAAATGTTTGTCTGCAATGTAGTTAAACGTGTTGGTACTAAAAACGGTACTCAACAATACTATATGTATATCCCCTAATGAAAATGTTGATTTTGTTTAATTATCAAAAATAACGTAGTGCACAATATCAACCGCATGATGATCTGAGTCCCAAAAGACAACACACTATTTGAATCGCGATCATCATGAGACACCTGCTTTCGAAATATTAAGAATTAACATTCTACTGTACATTTACAATGTCCATCAATTAAGATTTCAATTGATGACCTCTTGCAATAAACACTCTTGTGGCAAGCTTTATTCACACGTTTACATGTAGATTTAAGTTTTGCTATGAAATATATGTATGCACTAAATTGTACGTTTAATTGTAATTTACATTGAGAAAGTTAAACTGATTTCCAAAATATTATCAAATGTATTAGACTACTTGCGTTTCATATGTCTAACGGTAGCGCGTGTTTCCTAAGGTAGGTTCAGCGAGGATGAAAACCTGGCGTTGAAAAAAACAACCACGGACAAATGGACATTTGCCTTTGTTTTTCAGTGTGTCTGACTTTTTTTTCAGAATGGTTAATGCTCGAACAAAAATGTATACTTACAAACAGTGAATAATCAAAGAACAGAAATCGTATCTGAGACTGAAACATATGACCAGCGCAACCATAGACATGTTGAGTTTAGTACTCCACCTTTAACAGAGTAGCGTTGAAACAACATCGATTTTCTGTTTTCATGGGAGACAATCATTTTAAGATTTTATATGTCGAAATATAAAGCGTTATTTCCCTTTGCAACATCGGGGGATGGGGTTGTCAAGTTAGACCGTATAGATTAGATCCAAATTTTAGCGTCCCCATTTAAAAAAAAACAAACTACACACACACCCGGAATAAAACTAACAATGAGCCGATAACAATAATTTATTTTCAACTTATGAATGATATTGAGTGCAACCCATGCTGTTTCAAGCTATTTTACAAAAATGTATGTGTTCACAATGTATTGTTGTGTTTGAAAACGAGTATATACGATTTAAATGACAAATATTATTTTTTCTAAATCTTAAACCAAAACATGAATATGAAGGTAAATTTCTTAAAATAGACTTACAATCTTATAATGATACCATTTCATACGTTGTTTACTTCAATGAAATTCAAAACGACAAGGTTTACGCTGATACAAATAAGTAAACTCGTATTTGTTGCAGAGAAAAAAAAATGTGTCTATGTTTCGTACGAACAAATCTCCATAAAATAGTGTGGATTTCCCAATAGTGTACATGCCTTTTGTATAGGCTGAGTTGTATACTCACTCTACTGTACGAACGAACATTGTTTGTAAATGTATACAACTCGAATGTCGTTGATGTTTTGGTACTACTTTTTTCTGAACTTTCAAGATCGTAAATATTGCTTGGAAATTCCCTAAAAGGGCACTAACTTTCCCTGCCCTATGCACAGCCGGGTTAAAATACCTACAACTCTAATTTGCAATGCAACCATATTTAGCATTTCGTTAGTAATAGAATCAAAATAATATTCATATTCATTTTCATGCGTGGCTACCAATCAGAATTGCATATCTCTGTTCCTTGCCCGATACACATAGATACTTGAATCTGATTCTGAAATGTAAAGCCCCATTAATACTAAAAATCAACGAAAATTTCGTACCATATTTCGTTAAATAAAGTTACCCAATAAAAAATCAGTGTTCCTAATAGCAAAAGTCAAAATCTCAACGCAAGATGTGGTCTGGTAACAAGGATGTTTGTAGACACAAAATGCTCCTTTCTATTTTTTTGTGGCATAACAAATTCCATTATCGTATGATAATGTCGTATGAATAGATATAAGTTCGGGAAATTAAAATGGAATTCATTTTGACGCGAACAATTAAAAACAAGCATTTTGTATCTACAAAAATCCATGATTCTAGAACACATCTTGCTTTGAAAGTTTGGCTATTGCTATAAGGAATATTGATTTTTGATTGGGTAACTTTATTTTACGAAATACTTTACGAAATTTCCGTTGATTTTTGAGTATTAATGGGGCTTTAAATAATCATCATTTAGGCCGACCAAACTATCCTACTTGTTTGGTGGTGTTAGTGGAAGCAAAGGATTTGTTTGACTTATGAAGATACCACCAACAAGCATAACACGGGGCTTTTCTGGAACACTTAACTTTACGACATACTGTAAAACGACCATTTGGCGGCATATATTGTTTTCAACAATGTTTGAGCATTCTTTGATCTTGCCCGCCGCAAAGCTAGCAAACAGGTCAACTCTCCATAAATGTCATAAAGCGTTTTATGTGCGTGGCATCTTGATCGTATTGATCTTCAAATTTAAAGAGTCTATTCAGGGGAGACTACTCCGTAAAAGAAATTTTCAGTAATATAGCTGTTGCCTCCCTTGACTGTATTTCTTCCCTTATCAATAGAAGAGTGCATATCAAATATCGAATATGTTACATTACAAGTGTATGCAACCCACAATGGCACGAAATTTAATGTTATTTTCCCATATGAGTGTTTTAATTATCAATCTTTCACACAAAACACGTTTACATTTAGCAGTTTTGAAATATAAAAAAATAGCGCGGCGTTTTTTGTACCATAAACATGCTATCTCGAATTCAAATGCAAACACGAAAACACGTTTAAAATGCAGATATTAAATATGATATAACTAATAAAGCGCGATAAATGGTGCCACTGTTCGCGCTTTATACAAGCCGGCAATTAAGCAATTATTAAAACATTAGCGTCAGCTTTTTTTCTGACGATTTTTAGTCGTTAAGTCACTGCTTACGTATTGTTTGTTTTCATGTCTTTAGAATTTGAAGAAAATCTAACCGTAAGTCATCTTTCCATTTAAACTATCACTTAATATTAAATGTATTCTTTCAGCGCTTTGTCCATGTGCACGGTTTTCTACGATCACACATTTGAGGTTATTACACGTATACTGAAAACTGAGAGCTGAAACAAAAATGTTGCCGACATAATATTTCACTTGAATTTTAATTTGCTTTGTGCAGTAATAAGACAAGTCGGGTTTTAATTGGTATACACAAATGCCATTTCCTGAAGACATGATTTAGCTGTTTTGTATTGAACAAAAAACAAAAACATTAAAACGAAATCGAAAGGTGTTTTGGTTGGGTTTCCAAATGCGCACGCAGACGAAATCGTGTGAACTTTCCGGGGATCAGACACGCCGCCCAGAAGTGGACGTTGTAATGAAGCATTAACAAGTACCATCAGAGAAAACTAGTATACTCACTTATCATTAGAAATTCAAAATCGTACAACATACCTACGCAAATTGGACCAATCAACGCCATTTTTCCAGAACTATTTTCGTCTGCGTGTAGCATTCCGCGATTACTACCATAGTACGGTTGCGTGTTCCCCCTAATCAAGTACCCTACTTTCCCAGAATCTCTAGCACGCGAATGCGTGGTGATTATGACCAGATGAATCGATCATGTCATTTGTGAACATTTCTGTGATTAACGGACCCTTTGCTTGCAATCAATGATGAGTCACTGCATATGACCACGTTAGTTCGAAGAGGGAATGTACGAGGTTGTCAGTTTTCGTACAATTTTTTTTAAAATACACATACAATTTATATATATATGCATACATGTATATAAATTTGAAAACATAATGTTTATATGGCGTACAGTAGGCGTTAATTTTAATCAGCAAAGTAGTTTTCTTATATAGCGTCAAAACAATAGCAAACACCGATAAGATAAGATAAAACAATAATTAAAAAAATGTCTTTGGTTGTAAAACTAAATTCTTTGGCGTTTCTCTGTTAAATTTCCAACGATTTTTGTGGCGTGTTTCAGAAAAAGTTTAACATGTGCAAACGACTTAAATCGTTCTATATTCATCTACACAATATACATATATAGGCTACATATACAAATGATAGTATGTTTCATTTTATACTTAAGTCTGGATTTTTATAATTGCTTTATTAAAATAAAAATAATGAAAATGAATAAGTTAACGCATGTTTGGATGCATATATATTATAAGTGTACATACATACAATGAATGTATATTTACTTTATTAGATAAAGGATAAAATACATGAAATAATAATGATTAATTTATTTGATACGAATATAACACAAAAATGTACCTTCTAGTGTGTGTCCCCGTGTCTACCATTCTAAAAATAACAACTGTGAAAGAAAATATAACAGAGAGATCCCTCGTCAAATGCTCATACACAAATATGCACTTAAAAAAAAAACAGATCAATCGTTTAAAAAAAATGCTGATTTAAATAAAAGCTTAATGTACACCCCATACCTTTGCGGTCAGCATAAATTATTTAACAAAATAAGTCGCCGCCATAAAGTATAAATACGGCAAAGTGTTACGCTCGCTTAATATAACGTAATTCACATCTAGTTAAAATATACGGCAGAAAATGGAAAATTTATGAAAATGCAAATTAATTGATGAAAGATCGTTTGTATCCTGTCTGCAAAAAAAAAAGAAGAGAAAAACGTCTACGCTTACGAAAACTACAGTTTATATTGAGAGGAATAAAAACAGACTGACGGCATATACGATAGGATGGTGAAACACGATTATTCCAAAAATACCGAGAAAATATGTTTCAGACGAATTATAAGAAAATATTATTCAAAGTATTTTTGTTCATAAAAGGCACTTTTATCTCGCTGAAAAGCGTTACTTGGCAGTTTTTCTCGTTTTGAACAAAAAAGTGGACGAAACAATTTATTTTCATAATCAGTGTTTAAATTTCATAAATGATGCAGTGCCCTTCAAAATACTAACACACACAAATATCACAGTGCAAAAGTACTAATTATACAAATATTGAGCATTGAAATACACGAAAAAGATCAATAATAAAATATAAAGAACTCTGGTATATTAAATGTTTATAAACTTTTCTTTAAATAAATTGAGCCTCGCTCTGTGAACAGGGGTTTAATGCATGTGCGAAAAGTGTCGTCCCAGATTAGCTTGTGCAGTCCGCACAGGCTTATCAGGGACGACCCTTTCCGCTTTAATAATGACCGTAGTGCGTTCAGTTACAGCGAACGTTCGCGATAGTTCGCGAAAGTTCGCGAACGTTCGCTACTGAACGCTCGGTTCGCCGCGAACGTTCGCGAACCGAAGCGCACCGTCTCGGGAGGTAGGTCGCTATAGTTCGCTAGCGAAACCAAGATGGCGGACAAGTAAGTTGTTGTTGTTTAACTTGTTAATCAGTGTAACTTCGATATTTTTTCATTATTTTTTGCAGTACATAAAAGAAATTGAATTATAAACATGTTGTGTTGTGTTGGGTAAGTACTTTCTGCGTTATTAGCGATTTCCTACATCAAAATCGCAATCAATTCTCTGGGAGCCGCCATCTTGAAAGGTTCGCGCCGAACTTATCGTTCAATAAGACCGAATCGGAAACGAACGATCATTGGCGAACGTTCGCTGTAACTGAACGCACTACAGGTTTCGTGCGGACTTCACAGCCTAATCTGGGACGATACTTTACGCACATGCATTAAACCCCCTTTTCACAGAGCGATGCTCAATTATATGTATCACTGTGTCGCAGTCATTATATGATTTCAAGGTTAATTTAGAATGTTCAATCAATAGTTTTAATAATAGTACATGTAGTACTACTAGAAGAAGCATGTAGTACTACTAGAAGAAGCATGTAGTACTACTAGAAGAAGCATGTAGTACTACTAGAAGAAGCATGTAGTACTACTAGAAGAAGCATGTAGTACTACTAGAAGAAGCATGTAGTACTACTAGAAGNGCGCCCCCCCCCCCTGCCCCTCCATTACCTACGCCCCTATACCTTTGCGGTCAGCATAAATTATTAATCAAAATAGGTCGCCGCAATATAGTATAAATAAGGCAAAGTGCAACGTTCGCTTAATATTACGTAATTCACATCTAGTTATAATATACGGCAGAACATGGAAAATTTATGAAAATGCAAATTAATGAATAATGATGAAATATCGTTTGTATCCTGTCTGCAAAAATGGAGAGAAAAACGTCTTCGCTAACGAAAACTACAGTTTATATTGAGAAAAAAATAGACTGACGGCATATACGATATGATGGTGAAACACGATTATTCCAAAAATACCGAGAAAATATGTTTCAGCCGAATTATAAGAAAGTATTGTTCAAAGTATTATTGTTCATAAAAGGCACTTTTATCTCGCTGAAAAGCGTTACTTGGCAGTTTTTCTCGTTTTGAACAAAAACGTGGACAAAACAATTTATTTTCATAATCAGTGTTTAATTTTTATAAATGATGCAGTGCCCTTCAAAATACTAACACACACACATATCAGCAGTACAAAAGCATAAATTATATAAATATTGAGCATTGAAATACATGAAAAAAAAATCAATAATACAATATAAAGAACTCTGGTATATTAAATGTTTATTAACTTTTCTTCAAAGAAATTGAGCCTCGCTCTGTGAAAACGGGTTTAATGCATGTGCGTAAAGTGTCGTCCCATATTAGCTTGTGCAGTCCGCACAGGCTTTTCAGGGACGGCCCTTTCCGCTTTTATGACATGTTTCGTGCGGACTGCACAGCCTAATCTGGGACGACACTTTTCGCACATGCATTAAACCCCCTTTTCACAGAGCGATGCTCAATTATATGTATCACTGTGTCGCAGTCATTATATAACTTCAAGTTTAATTTAGGATGTTCAATCAATAGTTTTAATTATAGTACATGTGGTACTACTTGAAGAAGCAGTAGCGACATTAGTGGCATCGTAGTGCTAGCAGAAGTTTACATTTTATATAATGATGGTCATTCTCAAAACAGGCAACAAAAAACACAAGAAACTGTTTTTACGTCGCTTTTTTTCTGCCGACCACACATCGGGACCACACATCGGCTGGATGCGAAACAGTAGCGAAATGTTTACGAAATCTACTGCGAGTCAAAGCGCGCGTTGTTTAAATAGGTCATAAAACAACAATAAAGATTGAAAGCCACGAAATATCCTGCCGAAAGCAGCCAATTAGTCGCGTAATACGATTTACCGCATATCTCTCTGCCTGATACGAAATATGTTGAGTATCACTAAAGTCTACGCCTACCCGCATCAACCGCATGCTCGGAAAATGTTTACAAATAATACATATAGTATATTCTCCATTTTAATAAAATACAAAATCGTTATGTATACATTTCTTTGATAGCGATAAATGCGAGGTGAACGAACAATATTAAAAATTCCAAATCGCCGAATCACCGAAATGTGGCTCTGGTTAGCGCAGTGTTTAGTACACGCGCTTCTCACCTAGGCGATACGGGTTCGATACCCATTCCCGGACGCTTGTGAGTTTGGTGAGTGCTCACCAGATTGGTCAGTTTGAATTTCCTTCGGGTAATCCGATTCCACCCCCACCCCCCCCAAAAAAAAACAACACAATTTAATAAAAAAAAATATATATATTTTAAGTCCACACCATGTGCAGCTGTAATTTACAATTCGCCCCAATTCGCCAATTCTAGTAATTTAACTANAAAAAAAAAAACAACACACAATTTAATAAAAAAAAATATATATATTAAGTCCACACCATGTGCAGCTGTAATTTACAATTCGCCCCAATTCGCCAATTCTAGTAATTTAACTACATGTGTATGTAGGAGTGCTGGGTCACACTCCGGGTCCTCACATAATGCAGTCTCAGGTGCGGAAGGACCTCATAAACTTCGAAATACACACTTCACACACCACATACACACCATTCCGAAAAGGTACACACTGAACATTCGTAAAGGTTTGCGCGAATTTCTATGTTAATGGTCTCCCTTTTTAGTTGTCATTTTCACATTATCGAAGAGGAATACGATATATTTTTATCAAAGAGAAAATTAATAAATCTCAACTATTATTGTAAGCCTATTGCAACAACTAAATGGTTCAATATATTTCATGATTTAAGCAGCGGTCACTACCGGAATGTGTCGAGCTTGCGTTGACATTTTTGTCTAAAACTTGAGTCGAACGTACGGCGACCGGCAGTTTTTACTCGATCGCGAGGTCGACGCAGCGGCAGAGGCAAGCGTTTAAGTTGATGTGTCGGTCTTGCGTCAAACACACGTCGTAAGGGCTTTACTCGCACTTTACTCGCAATTTTCTCGCGGAGAGACGAAAATGTCTTTGCGGACAACTGACCCTTTTGCGGCACCGTGCGAATGTCTTGCGTATGTCGAACGCGATCGCACGGCCGAAACAGACAACAAGCAAATTGCTTGTTAGACGCACGTTTACAATCGTCGACGGCGTCTTCCTTTGCTTTAAATTGTCACTTTTAGGTATAAAAGTGGTCAAATATATGGACTTACGAAAAAATACCATAAAGCACAAATTTGTCATTTAAACAGCTTTGACTGGTCGGTGCGAATAGTCTGCGGTCTGCGTCTGGCGCAGTGGGATGTGGCCAAGCTTTGGATCAGTTACCACGTCGCTTTAAAGATGCTGAATCAGTATCGTGTACTTAATTTGTTGATTTCTCTCGTTCCAGAAAATGATGTTGGCACTGTTTCCCAATCCAATTAGTATGAATAAATCCCTCCTGGCAATAGTGAACAGTAAAACAAAAAAATGCGACAAATAACTTTCAAGGGAAAGCTCCGAGCATGTTTGACTTTGTTTATTTACATTTTTCAACTCTCGCTTTGACAAATATTTACGGACAAAAATAATCCGTTTACGTAGATGGGTCCACACGGAAAGCTCCGAAGACCCCCGCATTCATCGACAGCAAGCGGGTAAAAGACGTTTTGATAGGCCAGATAAACAGGCAATAAAACACACAGAAGTTTTAAAATGACTTCAAATATTGTATCAATACTCTTTTTGAATGTATTAACAGCGTTCGATGAGTTTGCGTTTTTTCACGAAAGAATTATATTATTTTACAAATTCAGCATCTTCTAAAGGGACTGTCAACAACGAATGACGAAAAAAGAAAAGTTGTAAAATACCGTATTTTTTTACAATTATTAGTTTATATTGATTTAAATATCACGACTGGTATATAACATTACTTGAAAAAACTTTTTTTTTTAATTATTTTTACTTTATTTTTGTATTTAATTATTTTTAATGGGTATGTATACCAGGTAACTACCAGCTAACTATAAATAACCCAAGTATATTGATCATCATCGTCACGTGGTTAACCCAGGAATGCAAAGTGTGCATGCGTAGTGAATTGTATATATTTTATATATAAAATGATCAATCTACTTGCGTTATTTATAGTGAATATATCGTTATGTCACCTATTTTCGCGATGTACTTTCGATTTCAC
Organism: Dreissena rostriformis; assembly: GCA_007657795.1. Lineage (NCBI taxonomy): Eukaryota > Metazoa > Mollusca > Bivalvia > Myida > Dreissenidae > Dreissena > Dreissena rostriformis. The sequence continues at coordinate 132,823 of VMBQ01000482.1, read as the reverse complement.
ATCGCGAAATGTTATTACCAAATATACTGAAAATATGAACTTTTTTCAAGTAATGTAATATACCAGTCGTGATATTTTAATCAATATAAACTAATAATTGTAAAAAAATACGGTATTTTAGAACTTTTCTTTTTTCGTCATTCGTGGTTTACAGTCCCTTTAAGCCAGTACTTATACGATCTTACTGTTTTTCCAAACGGATGAATCTTTGAAGAATACAGAAGCTCAGATAAAAATTCACAAGAAGAGAAAAATTACAATCACTGAAAAAAGAGTTTAATATGACTGCATATAATTTACTTAACAATGATATAAATTCATTCTCAAAATAAAACACATGTACCCAATTTGGAAATCCCACTATTCTGTGCATATTTGTTCAAACTATACGCTCTTTTTATTTCTGCATATGCGAGTAAACGTTTCGGTATCTTCGTAATTTTGGTTGTTTAGAATTTCATTTGAGTAAAAAAAAAGATTGTTGGTGCCATTATAACATATTAAATATATTTTATTTAAAATTTCACGCTTATATTCATGTATTGGTTTAAGAAAGTAGCAGACTAATGGTTATAAGCGCAAGTGTGCGTTGTTGTTTTTTTTCAACATACTCTACCATCAATAAGACATTGTTTTTGAAAATGTAAAGAACTTTTATAAATTTATAACAAGTTATTGGGATTGTTTTCATGCCATCCACAAATATGCTCCGGACGACATTATTTCACAGAAAAAGGAAAACTGATTTTCTTATTTTTTATTTATAGAATATAACATGTTTTAAAAGTTGTATCGGCATAATTTTTAATAATAATAATAATAATAATAATAATTATTATTATTATTATTATTATTATTATTATTATTATTATTATTATTATTATTATTATTATTATTATTATTATTATTATTATTATAACATGTATGTGAAAGCTATATGTGAATGTCGCCTACCAAAATTAGGTTTATATATGAACTTTCACCTTCATATAATAGACATATCTTCAGCTAAAGGTTTTGAAAATCTAATACAGTGACACGCCAAATATTTTTTCAAGAACACACCAACTCCAAACATGACCTAGAAGTTACTACATTTTAATATTATGTTTCTATCAACATATTATCGACATCAATTTTTATTTTAGAAAAGTGATATAACTTAATACTAAACATTTAATGTTGGTATAATAACGCACTAAGACAAAAACAGTTTTCAGTGTGCAAATATGCAAAATAGAAAACTAATGACATTTGATTACGGTATTTACTCTATGGTATTATTAACTCGAAAACCATATTTTCGTGTCATTTTCAGAAATAAATACTGACATTATTACAATGCAATATTAAAAATACTAAAAATTAATCCCCTAAAATAGTTGGAGGTCATGAATTAAGTAGGTTACCCCAACCTATATAAAATAAATGTGCATTTTGTGTTGAATCTTGGCTTTAAGCATATTTATAAAATTATGTGTTTAAAAAAACATTTATTCATTTTGGTCTCACTTTATTGTGCCTCAGAAAATTACGATTCGGATGCTCTTGTCAGTTTATAACCAAGGGAGCAGTTACATTTTATTAAATTGAAATGTATTCTCTTGTACTGCTATTAATTTTTGATGCTATGAATTGATTTTGAATTTACACTTTAATGTTTTATGAACAATTCTGGAACAAGTGTGAGGCTTGGAGCTCCTTAAAGCCGGTTTAAACCCCTTATGTTTTGTATTGACCGTTCCAAGGCGGTGACCCCAGTTGTGTTCGTGTGTGTGTTTGTTTTGTACATTACAACATTTGTTTTGTTCGTCGTTGTGTGGCATTTGTTTCTGGCCATAACTAAAGGACAACATTGTGTGATAAGATTTATCTCCTGTGGGTTTAGCTGAAGGTCCTTTTTGTTGTAAATTTATTTGTGTATCGGCAAAAAAAGCCTTTGACCATTTGCATACAGATAACGCAATATTGTCAATGTACTGAAGTAAATACAAATTCAAATATTATAAGTGTCTTTATATAATTCAGTTATAAGTGTTTAAGCATGATTATGAGTAAATAAAAAATGATTCACAAGTATACTTGTCTATTTTATATTCACACAAACAAAGCTATATAAAAATAGAGTTAAATATTTGGGTTAATGAAATGTTTAGTAAGCAGCCAAAACAATCATTATTTTCCTTATGGAGTTTAATAGCAAGACTAAGTAACCTGGCAACATGCTTAAAGACTAAGATATTTTGGAAAATCAATGTATTAAACAATCATGCTGTAAATCAAATTTGCCCCAACTCTATGTAATTGTAGCCAGCCCCTTGAACAAATTTCTAGTTCCTTTTCTAAAAGCATATGGTTTGCCTTCACGACTCTTTACACTACTCATCAGCCATATCTGCGGAAGAGTCTCTATTTTGACAACAAATTTGACAGTTCAATCGATTGAAATAAAAATCAATACAATATTCTCAAGCAAACAAGTCTTCACAAAACGCAACAGTTTTAATTGATAACTAGCAAATAAATTTAAGGTAAATTGTGTAAAGCAATTGTCTATTTTTACCCCAAAAAATGTAATTTTTCGTTTTAGCTTTTCGTATATTGTTAAAATATACGATTTTTATTAATTGCACTTTTTGAGATTATCATCGTTCTATAATGTACGTGAATATATACTGAATAAAATAGAAACGTTAAGAAAGAACTCGACATTACCCGATATTATCCGATTCTGTTAGTCTGCAACTACCTTAAGTTTAAAAAAATGAAATGATGACGTTAAATTCGTATAACCTCGCTTTAAATAATCCACCAAATGAGTTCGTCTATGTTGTGTTTTCGTTTGTGGTTGATGCTTCCATATTTTGATTTTTTATTACAAACGTTTCAATTAAACGTTGTGGTAAACACTGATAAGGTTTTGTTATTGATTGTTTTTTGTTGATGTAGTTGTTGATTTGTTTGTTCTGTCTATATTAAATCTTTTTGTCGAGTTTGTAAGATATGTTTTTTATTTAAAATATTATTGTTGATTGTTTTGTCAAAACAATTAGTTGTTAAACTTTACTGACCACTTAGGTATAATGCTTTTTCGGATATGATTACAAAATATTAAATAAAACTATTAAAAAACAATTCCCACGTATAATAATATAATATGGATTTATTTTTGGTCGGTAACCAGAACAATATTATTTTGTAAAAGCAAACAATTCTTGACATTTCTATATTTAACATTTGCGCGTATGGTTGGTTATCCGGAAATAATGAACAAAAAATCTTTGATATACGCTGTTTAGCCAAAAGTATTTTTCGCTGCTGTTTTTGTTGGTGGTGGTGGTGGTGGTGATGTTGATGCAACTTTTGTTGCTGTTGTTGTTGATTATCTGTTTAAGGAACTTTCTCTTGAATGACACAATTAATCTAACCTTGATAGAAGAATGAGGTCATGTGCATTACGTTAAAATTAATGTTTTCCTTACAGAACAAGATTTCTTTGACCGCGTTAATCAAATTTTCTCAACTGGAAATGATGAAAACTAAAGTATGAAAGCAAGACAAATGGTTTAACATAAATATTAACTAGACGTCTTTCACGTAAGTTTTTTAATAAACGTAATAATTAATTTAAGAAGTTAATTTTAGGCGATGAAATATATGAAATATATTATTATATTGTACAATATGCATTTTTGCTCTACACATTATTCTATTTTATGATTTATGGCATTCCTTAGCACGTGTATGTTTCTGGTGGAGTGGAAATCTAACGTTTTCCCATGAGACGTTGGAAGTGAACTATATTCATTCTCTGTGTCAATTTTTTATTCAATTTGATTGTGTGTACATTAAATATTGTTATTTTTTATAGTTGCGTGTGTTATTTTCACAAAATCGATTAATTGTATACTAATATTAACTATCACACATTTTATTTTTTATGTAGATCTATGCTTTAGTTTCTGTTTGAATTAATAAAACCACAAATTGTATTGTTTTGCGGTAAGTCTTGTTTAATATTAAAATTCAATCATGATATCGTTTGTAAAATATAACATATATATAAAAGTTAAGACGAATTTGCTTGGTTTTATCTATTGCTCAATTTACAAATTCATAAAAAATACTATATTTAATATTACCTTTATCATCACACAAATTAAATATTGAAATCGGCCGTAATAATAATGTGCCCAGACAAGATGCACCCTATGCAACCTTTATGATATTGAAGACGAGTTCAATTTTGTCCTTAAGTGCCCCATATATATCCATATTCGGAAAGGATATATTTCAGAATATTTCTATAACCACATGAGTATGTTTAAATATGTACGTTTAATGTAAAGCGAAAATAAAACTACTAAAAAAAGTTGGCAACATACTGCCATAAAGCCTTCCAACTAAGAGACACGTTAATGTCAACAGTTCAAAAATTATCAAGTCGGTTACCTACACAGTACTCCAATTGTTCACATACCCTAGTCTTGTTAAATGTTCATGTATCTGTATGTTTTGTGTTGTTGTTGGTTAGTTTTTAAAATATTGAATGTATTTTAAAATTGTTGCTAAAGTAATTTTGTCGCATTTTTCCCTCTAGATCATAATATATATATATTTATTTTTTTCGCATAGCTGGTCGAAGTTTGGGTATGATTAAATTGACAAGTGTGTATAGATAGAGATACATTATCAGCTTTTCTCAATCCTTTATTTCTAAAATTATTTAACTACGAATGAAAAAAGACATACAAGTCTAAAGTTGGGTTTATGCGATTATATCTGTCCTTCATATGACTTCATATTAATGTTTTTTTCTTTAAAAAAAACAAACAAAAAAAACAAACAAACAAACAAAACAACTAAAAGTTGTTTATGTTGTTTATGTATAAACAAGTAAAATATCTTATATTGGATGATTGAAATAATTTTATTTTTTTACTAATGAAATTTGGTCCAGAAGAATGTAATAAGTGTAATAAAATTCTCACGGAAACATGAAAACATTTATTCCTTATATTGTAAGTTGATCTTTTTCTCTCTTTTTTTTTGAAATAATGTATATTTTGTTTATTTTGTATTTACTTCATGCTGTAACCTATGTATTTAAATGGCGATGAGCTTATCATGCTTAAGTCTGAATAAACCATTCTGATATGTATATATTATTATATATTTTATTAATACGATATGTTGTTGTTGTTGTTGTTGTTGTTGTTGATATGAAACAGTTATGTCACGTAATTTTAATTTAAATAGGGCGTGTTATTTACCTGTTCTGTATTTTACCATTATCATTATTATTATTATATTTCATAATAATCATTATAAACGTAGAATATGTTATCAAGTAAAGTGATTTATGTAAATATATAATAACTTAGCTTTTTTGTTACGGATATTCACAAGACATCGTTTTCTTATTAATTATATAAATCAATTAATATACATTTTTAAATTAAACAGACAAGTGCATACGTAATTTTTAACTTGATTTATATACATGAAATACAAATGTGTAGATAATATATAGTTTAATAAACAAATTTAATAAATGTATATTCATCACGTGCATTAACATATTATTGAAACATTAGGATTCGTTATTGTTTTTCAACGAATCATAATGTATGCTCTTTTTTATGTATTGTCTAAATATTTAAGAGTGGTCCAAAAATTACTTACTGGAATCTGTAATATATATATATATATATATATATATATATATAGTATAACTATGAATACAGTTAGTATACAACCATTATGTTTCTTTCAATATCAATGCGCTTATTTGGCTAAATTTAAAATATTTTATTTAATTTCTTTAGATTTATATCATTTAAATATAAGAGTGACACATAAATAAATGCTGATTATACGTTTTAGTTGGTTCCAAATACCACACTCTTCAATGTAAAAACCTACTTGTATTTGAAAATAACTATCTATGTGTTAGTACAAATACAGTCATTTGTCATCCAGGAACGTACATTATTTAAAATCGTGTAAATGTATAGTCAGTGCATTTTTGCAGCGACGTTATGTGTTTTCACTTAATTGTGTCGTGTTCTGAGAAAACTGGGCAAAATGCATGTGCGTAAAGTGTCATCCCAGATTAGCCTGTGCAGTCCGCACATGCTAATCCGGGACGACACTTTCCGCCTAAACTGGATTTTCGCTAAGAAGAGACATCATTTAAACGAAAAATTCCATAAAAGCGGAAATTGTCGTCCCTGATTAGCCTGTGCGGACTGCACAGGCTGATCTGGGATGACAATATACGCACAAGCATTATGCCCAGTTTTCTCAGAACACGACACAATTAATCTGTATTAATTTGGATTATACTATGACACTTGACGTTAACAACGCTTCTTGTACCAACCGAGGAATACTCGAATTCCAAGGGACCAATGACGTTATGTAATAGAATTAAATATTTTATATCCAAAGGAGCCAATGTGTCTGAATCCTACAGGATTTGTATTGGTCGATCTAAAGTCCAGATGTGAAAATCATTAACTGTAAAACAAACAAACTAGACATGCCGTAAGAACATCAAGCACACACATATGTACACATATTTATGGCTCATTGCAAAACAAATAGTCCATATAATCTTTCACCACCCACAGTGCACTATGATTCTTTTTGATCGAGAATGCGCTTAGCTTAGAGTAAATATTTTGAATACGCCAATCGGTCAATTAAATAAAACCCTTGATTTGTACGTTCAAGTATATTTGCTGTTGGGCCTTGTGAATGGTTCACATTACATGAGACATCGCCAGATGTGGTATTTTATTAGAACTTTGTATAAAAAAGTGAACTTAACAATAAAGCTAACGCTTCCGTGGATGAGTTCTGATAAAGGGTACACTTGTTCATATACTTGGACTGTTCATTTGAGTTCTGTTTACTGTCCATCTTAGTTAAAACCATAAGCCCCGCAATTTACGTGTGGAAGTAATAAACAATCGTACGAGGACCATTTTTTCTAGCCGAATGTTTGGTGGTTTCGACCTATTCCCGAACGATTATTTCCCTTTCACGGCATATTTTACTTTTATATACGCATAACGGCTGTCAAAATGTCATTAAGCTAATAAATAATGGCATTAAGTCGACCGTACATTTTGATCTATTCTGAAGGGTAGATAAGTAAGGATATAAAAACACTTACCCATACCACTACCGAACGCAACTTTTTTAATTCCATGTTCCACTACGAAAATGCTTAAACTTGTATAAACACACGTTCACATATTTCATTGATGTATTTGTACGAAAAATATATTCCCTTTCGAACATAATCGCGTTTTTGACTATCACATATTTAAAATCCATTTTTCTCGTTGAAAACCTTTCACCCCTTTTCGTGAAACTTGTAACGTTTAATGACAGAAACCAACTATTTATCACTGATTGTAGCTTTTTGTGAGGCCGTTTTAATATCGATAAAATGCGCATAAACAAAGCTTGAAAACGTGTACCTCCGGTTAAACTAACATTTAACCGCACATATAAAGATCGGTGTAACGCGGATAATACACATATTGACGCACATGTAGGCGCCACGCTGCACGTCGTTACAAAGTGGACGCCATTCCCCGTTCTTGCAAAATTCTACATGTGCATAAATCTCCACCGCCTCTTTCAGCACAGTCACTAACGTCATAATTTGTTGAGTCCGGGTAAATGAATGGATATAAAGAGATACAGAGTTGTGCTGCCCTATAAAACGTTGAAGTTTATATCCATTATCACTTAAAGAACATACGAAAAGCCATCGCCACTGGCCTATAAAACGTTGAATTTTATATTTATTATGACTTTAAGACCATACGAAAAGTTCTCGCAATGTTGAGAAAAGCCAGTGACATTTTTATGAGCGACAATTCTGAACAAGTTAAGAGTAGTCCATGCATTCCTTAATTAAAATAATGCTTTTGAAAATGCCATAAAGCGATGCAAAGACAGAAAGGACTATTTTCTTCAAAAGTTGAGGTATATTATTTGTATAAGATACCTCTGCTTATTAATTAAGAAGACGCTTAATAATGTGTTTTCGTTTTGATTCCTTTATGGGTGGATTTTACATTAACGACATAACATAACTATATGTTATCTGAATGCACAATAAACATTATCGGTTTTCAAGAAATTCATAATGCGTCATGATTTTCAAAAGCTAATTTACAATAAATTATAAGGAATGTTAAAGTGATATTAGACGCATCTAACAGTTTATTGGTGTCTATCGCAACCGTTGTTTATTTTTGGTGTTTCACTTCATATACACTTATATTTTTTAATGAAGCATCAACATACTAAAACAATATCCCGGAAAGAGAAAAATAATGCATTTGAAAACCAACCGTACTTTCGTTTTGACAACTGACAAAAAAAATGATTCGATGTACGATGTGAATCTAAATTTATTTTTAGTGCAGATTCGTTCATACGACACAAAGACACAATTTTGTTTTACGGATCATTTTAATTTCCTGCAACGATATCTATCATACGACACTCGAACACTTACTCCGATCCTAATAAAAAAAAGCTTAGAGGACTGGTTTAGTCATGTAAAATATCGTATATAATATATGTTTTTTTATAAACAACTGGTAGAAGATGAGTTGCAGACAATTGGTCAGTTACCACATTTTAACCAACTCTTTTGACCTCTTTTTCAGCTCAATTCAACAGTGAAAAATGCGTCTAATATCACTTTAATATATATACTATATAATTTTATTTTTGCTTTTAAAAAATCATCCAGAATTCAACCGACTCTTTTTTTTTTGAGCGTCCATTTTGAGAAACCAGTGTGTATGCAGTTTCAAAAGAACCATTTCAACAAGAAAATAATTTTACCTAACAATTAAATTAACGAAAAGTGTAAAACATTTTCATAGCCATTGTGTTGAGAAATAAACATTAAATATTTAAACGAAAACATATTTGGCAGATTGTGCGGTGTATGTACAATTGTACAGACGCCAAACATAACCACGCAAACCATGCGGAACATTTGCAAGGAACGCTGGCTCCATTAAACTATTTGGACACATGCTTTCTAAGCCATTCGACTCAGAGAAATCAATTCTGTCTAATAAGTCATAACTGTCAGGCCTATTAGAATTATTTACGACAACACTGAGTGATATCGCCCTCCAAAATCTCATTGCTGGTCCATAATGACAGACACGGAAATAAAAATGTCGCCGGGGATTCCTCCTCGTCTAGGACAGGGTTACATGAACGTGGAGGTTCTATCCCCCGCACCGATGCCACCAACAGTATTGGAACACGAGCAAACCTATCTTGGACAGACTATTTGTGATGGTATCTGGTATACCTATACTCCATTGTTGATGATAGAAGACTCATGATTCTAGAATTTTAAGTATTTTTCGAAAGGTATATTTCTCATTTAATTGTTCTTGCACTATATAATATGCTGTTCTTGATCATATTGCACTAGAATAGTAAACTTACTTCAAGAATCTTATGAAGGAGTTTGTATAGATATCCGTATTGCGCATTTTGGTTCGTGTTTCTTTTACAACAATGCGTTCAAAAATAAAGCATATTTACAATTAAGCGACTATTTAAATAACTGGTTTTCAACGAAACATAATAACTTATTGGAATACAATGAGTCAGTGAGGGTGATTTTATAAATAAATGCAATGTTCTTTTATGGACCAAGTGCCCGTATGGCCATTGTTTGCCAAGTTGTTGTAGCAAGTCCCTTTCTATCGGCTGACGATGCTGAGCTCTTTCTTGACATTGTCTTCTGGTTAGCAACAGTCCTAATATGATGAACTCAACACTGTGTTCAATTTCTGAAGGGATTGGATTGTGTAATCTATTTTGAAGTAGTACAGATAACACGTGGTCAATACAAGAACAAAATGCTGTGTACATTCTTATTATATCTTTGGCATGTGAAGGGATATTATAAAAATTGCCCACCTCGAAGAGTTATGTCCAACTCGGCTTTCGGCCTCAGTAGACATCACTCAACTGCATACGATATTTTTATATTAATAAATAATAAGTAAATCTGGATTAATTGTATTGGATATGGCAGTTAGGAACTTCCGACTTAGTTCAGGACTCTTTTTTTTATGAATCATGACAATGAACAATATGAAAGTCTAAAATAGTATCAAAATACATTTATTTATTAGTATATACCACATTTAATTACATCAATTTTTACATGATCGATTTTATAACGATTTCAATAATTACCAATATATGTCATGTTATTCGTTTATTTAACTTTAGACACAAACGGTAAAGAACGTTCATTATATAAATAAATAACTTTACGATATCCATCTTGTTGTCGAAGATTTATGGCCACTTTGACATGAAAAACACCCAAACTTTATTATAAACCATTTTCAGTTACCAAATCTCTTATACCTTAATCAGCCCTCGCCATCAAACGATATAAAACTGAATATATAAAAAGCGTGCCTTCGAATGAAATCAACGTGGCTTTTACCGAGCCAGAGATTGCGGTGAGCATACTTGCTGACGAGAGGTCGTAAATTCGTCGTAAACCTGAAAGCCGCCCTCGGTAGGACCACCGTAGTTGAGATCTTTTCCGAATGGTTTATGGGACATGTCTTGCGTAAAACGTGAGACACCAAAAGGCCGCCGCGTAAAAAGCAGAAATAACCGTCGCGACGACGTTGCTCTCAGACGTTGAAGCCATCGATCTTTTATAAGTGACATAATAGTGAAGTATGCAGTATGAGTGATGATGTCTATGTCCGGGTCGATTGCGTTGGAATCAATTACTTTAATTATGTCTGTGAGGACCTTTTTAATTTTGTATAATCATAATGACCGTGTTTACTTATTTATGTCAGTAAAAAAAGCGCTCCAGACCCTATTATAACGTGTACTATCTATTTCGTTTTAAAGCATGGATATTCTGTGTACATTTGTATTTGGTTCGAGTAGTAATTTTCAAAATTGTTTATACGTTTGTTGTTGTGGTAGATTGTTTTGGAAAAGAGATTTGAAACCTAATAATGAAAACTTATCACACAAATCTGTGTGATTAGGGCTGCTTTCAGTCGCATCCGTGAGAGACGGGCCACGAAGAAGCGAAATAAAAACAGCAAATGCGTTACCAATGAACGATATTATACATACCTTATTGTCCTGAACGACACCATATCAGCCAGATGCATAAATCACAACTCGAAACTATTAAAGTCATAATGAATTGCGAAATATATTTAGCTGAATGTCAGATAGCATTGTTTTACAGGGCCACAAAACATTTCATGGAGACCTTCTTGGGTGATTGTGTTGATTTATGGGGACACACGGGTAATCAGGGGAAAAAAGCACGAAAAGCAAACAGTTTCCTTAAATGAACGACCATGCCCAACCGTGAATAATTGACTTGCATGTTATGCAAATTGTGTTCGTTACAAATAAATTATCGTCTTCATAGACTTCGTGGAGACTGAAATTAAGAAAGCATACAGACATTTTTATGCATAGCAGCACGTTATTGACTTTGGGCACATTATATAATGAATCAGCTTTAAGTCTTGGTTGATGAGTTATATAACTTAATGTAATAAAATTCGTTAAGTGTTCATGCATGATTTATTTCAGCAATCGATTCATTCTTCTATTAAATGTGTTTATAAAAAAATGAGTTTTGACCTTTTGATAAATCAAATGTGTTATCTTATTTTTCGAAGAACGAGCAGTTCCATGTAAGACAACGTTCACCTAAAATTGCACACTGTAATGCATTGTATCAGTAAATATTTTTCATCAGATCGAAACTCCCTTATTAGAGAATATTAAACAGGATTTTATTGCAAATATGCAGAAGTTTACATTTTTTGTTTTGCCTTCGATGCTTATCGTTCTCGATGCCCAAACAACATTATAATATATGAATTCGTTGTTGCTGTATTATTAACGTTGGTTCACTAATGCTAAATCTTTAGTCCTTTTGAATAGACCATGTTGATATTCGAACAACCTCCATACATACATCAATAAAGACAGTAATTTTATTGGAGTTAGACTTTAAATCGTTGTAGTCAAGACAACGAAAAGTTTTTTTTGTATTATGTCTATATTGTTTTTGGTTTACAACGCTGTTATGATACACAATAATTTACATCCTCGTATTAAATTGTTACCACAATTCTGCTCAAAATGTAAACCAAAAACAAACGTTGTAGTAAAGGTAAATCAGTTAATAAATGTAAGGATAATTTAAAAGAATTTTGAAACTTCTGTATATGTATTGCACTTAACACCATTGGTTGTTTTTTTACAAACCCCCCTAAAAATGACCTTACAAAAGCTATGCACGGTCTTATAAAGTAATGTGCACACATCGTAATTGAGAATGACCCACTGATGAGAAAATGGATCGGTTAAATAGTATAAATAAACATGGTCGTTTACATTGTTTTAGATGTTAGAGTGGCGAAAATAACAACACTTAGATAATGTCTAGTCGGTAAAAACAAAAGGGGACGGATTTCAATCAAGTATTGCTTATTACTACACTATTTTAATGCCCTCATTTTGTTCACACTTGTTTACAACCATTTGATCAAACATACTTGAAGAAGAAGATCAGATCAAATAAATAATAGAAGTAAATGGATGTATTTTATGCAACTGAATCAGGAGCAAATTTAATGGTACAAACATGTTAATTAATTTGTAATTATTCAAACTAAATGTGTCACCTTCAAAGTGAAATATTCGTAAATGGGCAAAAAATAACATTAATATATAAATATGATATGATACATCGTATATCAAACATAAAATTTAAAACAACAAAAACAGAAATTCAAATATCAAATCACATGTTATTTCTGTAAAAACAAGTCCATTACATTTGCACATAAGAACATGGCCAAATATAAGCCTTTGAAAACATGCATCTCACGAAATTATAAGTGAGTGTTTAACTCATGCAGATATATCTATGACATATATTTAATTTAATAACTTCGCGAGGGAAGAGAAACTTGAGTATTGATAAATGGTTGCTATCAAGATAAATATTGAATATTTTACATGATTATATTTACTGTGAGCATTATAAGAGTAATTCAAATTAACACACTACAAGCATATTATAAGCAAAATAATATGTGTATTTGATTACAAATAGCTACACATACGTATTTTGAATAAAGAAATACAATTCATTTGATTGGTTGGAAAATCTATTTTATCAAAGTTCCATTAAATCTAAAAAAAATCAGCGGAAATTTCGTAAAGTATTTCGTAAAATAGAGTTACACAATAAAAATTCAATGTTCCTTATATCAATATCCAAAATTTCAAAGCCAGTTGTGTTCTGGTAACATAGATGTTTGTAGATATAAAATGCACGTTTTTATTTTTTCGTGTCACAATAAATTCCAGTTTTATTCCCCGCACTGATATCTATTCATGCGACACATAAACACTAACATGGTACCATTTTAGTGTTCTTGTGTCGTATGAATAGATATATATTCGGGAAATTTAAAGTAACAATAATACTCAAAAATCAACGGAAATTTCGTAAAGTATTTCGGAAAATAAAGATACCTAATAATAAATCAATGTTCCTCATGGCAAAAGCCAACATTTCAAAACGATATGTTTTCTGGTTACATGGATGTTTGCAGATATAAAATGCTTATTTTTATTTTGTTGTGCCACAATTAATTCCATTTTATAACCCCGCGACTATATCTATTCATACGAAAATTGAACACTAAAATGGTACCATATTTAGTGTTCAAATGTCGTATGAATAGATATAGGCTCGGGGTTATAAAATGGAATTAATTGCGTACACAAAAAATTAAAAACTATCATTTTATATCTACAAACATCCATGTTACCAGAAAACATCTCGTTTTGAAATTTTTGCTTTTGCTATAAGGAACATTGATTTATTATTAGGTATCTTTATTTTATGAAATACTTCACGAAATTTCCGTTGATTTTTGAGTATTAATGTTACTTTAAATGGATTTTATTGTGTCACAAAGAATAAAAACGTGCATTTTATATCTACGAACATCTATGTTACCTGACCACATCTGGCGTTGAAATTTCTGCAATTGCTATATGGAACCCTGATTTTTTTATTTTTTTTTTCGAAATATTGTACGAAATCTTCGTTGATTTTGAGTAGTAATGGGTCTTTAATATCGTTATACTAGAATATTGTATGCACAAAGATCTAATAAAGGCATAAACTGTTTATTTCATTTCTGTGACAATATGCTTTATGAGTGTAAAATGCTCAATCATTTACTTGTGTCATGAATAAAACGGTTTATTGTTTTCAAAAAATTCTGTTGTTTCTATTTCAATCCTAGACTCCATTTCGTAAAGAGTAACACTAAAATAAATTACATTTGTGGCAAATAATATTTTGAAACAAATACTTTAGCACTTCAAATGTAAAGAATGATCTGTATTTTCCATTATCTTTTTGACATTAAAACGCAGGCGGAAACCAAACATCAAAAGTAAATTTAAATAATGAAATATAATCTAACTTTGTCTTGTAAACTTACACTTTTCCTACGCAAACGTTTGCCAAACTAATAAACATTATTGCTTTAGCGCCATTGGTCGATTTTCAAATAAAACATTTTCATTGGGCCATAAAGCTGATTAGGAAATGAAGTGAGAAACAGAGGAAATAAAATATTCTTTTATGTTGAAACCATATTGCAAAACGCTCTTGGTGGCGGTTTCTTTAAGGCCAATTAAATGAAAAATATGCAAATCTTGATAATTCAAGAACCTATAAAACCACCTTTAATTAAAACTTTTCTATCCTTTTACTATTAAGATTTATCATAGTGTCGCTGTTCTGGTTGATATTGGAATCGCCTTTTAATTATATAAATGTGATCAGTATTTGATAGATACAAAACATAATAACAAATGAATTAACGCAATGTGTGTGGTACTTTGGTATTTTTTCATTTTTTTTCTTTAGGAAGACAAGCCATAATGTATGTAACATGTTGGCTTGGTGAGTAATGTTATTCGTTAATGTACGATGCGAACCCAAATGTAAATATGTTTTGTTCCCTGGTGTTTTTTGTCTGTTTGTGTGATCTTTATTACTTTATTTTTCAGAAAAAAATGGAATCATCTTATTAAATGCAGAAAACGTTTGAAAACAAGCTCTGTGATTTAAGTCTCAATCAACGGAGATCCGGACCAAGATTTTCTTCAGCAGTTGTAACCGAAATTCTAAAGATAACAAAAAAAAACTTAAAAAGAAAAATACGTTCAACCTGTTTAACGTAACAAACATATTTTGCAGAGAGGTTAACAGTATTCTTATTTACGTTTAATACCAAAATATATCAGATTTTCCTGAATATGTAATGCTTTCCTAGGGCGCAACAAATATCCATTAACTGCTAACAATGCATAAACATAAAAGTTATAATAGAGTGATTTTGGATAGATGCTAACATAATTATTAAAACAATATTCCAACATTTGCCGATTACATAACGTGCATATCTCAGTTGTACTAACACGTTCGTTAGCGCTTTGAATCATTCAGTATTTATCTCAAACTCAGTCTATTTAGCTTATTAAAAGGGGAGAGGGGACTGCAACGTCGAAATAAACATGCGTTGTAACAATAATATGTACGATATTTGATCCATTAAAATACCTATCGGTTCCTGCATAATTTGCTTAAAAACAAATTACAAGTAGCATGTGTTCGACTGATTGCTAAAAAAATCGTTTTTGCTATTAATCGTTAATAGGGCTTGACGATGGTTTTTGTTTTTGAATCTCTGTAAAAACGCGTACCAACAAGCAAGCTATCGCCGTGTGTTCGTCTAACAACCCATTAAATCTGAGCGATATTCTTTCAGTTGTTTCACATAAATATTTAATGCAATATTTTGTGACTCTATAAACACGTTATGAGAGACCTATTAACTTGGCCCGAGGCCCCAAAACACTCAATTTGCCATTGATTTTCAGTCCGAATAACGCAGAGCATAGCTACAAATAAAACAGAAGTTAGTATAATGTGTACAGTCATAAGTCAGAATTTTGCAACTGAGCTTGTCACATATAATTTAGATGTGTTTGTGTTGTCGTTTTTTGGATTAAATTGTGTTGCCACCAAGTAAACCGGATGTTATCAAATGAAATCAAATAAAGTTGTGTGTGTAAATAAGTTTCTCGATGTTTATTTTCGATGCATATACATTTGAGATAATGGTGATGTAAATAATAAAGATGATTGGCACGGGTCTTATACATAAAGCCAAACGGAAACATGTAACTGAGTGCTTGCAACATTGGAATAATTTATTAATTCTCATGTTTCCACTTTCGAATAATTCTGGAATATTACTGTTAAGTGAGAACTCTGTAAGTGTCAATGAAAAAATGGGCTCGTCCAACTTGAAATTTGCCCAATGAAACAGATTGGATAAATGCCTGTTTCCGCGAATAAGGGGGTCATCTTCAATTTTATAGCGTTCTCGTCACTGTTTGCCACCTTAATTTAGTTAATAAAACATACATAAGTGACAACATTCTTTCGTTTAGTGCTTATATGCATGGGCACAATGAGAGAGTTGTGCACAAGGTATGTGAAGGAAACTTGAAGCTAAAAAACAGTCATGATGGCCGATGTTTGGCGTTGCTGTTTCTACTGCAATTTTCCGAAATTTAGACCACCGCTTACATGGTTGGCATCTTTGCGGCGGGATGGGACGTGCAGACACGATAGACGTGTATGTGCACTGTTAACTTTCGTATGTAATTAAGAAAACATATGATTCAAAAGTCCTGAAGGTGATGCTGAACATTAATAGACTTGTGTTTGAAATGAATCCTGATTATATTGATTAATTTAATCAATCAGTTTTGAAAAATGTATTTCAAGCTTACTCTTGGCCCGATGCCTTAAGGTATGCTTTCCAATTAGGTCAAGTGGAATTTTTGAAGACACTGGACCGAAAGCGATTCTAATTTCGTAATTTTTAATTAGTAAAGTGGTTCTTTCTTGCTGTCACAGTTGAGTTTAACTTTTCTGATACTAGTTGAACAACTATGTTAGTTCGTTGTCGCAATCAATTTATGCTAGATTCCTAGTCATCCTAACACCGTGTGTGCTGCGGATGTCCCTTGTTTATCCATTCAAAACAGCAACTTATTAGAATCCGTGTGGGTATACGTTAATATCAGGCATAACCTGTATTTGTTGCAGGTTTTTGTTTCATTCATGCATTTGTAATATAAACAGATATTTTGGTTAAATAAGTATTTTAATTTTGCAACATTTATTCTTAACAATTTGGAAAGTTAGTGTCGGTATTTAGTTAAACTCATTTCCGTCTGAGAATTTAGTAAAAATCAATTTCGTTTCCCACCTACAGTTATTCCTCATATTTTGGTTATGTAGCTTTAAATAATGTATATAATTATAGAATAAGTTGAAAATGTAACACATAATTCTGTATATAATTTTTTGTTTATGTTGTTTTGTTGTTTGCTTTTAATCAATAAATCGTATAATTAGGAAATGTTTCTGTAGTGTGTAGACAAATGCGTTAAAAGAAGAGAAGCCATGCATAACAATCTATCTTAATAGCTTAACATGAATATAGTTTGGTAAAAAAAAAGACAATTATTAAGAAGCTTTTTATTCCTGTGGGTATAATATTAATTAGAAATGTTCTAAATATATTTTATAGTTTTTTTTTAATATTCAATAATTTTCTTTTATTATTTCATTTTGATTTATTTAAAGTAAAACCAAATTAAAATGTTCATAAACGGAAGACTATAATCAACAAAATAACAGTTAATAATTTTTTTTATAAAATGTAGATCTTTAAATTATTTCGTAATTATTTTATAATATTATAAGTATTCCAAAACGTAAAACACAGCTCAGTGTACACAGGTATTAAGAATATGTATGTATGCGTATATAATGAACTAAATTTTAGCCAAAAACAAAAAAGGAATAGATGAAATTTATTTGTTCGTTTGTTTTTAAATAACTTCTATTTATTGTTTTATATTTTGTTATAAAATGTTTAAAACAAATAACATAGATGGTTTGCAGTTAAAATAAGGATTTCAATCCGTAAAATGTTAATTTGAACAAATATATAAATATTTCCATTTTTATAAAAGAGGTTTTCCATGTCCATTTTATAGCACAAAAACAACAAACAGAGATTTTGAAATGTAAGCGATAATGTTTTATATCTCTTGTGGGCCGACTTATATAATAATGTAAACATACTTGAATGGACAATAATGTTAAAACTGATAACGAACACAATTCAATTTGAGTATCACATGTTTTTGATGGATTGGAATATAAAGCAAAATGGGATTTTTTTTGGAGGGAATCATTAAAAGTTTCTTTAGTTAATGAAAAAAAGTCTTAAAATCTTCATTTGTAAAATATAATTAATGTTAGGTCAACTGCTGAAAACCAGTTTTTAATGTACTGATGTTTCCGAAAATATTTCAGAAGGACTAAATTGGTAAATATTTGTTTTCATGCAATTAAAATATCGGTTACATTTATCGTACAGTGTAGAGTAAACAAAGCGGTCAAATAAAACCCTCCATTTTTCAGATCATTGACTATGCATAAACCCGGTAAACACAAATATGGCGTTTACAATTACAACCCCTGAGAGGGCCGTATTATTCATCGATTTGTTTACTTTTTTCAAAACTTCAATAGAGCATCTGTGCGCAGGAAAAACGTTTTGTTTCTTTGCGAAAACCGAAATCATACACAAAATTGATTTTATTGGAAAGGTAGCGGAGACTTGCGATAACTAGAACAGATAAGAAACTTTTGAAGTCGCCCATTTTATGTGGTAAGGAACTGGCATTATTTGAAACAGCCACGGCAAATATAAACACCGTGGGCCTTTAAATGGCCCATAAAATTCCCAAGTAGTGTTATTATGTTGCTATCGCGTCCTGGTGGCCATGTCATTGATGTCCAAAGGAGACCCTTGCATCTGAGTCGTCTCTGCGCTTCTCTCATTGCTTACATGTTTTCCTATGTTAGTTGCAATATCTTTTTCGTGCACCAACATTTTTATTAAAATTGAATATAAAAATACGTTTCTTCGAGGAAATATGTATGTTTTTATATTATTTGGCGTTTGTTTGATTTTATAAACGAAAAATTGTGTTTGAGATACATTG
This sequence comes from Dreissena rostriformis, assembly GCA_007657795.1. Taxonomy (NCBI): domain Eukaryota; kingdom Metazoa; phylum Mollusca; class Bivalvia; order Myida; family Dreissenidae; genus Dreissena; species Dreissena rostriformis. The sequence goes on along the minus strand of VMBQ01000482.1, from coordinate 113,557 downwards.
CGGTACATTTAACACGTTGTCGTTTAGGACCACTAAGAAAAGCATAATTAAACAAGTATTTTATTTTGACCTGAAACTAACAAATAAGTAGTTTCCTTTGTCTCATTCGTCTTAACCATTCTGTATATGGTTGTCTTTTGGTTTTGTTGATTGTATACGATACATTTGTACATGCCATTGCTTATTGTTGGTATTAGATTGTGTATAATTATTTCAGTTCTTTTGTTTTACTTATATTGTGTTGAAATTGTTTATTGCGCAAGATTATATAAAAAACATATACTGGCAGTTATTTTCATAAGTTCTGTCATAACATCAACAAGGTGACCTTACAACTGCAACATGTTCAGCTAGGGATTCTTAAACGTTAATCATGCGTGCTTATTATATTTAGATTTAGACTTTAACTACTTCGGCGCCCATCTAGATCTCCTGTAAATATCACGTTATGATGACATACGATGCTTAATATCCTGCTACTATACACTATGGGAGACCACGTGTTACTTGTCGCCGACTTGGCAGCGTCACTGCGCGCTTATTCATAATGTTTTCTATGTTGTTGTTAATTTAAAAAATGTAGTACATACATGTATGTGTTTATTAAAGGAAAGTTATTACTATGCAGTAACTTCATTAAACTAAACGATGGAAGGTAATGTTTGCACTAGCAATAATAAGTTTCTAGTGTTTCATTCAGAAATAGACTGTCGTGTAGAAAGCGTAATTGTTATAACATTGTGATCTGAGGGGCATGCGTTTTATTCTCAGTCGTATTTAAATTATTCAAACTAAGATGAAAATGACAAGATGAGTGTAATGAGGAATATTCAAATCGAAAACGCACATAACTCGAATATGATGTTTAATAGTTTATTTCATCATTCATTAGGCTTTAAGCCCATGAGTACACACATATAACAACACAATCTATTCACTGATGGTCAATGACGTTAATAATTTTTAACGGAACCAAGATCAAATCAGAATATCGACACATGAAATAGAACAACTAGCAACAATTTTCTTTCCTTAGTTAATGTTAGCCGAGAAATAACTGCCAATCGTATTTAATATATACTCGTGAAGGATCGAACAATCGGGAAACTGTAGATATGGCTGCAGACTTGAAGTCGGCGGCTTCTTACACATGATATTCTATAAGGACTATAAGCAATCATCCAAGAGTAATTGGTGGAATGTACCCAAAACACTGATCTTGCTATTGTGACAACATTGAAATGAAAACTTTTAATATAAAACACAATTCAATTTCATTATGTCTGATATATATTTGTACGAAAAACACTTTGACATGAGAAATATATCATGTTAAATGTTAATATTTTCGCAACAAACCATTTGATAAATACGAATGTGCAAACTATTATATGCGTTACGTTTTTTAATAACTTGCTTAGCGCTATTATTCATAAAATGTTTAACGAAACCCTAGCGGCATAGCAATAAATAAATGTCGCCAATTGATAAAAAAGCCAACTAATTATTTATCAGAAATTATGACGTATGTGTTTGAACTTCTAAAACTGTATTGCTTATTTTATACATACATATAAATGATTGCTGAGCATTGTATTAATGTCGTACTTGATGATATTAATTATGCAAACTATAAGCTATTTTGTGACGTAATTTTATGATGATTATTTCAGGTTTATATATGCAAAAACATAATTTGAATAAATCAGAACTAGACAAATACATTTTTATAAACCAAAAACATATTTCTTAGCTAAATGCCTATTGGTGATAATCTAAATATGTTCGATTTTAAAATTACCAATTAGGCTTGATAAAAGTCGAATATTTTCAATGCTATGAGATGACATTCACGTTTAAACGATAAAGAAGTTTACCTAGACTTTATCATTTATCTGTTAAGATTGATGATTGTCAATGAACGACACTATTTCTCAAATATAGTTCTAAGTCGCGAGTGCTATTTATGTTTTGTTATTTTATATAAAAACGATTACCCTTGTTGAAAACATGACACAATTTTTGAAAATTACAATTTTTTGAAAACGTTCCGTTGACCAATATGTCAACATGTCGCTGTAATGTATGTGTAAGTAATAGATATTGTGAAACCAAATACAAGTATAATGAATGTATCGTTACTGTATTGTCAAACGAGGAACTGTGCGCGTGTGTAAAAACAAAAACTCAAAACGTAAAGCTATTCATTAATTTGATTGATATCATTTTTATTTTAAAATAATAATAATAAAAACAATAATTGTACAATAAATAGTGTGAATTACTTTTCTGCGTAGACAGGGAGGTGATTAAAACTTTATTACTAATACGCTGGTAGCTAATTATTCAACGTATGTATTGCCCTGTGCTGTAAAATCATCTGGACACTTGCCTAAAATAGAAGACTAGCGGTAACCAGAATGTTTTGTTGTGATAATGATCATGGAGTTTTATTTTTTATATATAGTAGCACTACGACTGTTTGATACACAGGTATATTTCGAAAGACGTTATACATGTGGGGGGTTTTTTAAAGAAAAAATAATTTCTGTCCTCAACGATAATATTTGTAAACACGTTTTGAGAGAGACCTGGCATAAATTTAAATTTAAAAGATAAATAAAAACAAATACTCTTAAAAGAAATATTTACCGCCGGCTGCATGAGTACCCGGAAAAATGAATTTTAAGATTCTAAACATTTCAAGTATATGGAAGTGTGAATGACATACGCTGCCAATACAAGTACCAACTTTGCCTGCAGAGGGGTTGTTACAGAACAAAATATATGTTGCTTGGCATACAAATGGTCATATATTCTGAAACCTCGTACTTCTTCTACACACATTGATAAAAATGTTTTTTCCCTGTTCTCTTGTGTTTGATCAGCAGAGTTATTGTTGTTTCCGCCATATAATAAACAAAAAAATATATATAAATAATCTAATCTAGGGCACCGCGTTGAAACGGCTAATACAAAACCTTGCGGTGAGGTTTCATAACATGTTATATTGCTAGCCTAACTTAGACCAGAATAAATAACAATACAAACACGTGTCTCCGTGTATAGGAGGAAAACTCCCCTACACAACACCATAGAGTATAGACATGACCGGATACCTGATACCTACATAAAACACGCACATGAATACTTCTATAGGCATATTGAAACAATATAATATTGCATTTTGTGTTGACAGCTGTTTGAAGTCGCACCAAACCTTGCAGTCTAATCAACAAAACAATCAACCGATAAAATTAAGAATAAAGTTTGGGGCTAGCATTTAAATTTAGAGCGTTTTAATTTTACAAGTTATGTTCAAGTAAATGATAAATAAAATGGAGACACACTTTGCGCGTAAACGTTTCCTTAACTATAATCGATGAGCACGAAAAGTGCGACTTCCTGCAGTTGAAACGTAATTCTCTTATTACCATTTAGTTCTAACGTAACACCGAGGCTGGATAATTGTTTTTGTAGCAGAAGGGGCGATGATAGCAAACAAACTTAACAAAAATGTTGAAAATGTCATCTCATCGTGTTTCGGCATGTTTTCAAATACGTCATAAAACACTTAATCTGTACTTAGTAAGGGCCGTAGATTGCTTACAGGTGTTTCGTTTATGTGTTGTTACCTAAGCCTAATGCAGTTTCGCCATGGGCATTTCGGAACCATGATACAGCATTGTTACCTTTTGACGGAATCGCAATTAAATGGCAGTGAAGATCGTAAACAACGCTGGCGATTTTAGAGATAGTGTTTTTGAAAAATGTTAAAATTGTTCAAATATTTAAGCCCATTATATCAACTTTTGTGTTTAATTTACGACCTTAGCTTTACAGCGAGAATATAAATAGTGTTGCATTAAAATAAATGCTGTAGTATTTAAAAAAAAATCGTATCCCGATAAATCAACATTAAATTTCAATCTCTTTCTTAAATTGATTAGTTGGAAATTCAACTATTTTGCTATAGGATCGAATGTATTGTATCTTTATTTGTATACTTTTGATTAACGTTGAACGTATTATAAATGACGCGATTCTTAAAATATAAACAAATATACTAAATGTTTACTCACAACAGAACAGAGATAGCCAATATGAATAATCTACGACTCCTGCATATCAGGCAGAAGATCTCTTCTGACACACAACAACACACGACCAGTGCTTTCAGGCGAAATTTGCGCCTAATCATAATAGTATATGACCCATAATGGTTTGTATATAGCATTAAATCAACGTGTTCTTTCGATTAGTGACTGTTATCTAGGGACAAATCAAATTGAATTTCCAATGTTAATGTATTGTTTGACACTAACACCATCATATCAATCTGTGTTAAAGGAAAAGCACTTACGTGACTTTGTGCATGGGACTGACGTCTATAAAACTTGTAAAAATAATTGTTTTATTTGTATTGAATATTTAGATGTGTGTTCATTAGTTGTTTTTTCCAATGTATTTGTGATATTCAGAATATTGCTTGCCCCTTCGAAATTATGATTTTGAAATTGTATCTTTGTTATCTAACTCTGTGTTTTAATCTATACTTGCAACCATGCTGGTTCATCATTTTGCATCATCAAGATTATCAAAATGTATTCAATATAGATTGACATTGTTAAAAAACAAACGTTGGCAATAACCCGTTTCTGTAACATGTATCAAACACATGTGCTGTTGATATTTTCACTATTGTTACATGAACTGTTATTCTCTCCGATGACTGTGTCTAGGCTTTACAATGTCTGTCCTTAACTTTTGGAAAATAGAAGACAGGTAAACCATTACTTGGTAGTTTGTCAACAAATTTAAATGCTAACCATATCTTAACTACCGGTATTAACTGGATGCTTTGAAGCAGTGAATCTCAATATAATAGTAACGAACCATTACATGTTATTTAAAACAGAATACCCTCCTTCCACCCGCTCTGTGATGGAATCTAACGAAAACACAGTTTACGCCTTACTACATTTATAAGCTTATAATTTGCCTTGTTGAACATATACAGCGTGGATTATTAATAAATATGTATTTATGCGATATGTCAGTTTAGCCGCAGTTGCAATTCTTTCCAAAAATAGTTAATATTTTTTTTTATAAATCCTGTATAATAAAGCTTTATTTTGATTTCATTAATCAACAAATGATGTATAACTTTCCAAATTAAGTTGTTTGTTAAAATGCAACATTGTGTTATGTCCATTTTTAACTATCAATAAATAATATACTATGAATTATATAATGACAGTCAGTAAGTAAGTATATAATTATCATTAGTGTGAATACAATGAGGTGGATAAAACACACCTTTATGATGAACACATATTAAACAGCGTACTGTATGCATGTGAGGGGATAATAATAATAATAAAATATTAAATTGAAATCTATTTTAATTTCACAGGGAAGTTAATTATTTTCCTCGTTTCATCATGACCTTTATTACCCTTTTAAATTGTTATTTAAAGTCAGAATATTAACATATACACACTTGAATGACATCTTTGTTTCAGTCTACCATCCAATATCATATGAGCCTTCAAAATAAGAATGCTGCATAGTTATTATCGTCATCTAGCGCAATAAATATTGTTCAATATATCAATAAAAACACAACTGCAGATGAATCAAACCTTCATACAATCCCTAGACCACACAAAGACCTTGCTCGAGCCATAAATTATACAAAAATAATGGACTGAAATGTTTATTGCGGTATAATCTAGCAAGGCGCGCCGAATGTTGATTAAATCGTCTTCTCTGAAGACCACGTCTGCCATTTCCAAAAGAGAAATGGAAATAAACACAGTACGACACCGAAATAAAGAACCACTTTCAGAAAAACGCAACCACTTTTTAGAGAAAAACAGTAATAGTGTCTTCCACTCGCAGCAGTTTGAACATTTTACTTTGGCACTGGCATACAAACACACCATTTCCTTTTGGAAAAAAAAGGAACTGGTGTGTTTGTATGCCAAAAGGAACTGGTGTGTTTGTATGCCAGTGCCAAAGTAAAATGTTCAAACTGCTGCGAGTGGAAGACACTATTACCGTTTTTCTCTAAAAAGTGGTTTGTTTCAAATCATGCTGTTGTTGTTTGTTTTTGTTGTGTTTCTATTATCATTCGGCGTTTTATGACCTATTGAATGTTATATTAATGTATTATTAACGAAACTGCACGACACTGTCTGGTCACAGTATTTAAAATGTATGTTTCCGCCTGCCATAATGTTAATGATTGTTGTACTAGAAGTATTTGCAATATATGGAGAACAATCTTAATATGCACTCCTCTGAAATGATTGACCGTAAATATTGAAGATTGGTGAAAGTGTTGCCAAGTGAATGCAGAAGACATGTAGGACGAGGTTACTGTGACGTCCGCTCGTGTAAGCCCATATCGGACATACAAGCTCCGTATTCACCATTCCGTTCACGGACAAAAACACACAATATAAACTAATCCAAAAAAAAAGACTCTGTCTTTGATGAACACGGATGCCACCATAATAGGTCAAGGTCAAAGTCAGATATGGTAATATCGATGGGTATGGCATAGCTTTATGCAGTAACTGTGTAAGTATCAAAGACTTGAAGCAAGCGGTATTGGTGATAGACGAAACGGTCAAACTTTAGTCTTCAAAGATTGAAAGTGTTATTTATTTTAACTGCAAATTGTGGTTAAGGCCAATGTAAGGTTCAATAATATGCGTTAATCATTTATTATTATACGCTACATCAACGGTGTACGTATCCAAGAGTTGCTGCAAGGGTCTTGATGCTAGACGATACGGTAAACTCTTCTTAACCAAGAACCAACCGAATGAGGTTTAGGTTGTAATTCTAAAATCACCGCACTCTGTCACGCACAGACGGTTTTAAATATGTTAAGTCCAAATTTTGTGAGGTTCAAAGCAAAGTTGATGTCTGATCATATAAGTGGATAGAGAATGATTAAACGGTACAAATGTGTATATAACATGTATATGTAAGTAAGCAAGCTATGAAACACGCGATGTTGGTGCTAGGCGATGCGGTAAATATCTTAACCAATAAATAGCTCATTTGAATTGGTATAGGTCGAAAATTAAGTCACATGTAAATTTGAGGTTGGATGATATTAGTAGATAGCGATTGGTTAAAAGCAACAACCGTGAAAGCATGTAAGTTTTGTAAAAAGCGATTTTGTGCTTGGCGAAACGGATAAATTAACTTTACCAATTTACAAACCATTTTCAACATTATAGTTCCAACTAAGGTTAAGGTTAAACTTGAGGTTCTGTGATATGGATTGTAAGGAAATGTCCATACGCAACACATGTGTGAGTACCAAATAGTACAATCACAACGTGTTGATGCTAGACAGAACTGTGAAGTCTCGGACGGACAGACGGACAAGGCAATCACTATATGCCTTGCGCATCAATACGTCACTTTCTTGTCGGAAGTATCCCCCGTATGTCAGAGGGCATTGTTGCTTCAGTTTTGATATTTGTTTTATTAATTAGATAACGAGGGTAAAATGTGTGACGCATATTTGTTATGTGTAAAGCCATAGACAAAAGGAAACCATGAAAATTAACAACGGGCAATAACTTGTAATTACAGAAAGCATTATTAATGGTTCATGTGCACTACAATCTCCCTCAATGCGAGCTTCCTACCAATAAGGTTTCAAGTTAAACCTTTAGAGTTGTTTAGATTTAAATATACAAAATCAAATAATGTTTAACAAGAGTTATGGCTTCTCTGCATTGGACTTTCTTTCAATGAGATATATTTACCTTTGAATGTTCACGTAGATAACTCATTTAGTTTTGGAGATACTCTCCGGACAAATTTTTATAAAATATTACAGTGCAATAACTTTAAAAAAATATATGAAAGCAAAAGTAATGAGTCTTGTGCACTGCAATTTCACGCAATGAGTTTTAGATTCATATGAAGTTTCAACTTGATAAATCTTATATTATTTAGATACGCTCCGGACAAAATTTTAAGATAAAAAGTTAAAGGGCAATAACTCTACTAGACGGAAGCAAGAGATATGGTTCGTGTACAATGCACTTCCCCTCATTGTGGTATATTAAACTATGAAGTTTCAATGGTATACCGTGTAAAATTGTCAATATATGCCGCGAACAAAATGTTAACTTTGTTCACACATATAGTATTTTACCATCCTGTTTAATGGAATAAATAACTCATTTAGGTTTAAGAGTAATTCATTTTCAAACTTCAAACTAGTGTATATCTAAAACACCGTTTTTGGAATACATCCATTCACAGAGAGTTGTATTAATTTTGAAGAATGTACCGGCATGAACATGTATGCGATTTTAATTTCGACACTTTTTGTCAAAACATTTAACAACAAAGGAATATCAACAGGAAAAGTTATTCCACATATAACAATAAATCTGTTAAAAATAATATTCAGCGTATATCCTTTCCAAACAGGCTGACCGCTTACTGACCTTGGTATCCTCCGGAATGGAATGTATAACGTTAAAAGAACGTGCAACCTGTTTGGAAAATAAATGTTAGCTGTAAGTACACCATCTCTGAGTATACACTCTCTGGCTAATATAAAAGGACACGCGCACAATGTAGGAAAATGAAATGCCGGACAGACGGACGGATGGATAGTCCGACTGCTATATGCCACCCCACCGGGGGCATAAAAATCAGCTCAATATCTGAGAAAAAGTTGCGTAAAAAACTCTGGAAAACTATTATTATAGAAAAAAATAAGTCCAATGCCCATAAATTTGACAAAAATCAATGGACCGGAACAGATTTCACACTTCATCTGTAGGTCATGTAGGTAGACGCACCTACCAAAAATCAGCTCAAGATCCGAAAGCGCTGCGTAAAAACCTCTGGAAATGATTATTATAGAGAAAATTTCTAAGTCCAATCTAATGTCGGAGTTGTAGACGATTGAATTCAACGAGGAAAATACTATTATGGTTATATGTCAGTTATTTGGTATTATACTTTTGTTAATAAAGGATTTTGATTTTCAAAGTTTGCTTATCTTCTGCGTCAACATTATACATTTCTGAAATCTAAAACTTTAAACATTGGTGTGAATTTCACACCAACGTTTAAGCTTAAGTTTTCAGAGAGGTGCTGATTTACTTGTTGTATTGCATAAATGTATATCACGAAAAAGTTTTCATTAAGCATTGCAATTCACCTTGTACAATGCCAAATTAAAAAACAAAAATCGTGAGGTTAGACCCCTTACGCATCCTCCCCGGTTTGGCAGCTCCCCCCCCCCACCAGTCAAAAATGTCTGCGTACGGCCCTGGATTACGTCAATCAAGGTCCATACAGGGTAAGACAGCTTCGCCAAACAATAAACAGTTCATTCTTTCATTATTCGATGTTGTTTTCTTTAGCTACAAATTAAATCTTTAAAAAGAATGTCCGTGTGTCGCACAGAATAGTGTGGATGTCCAGAAAGTGTACATAGTTTATGTTAAAACACCCTATAACGCTCAAAATCTACGACTATTACGTACAATCTTTCATAAAATAAAGTTACCCCATATATAATCAGTGTTGGTGTGTCGTGTGAATAGATATCGTTGTTGGGATATTTAAATGGAATATATTGTGCCACCGAAAAATTAAAAAAGAGTATTTTGTATCTTGTTAAATCTATATTACCAGACCACATCTAGCGTTGAAACTTTGGCTATTGCTATAAGGAACACTGATAATATATGGGGGTCACTTTATTTTATAAATATTTTACGAAACTTTCGTTGATTTTCGAACGTTATAGGGGCTTTAAGGAATCGGTTTTCGACTTTTTTTTTTAATTTTTATAAAATTCCAATTTCGTTTATTTACTTGTTAATTTTCTTCTGATCTTGTAATATAGTTACTTAGTTCAAATTGTTTATTTGTTGGTGTTGTTGTTGTTTGCTTCGTTTTGTTTATTTGAAAAAAGAATGCCTCACGTCGTATCTTGTGAACATTAAATGAACTATTTCAAAAACATTAGATGTTAACAATATGGTGTGTAATGAATGACAATAAACTTAATATGTGGTGTCGGTGTACATTTTGTAAGTGTTTAATTTACATTCAGTCGTTCGACGCTTATAAATGATTCACTGGAAAATTAGATATAAAAAATGTAACGAAACACACTTTTAATAACGTTTCGCGGCTAAATTATATGTAGCTCTATATTTGGATAGAAAATATTTATTTTTTCTTGCTAAATTTGGATATTTTAACCAGGCCTTTACCAAGGATTTAATTGAAACACATGGTCATAGACCCACGGTTGGCATCGGATTTGAATTAATATGTCGTCTACTAACTTCTTTATTACTTAAGCTAAGACAACCACTTATAGATTTTTTTATTTTTTATTTTTAAATAAAGGCACAGAGGTACACTGGAATTACAAAATGTAGACACAGGTATACCCTTCTTTGTAAATTGGGCACAGTGGTAATCCTGATCTGAAAATGTATGCTGTGCTGTAAAGATTGATGTAAATCTGTAATTTTCCATGGATAAAGGACATGCGCATCGTAGGCTTATGTAGAAAAATGTTATTTCTCTAGTTGTTAGTTGCATTTTATGCAATTTTTTATCACAATAGGACTTTAAGAAAGCAGTACATACACAAATATAAATAATGCGTGAATGTATCAATTTGTGAGAGTATAAAGACATTATGGAGCAACATTTTATCGTAGACCTTATCACTGAACTTAACTTATCTAATAAAAATTAATTATGTAATAAATGTGTTTATCATTAGCCTCAAAAAGTAGAAAATATGCATGATTTAAATCAGCATATTATACACTTTCAGTCTGTGCAGTATTTACGCTTGTCTGCACGATAACCAATATTAAAGACTCACTTCAAAGGACCGCCCACATTGCTTGCGCAGTCAACGCCCACCGTGGTTACTGCGCAGATGCAATCGCGCGCATCCAATATGGCCGCCTCATTGCTGAATGATGGATTCGGACCACACGCTTCGCCCTTATGATCGTATACGAGCCGAACCTCGCGCACTGTTGAAATGCGTTTTACTGCTGTCTTGAAACGGTTATGACTCTTTAAGGTGAGTTTTCATTACACTTATAAACGTTTATTTTCCGACGCTTGTTTCATGTTTATTTTCATTATTAATGATTGGATATTTTTCTCATAATGCAACAAATACTATTTGTGTATTATTATGATGTTGTTTGTATATATTTTTATGATGTTGTTCAAGGTTATGTTTAATATGCATGTACTATGCTTGTAGTGATTGTTCTATTGCGGTGGCGTTCTCTTGAATTACGCAAAAATGTTGTCTGTAATAAATACTTATTTGCAATATACTGGTTAATAAGGTACAATAAACTATGTACCAATGTAACCCCTAAGAAAACAAAAAGGATACTTTGTAAAAATGCAACAAAAGCCATTATAAGTAACTTACAAGTTACACTTGTGGTAACAATAACATATTTACATGTAGTTTCATCATCATCATTGTTGTGGCTGTATACATCATCAGCATAGACATAATTTCGCAAATACGTTGAAAACAATCGATTTGCGTAATGTTCATAATGATAATGTGTTCCGATTACATCAGGGATAAGTTGGGTGGGGAACTGGTATATATTTATTTTAATGAACCGATTAAATTACCCATCCTTTGAGTTGTTGGTACGAAAACATATGTAAGATACCATTTCATGTTGTGTAAGCAGTCTCCAAATTTGTGGGATGGCGTTTCCGTCAGTTTCCAAATTTGGTAAGAGGTACATTTGGAATATGTTGCTGGGGCTTATACAATAATTTCATTGGTCAAATATGATGTTATTTGTATTACTCTCTTTAGATTCATTTGAACTCCCTGTTGAAAGTCGCCCAAAACATCAGAACATAAAAATACTCTGAAATTAGCGGTTCGTAGTGTTTATGAGTATAAAAATATAAACGTTTGGGATGTAAAAAGGTATTGTTCTGTAAGTTGACATCATTTTTATGTTATTATTAGTCTATGAATATGTGTGTATCTTTTCTGAATGTGCTTCATACGTAAACTCCTGTATACATTTAGTTTGAGTGAATAGTATAATTCTGATAAATTAAATATGTAAACAGTGTAAAGGAAAACCAACACAGTTATTTTTTACTGAAACTTAGTTTTAATTGCAGCTATTTGTTATCAGTATACATTGAAGCCAATGTAATTTGACTTAAATAATATCACATAACAAAATTATATTACACATACACTTGACAATTCATTGTGTTAAACAAAATGAAGATACACAATACCTGAATATATTAAGTGGATTGTGCAAAAATAGTATAATCTAGTAATGGATAATGTTTACAGATTTATGTGAACAAATCTTGTTTTATATCACAAGTTAACAGTGTATCTAGCTAAGTATGGAATAGTTTTAGTATGTCGGTATAATCGATAAAATAAAATAAAAACAATAACGATAATTTTTTAAAGATAACAAAATATAACATTTTACTCCCAGTCATATATTATTTAAGAACAACGGCACAGTGACGAATTATATTTCTTCTAAATATGTATGCAGTATCTATGTCAGCCTATAATATATAACCAATAAAATAAAACATTAATTATTATTTTGAAGGAACACAAAATAACCCATCCGATTCGCATATTATTTACTTGGCTGCGGCATCATACCGAATTGTATGTGTACTTTATATGTATGCAATATCTTTAGCAGCATGTAATAGACACAAAACATGGTTAAGCAAAACATTTCACATCATGCCATAATGTATTTAATATAAAGTTATACATATATCATAATTATACATTATTTTTGGTATAACGTTGGTGAATCTTGAATGCTTCAGTTAGAAACTTTCCTACATGTTACTTTTATTTTTTGTAATAAATAAGTGTAAGAGTTGAACATGCTTTGTCTGACCTATACTATAACATATTATTATGACACACAGAGTCTAAGATCATGCATAAAATGGTGTCTTTCGTTTGTCATACTTTTAATTAACATCGTTCATTACAGATATAGAGGATATTGGTTGGATTCGGTGGAATATCGATTTTAATTCACGAGTGATCATAGAAAATAATATTTTCACGAGTGGCGCATATATTTTTTCTATGATCACGAGGGAATTAAAATCGATATTCCACATAATCCAACACATTTTCTTTTAATATTATGCTTTTCCACCGTTTATTTACATTCTCAAAGAGTTAAATTGGAGAATTTCGCTGGGATAATTACGTCATTTCGTCAAAAAATTACGTCATTTCATAGTAAAACAGTGACAATTATCGAGTGAAATAACAGTTTTAATTCACTGATATTTCTCTATAAACTTTCTCTAGAAAGCATAAAATAAAACCGTCATATTCGTCATCTTTGTGAACGTCGTCTTTGTGAACGTCGTCTTGGTGAACGTCATCTTTGTGAACGTTGTCTTTGTGAACGTCGTCTTTGTGAACGTCGTCTTTGTGAACGTCGTCTTTGAAAACGTCGTCTTTGTAAACGTCATCTTTGTGACCGTCGTCTTTGTTAAAGTCGTCTTTCTGAACGTCGTTTTTGTTAACGTCGTCTTTGTTAACGTCATCTTTGTGAACGTAGTCTTTGTTAGCGTCTTCGTACTCGTCGAATTTGTCGTATTTTTCATCTTAGCCAAAATCGTCGTAGACGTCATTGTCGACGCAGTCTTTGTTCTCGTCGGCGTCGTCGGTGGTATTTGTTGGGCATTGAAATTAGACGCAACAAAAGTTGAAAACGTGACGTGTAATTGCAGCGTATCTCCCAAAGTTTATATGATCGTGCAAAGACAGTTTTGGACCCGATGCCACAAAATTTGTATCTCATTCTACAGTTAAGATATGAAAATCTTACTTACTGCTTCAACTTAGCAAACTATATGTGAATGTTATTTTTATTGGTTTGTGTTCTATAATTGCAGTCACGGTTGTTTGTTTTTGTTGATTTGTTATTGTTAAGGGTTATATCACGTTGGTTGATAACACGGAAAACAAACCAACATTGAATGTAAAAGTCTTAAAATTGTGAAATAATCTAATTGTGTATAAGTACCCATTGAAAGAAGAGTATTCTTACCGCTAAATCGTGTTTTAAATATAAATCTTACATAATTTATAAGTATGAGCTATTATTTATAAATTTAATAAATGATGTGAAATTGTTATGTTTTTATCATCGACTTCTTGTTAAAATTTTGTTTTCAAAGAAAGGCCGTTGACGAATACATTGATGCTTTGAGCAACGCAAAGAACATTATACTATTATCGTAATGCTACTGAATTAAAATGCAAAAAAAAGAGAGAGAAAGAAACGGGAAATTAATTATCCAAAACGCCAGAAACATGAGAATATTTACATAATAGTATCCTGATGTGTCAGTCTTAATTGCGTATTAACCGCGTTCTTTTTACTTTCCTCGATCACAACATGTCACATTTAAATGGTTATATATTACATTTTATAACCATTTTCATATGTCTTCGATTCTAAAAAAAACAACACATTTTTAACGTTTATTAATAAATAAAATGACTTCATGCTATATCTACTGGTTATTGATTTGGAATTACCGTTTCCATATCAGTCATATATACTTTGCATTACCTACTGATCATGTATATATGAAGATAATAACCTCTTGAGTAAAGTCGATCACTTTCATAAAACATAATTCGCTCAATTTCGAATTGTTACTAGTTGCGTCACAAAGCCAATAATACAAAAAAATCCTCGAAAAATATTGCTTTTAAACATTTTTTTTTGCAACAATACATAAAGTACAAAAAAGAACTATTAAACAAAGATAGAACCACTTCTTCTCACAACGTTTTACGACTAACCCATTCTCGTTCGATTATCGGCAATCAATTTCGTTCTGATTTAAATTGTGTCAGTTGTATGCTTAATAATTTAACGAGAGTGAGTTTTTTGCGAGTCATACATTAGTTGCCTCCCTTGGACTTTTAACAAACCCGCAGATTCTGTCAGCACGTGCGATGTCTGTCACGGTAAACTAGCTTGCCAAATTTGATATTGTGGTTTAAATGGTTATTTGTGTGTCGCCGTTTATTATGGTTAACCGATATGAATTTCTAAAAACACGCTTACTTATAGACACTATAATATATATTTTCAAATATATTAATGATATATAATTATAAACGCTACAATATGTGTCGTATAAACGTCTGCACAACTTACGAAAACGTTAGATACCGGAATTATACGTTAACGTCATTTTTACCGATTTAAATAAATACGGGCTATTTTGGTTTAACAGTAAAATGCTATACAATCATAATTTAAATTTTTAACAAATGGTATGGCTGTAGCATCATAATGTCGGTAGTATGGTTGTCGATCATTCCTTTACAATTGAGCCATATTCAGGGTAACGCACACACTGTATGATCATTTTCACGAATGTCCGATCTTATCACAAACAAACAAAAATCTTCTAAAAGTGTATGCGTCCGAATCGCGGCAACCATTGTGACGTCACTAGTCGAATGACGACATTTTCAGCTAACGACGCCGCGTGAAATCGATCGTATGCCAGACACCAACCGCTATTTGGCACAACGGGAAGTAGAAAAGTGATATCGGCACACTTTTTGTGAAAGCCCGGCATGTTCAAATTAATTTAAAAAAACAACAACAAAAAAAACAACGTAATTGTGTTGCTATTTTAGCGAGTTTTTTTTAACTATTCGGCCCCCTGTGTGCGGTCAGTTGACCCCACGGCCATGATTTGATAAAACTAAGTAGGGTCAATGTACAATGTTATATGCCGAATATAACACATCTGGAAACTGCAGTAGGTATATTTTTGTCTACAGGCACAATAACCATGGTACTTGTACCAGAAAATCAACGAATTAGAGTTTTATCAAATCAGACATACTTTTAATTAGTTCAGTCGAAACCCAATTCATGAAAATAACGCAGGTAATTGTTAGGAGATAACCATAATACTCTGCAGTTGTGTGTCGTGTTCTGAGAAAACTGGGCAAAATGCATGTGCGTAAATTGTCATCCCAGATAAGCCTGTGCAGTCCGCACATGTTCACACGACACAATGTTTGGGGTTTCATCAAATTCGAGAACACGTGTCGGTTTCGGCGGGAATTTCATTAATGGAAACAACATATGATTTATTGTATTTTCTGTACACTGTATAAGTATTAATATATTTTATTTAACTTTTCCCGTTCATTATCCGGTGTTTTAAACATCTATTAAAAGTCTTCGTTTATATAAACTGCAACGAATCTAAGCCACAAAATAAACTATTCTAGGACCGGTCATTTCAGAGAAGGTCGAATAACCTGAAGCATGCGGCCTATCAAATGTTTCATTAGTTGCCACACGTTTTATGTCGTATTTTATAATTTTTCGATTTCAGAATAAAGCGTTCCTGTGTTAAACAAATGTTATCGTAAATTATGTGTATTTATTTATTTATTTTTTTTGCTACCGGGGTAAATAAAAGACAAATTATCATTTACGTACATAATAATTTTTTTCTTAATTAACATTCTTGTTTGATTGTATTTCTCTTATTGTTTCCTGAATACAGCTTTTTCCAATTAAACATCAGTTTGATAAAGTGTGCATGTTGTTGTTGTCATTCTTGTTTTTTTAAGCGTCCGCGAGGGCGTTACAAATGCTTGTCCCGCAATTAGTTAAGATACTTCGCAAGACTAGTGTAAACTTCGTGTCCATGTTAACACGTTTATTTCGACGTTTATCATTATTTTATACGTTCTTTTATAGATCACTACTAATGAAATCTATGTCAAAAACTGATCTTTATTGGTTCCGTAAATGGGCTTTTGAGGCGTTAATGTGCTCCTTATCAATAACTATGATAATCTTGATAGTTACGTTAATTGTTCGTTGGGTTATTTGAGGTGTCTTTGTTGTTAAGAAATTCACCTGTCACTGAAATAGTAGATGGTCGTGCGGACACGTTGATTAACGCTTATTGTTTGTATTTATTGTTAATAACGTACAGTCGAGCGGAGATGAAAGTTTGGTTTTGTATGCATTATAACTGGCGCATTTTCACTTCAGTTATTCTGTCTATTCGTGTAATTTGTATGCTTTACACCACTATGAAACGACCAATAATTTGATAGTATTCAAATTAATCAATTTACATCAACATTTATGAAGACAAATGTAAAACCTATGTGCGTATATTTGAATATTTCATAAACTTAGTTATATCGTCTTTATACAAAAAAAAACTAATCTGCTTTACAACAACAACAACAACAATTATTCAGCAGTAAGTCTTATACAAGCTCATAGCCTACATTAAATATGCATTAAACAATTTATAAGTAATGGTAGAAGATAGACGTTTATACAATAGTGAACTGGTTAACATGGTAAATTATGAAGGGAATAAATAATTGCATCAAATATTGATCAAACTGCACATCTAATATTTACTAATTTACTTACAAAGACATACGATTTGAAGAATTGTCAGTAGGGTGAGGAACATATTGATACCGATTTTTATTATTTACGTGGAATATTTTCAATAGATGATTTAAAATCAATTATTAACACCATTTACAACACCATTGCCTACTTTCAACCGAAAAATATTAAAATGCTAATAAATCCGTTGCAGTGTAAAATAATCTTAAATTAAATGTCTCAACAATTTTGTCAACTACTTTTAGAAGTACATGGGTTATTTAGATGTCCATACGTAAATACGCACTAAATGCATACACCTAGAATCATTGTGTAGCCCTTGTGAATGGTTACTCGTATAAATTCATTATAGTAGTTAATAATTCATTATAGTAGTTAACAATTCATTATAGTAGTTAACCGACATATATTTAAGTATCGATACCTCAATACATTAAAAGTTAATTTACAGCACGTCGGCATTATATGTGTTATTATTTCGATCCATTTACATTTAGGTTAAACGTAAAGAGTATTTTTTAAATCTCGCAGATTCCCTGTGCAGCCGCTGATTAATTATTTAAATACGACGATTTCAAACGCCAAAATTCTCGTATGCATATTCGTCCAGATATCTGCGTAAATACCTCCCTAGTGAATTGCATATATTAATGAAGGGGCGGAGCAACAAATAGCTAGACCAACCATAACGACCATTCAGCGTCGAGCTTACAAAAATACTACGCGGTGAAGGTTTAACTTTACAGTATTTGTAGTGATTGATACGCTTACCACTGTGTTCGTAAAATTGTTATAACTGCTTGAAACGTATGGTTAAGAACTGATATTAAATAACCTTCGACGATAGGAATAAATACGCCTTAAACTGTATTCTACATATGAGGTGCTTATTGAAGATTGGGATGTCGATAAGTTTCGTTTTTTTTACGAGCGCATCTGTAATTAAAACGAGCTTGGTTACATAGCATCTGTCAGTGTACTTAAAGTGTCATCGTGTGAACGTATTCTAGTGAAAATATATTGTATTTGTTTAAATATAAGAATATACAATCTGGATATATAGTTCGGACGTATCCGATTCGGACACCATAATACGGCCATCGTTGCTGACCGCGAAAGGGGTGTTTTGTGGGATGAAGTATTAACGTGTGAGTCGTAATAGTGGACAATAAACATCAGAGCTGATGGCGATTTTATCATTCGATGATTGCGGACTTCACAAGGTGAATTTCTAGGAGGTTTGTAATCTATTCGCCATAGCACGCGCCTCGTTTTCCCTCCATCCGCCGCGAGTTTTTTACTCATAAATGGCGACAGAGTGGTGAACAAGATTGCCGAACGAAGATAAATTTCGGTTCCATCCCGCGCTGGTTGTGTTTTTCAGCCTGGTTTATTACCCACCCTTCTCGCCCGACGGCGTACATAAATGCCCCATAAACAAGCCGGCTCCCCTGGCGATGACGATGCTTAACGTTACCTCGCAACAGTTTTAATGTTGTTTTACTTCATATTTTTCCTGGAAACATAACGAACAATAATTGTACACGAAATAAATTTATGGATTCCAAATGAATTATGTGTTCGTGCGAATTCCAAATATGATTTTGATTATTCATTTTTGCGTAGTTGATGAATTTAAAGCACACGTTTATTTAATATTTAAATAAGAGTAAGCATATATTTAATATAAATACTTGTAATAAATTGTAACAGTATGATGTGTTTGTGTATTTCAGAGAATATTCTTGCAACCAAGCATCTGTACAAGAGGATAGTATTCAACAGCTGGAACATAAAATAAATATTTATTTTCTTATCAGGATCTTCATAGTATAAATATGACCTTTGGTGATCAAAAACAATTCACTGTGATACATAATTGTTAAAGTATATAAATACTAAACTGAATCGGGTAACGGATTCTTGTTTTATCATAAAAACACTTTATTATCGTATTTATTACGCACCTGTTTAGCAAACGTTCACACATAGACATTGTATAAAAAGTGCAAACACAAACGTGCGGGATATCTTGATTTCTACATGTGTGCACTACGACTATGACTGCGATGAATCCGTATGCGTTTCGAGGTTGGCATTTGCCTACGTACGCCGACGGGGCGGCGGCGGCGAATTACGAACGTAACTATCACATGTACGGCTCACTTCCGTCCGGCTACTTCGCGCCGTCATCGTCAATGTACCCATTCAACCCAGAACCTCAAAAGCAGCACGTCGGCGGCGACTGGAAGCTGCAGAGCTCCTCCGTCTGCTCAACGTCCTCGGACGGCTCCCCGAACAACTTGCGCGAGCAGGGCATGACCAAGAACTCCTACGAAGGACTGTACAAACAGAACGCTTGCCGGAACGCCGACACCTCGGACGAGCACGCGCGCTCATGCTGCGCGCTCTCGTGCTCGTGCAGTAGCCCCCAGCAGCGACATCCGATGCTGAACAACTCGTGGGCCGGGGGCGACCTTGGCGGTGCGCTGGACTTCAACAAGACCTCCATGGCCATGTCTACGATGTCCCCGTACCAGTCCCTCTGCAACAGAGGTAGGCATCTTTGAAGTCTTTTGATTACATGGTAACCGCTTAATGAACAAACATATACAGAACGATCAGTTTTTGCGGTTTAGTTATTTTCAAATTAATTACTATCGGGTAGGTCTTTTTAATAATGAATTATACAGACAACATAACAAAGTTTGAAAGAGCATTAATAATACATCATTAATTGAATACAAAATACTAAAAGCGACGATGCTCAATATATAACTTTTTCAAATTATTTACTATCAGGTAGGTCTTACTTCATTGATTATACCGACAGCATAACACATTTTCAAGCTGCAATACATCAAAACTACGTCATTAATTAAATACAAAATAAGACAAGCGTTAATACTCAATTAATCAAGTCCTTTTGTTGCTGAGGAACACCTTTTTTTATGTTGTATATATAAAATTATTAGCACATGCACATAGACCAACCACAGAAAATGACTTTGGGAAAATTCAATCATTTCAATTACAAAAAACAATCCAAAATATAGAACTTGATGTAAATTATACAATCACCATTTTAATGTTTAAATTAATATGAATATTAATAATTGGCCCTTTAAAGGACAAGCAAAGTTGCAAAATATTTTGAAAACATCGTTTATTAATTTACCCATTGATTAATAACATGTTATTCAAGTTCGAACACATATTTAAATATGAGAATCAGCTTAAATTATTGGAAGTGTTTTTTATAAATAACATTCATTAAACAAATTATGAATTAGTTTTCATAAAACTATCATATGATGGTAAAGGGTTATTCTTAATATGTAGCGTCACTGAAAATAAAAATGTATATAAATCTCGGCGACGTATAAAACTAATTTAAAACCCATTTTCTAGATCAAGGATTGTTGTGTTTCTATGCGTGCATATATTAATAAACATTGTCATTGTACGCAACAAGATAAAATACGTTAACAAGACATGAAAGTGTACGAATGTGTTAATAAAACTGTTCCGCAACATACATGAGGTGCAATTAATGCATATTCGGACACGCGCCTTGACTTCTTACAAGACTGAAGCGTAGGACTGATAATTAGACTGGTTTCAATTAGGTAAAGAAAACAAACGTCGTCCAGCAAATAATCCTGTCACAACGAATGTCATTCTATCTAATTTGGGGTGCACGCTTTCTACTTCAACCCAGTGAAATTATATTAACTTCTTTCTGAATTTCATAATTTAGTACTGAAATATTTCAATTATAAATTAATATTATAAACTATTTTATTAATGTTTCTTTTATTGTATCATTAAATATATGGCTTTTTAAATAACCAAGATAAATACGGTAGTTAACGCGATGTGTCTATAAAATAACTGGTATTTGCTCTTTTTTTCTAATTGTGTTGATATACACAAACTATTATTTACACTTAGTAATAATTTTAAATCTACTAAATGGAATAATTTAACGATGTTTAAGTTTATTTAAAAAAATAACTATATTACACTTTTTTTAATATTCATTATTTAATTTTGAATCACAGTAATTTTGTTGCTTAATTATTAAATCCATTTACCTTTTGTACAATTATTTCTTATATAATTATAGATTCTAGTTTAACAAGTTGCTTATTTTATTTATAGTTATCATCCATATTTATATCTAATAAAATTATCAAATATTGCCAAAATAAAGTACATATCTATGATTTATGCGGTCTAAATTCAATATAGAAGCTTCACATTCCATTTAAAAATATTAAACATTACGGTATTGCGATCTTATATTCCTCACAAATGGGAGAAATAACTATGATTTACAGTTTTAATTTACAGTCTTAATTTTTATTTCGGTTACAGCTCACAATTAATTGCCGAAATTGACACATAAAGCCTGTTATGCGGCGGCTATTTAAGGTTAAGTATTTTAATATCACAAAATCGGTATTCTCCATTAGGGCAAATATAATTTATTGCTAAAACTGTTTTTATCCGCGATAAAGTTATATATAGACAGGTTACAACTCAACATTATATTTATCAGGGACATGTTGATAATAACTGGTATATATTTTATTAGCCTAAAGCTAAATGATAATGTTACATATGTTACATGTTTACTAACGTAACTTTCTTGAATTTGCTATACAGGCAAATCGAAATACAGTAATCTATTAATCTAAGCAATAAAAAGTGTAGGTGTAGAAAAAAAACTGCTATACAAATCTTCGAGAAAATTATAGAATAATATTTTATAATAGTATTTTATGAACAAAAATATGTAAAAAAACAACAATAATAATCATAACCATAATGTTGGACTTAAAAAAATATAATATGTTCATATGTGCATATATACGTACATCCTTCTATATACATCTGTATTAACATCTTATTTTATACAGCATAACGCATTTAACGGCCGTCTATTAAATGATCGCCATTCTAAAACAATATTTTTAAAAGAAATGATAGTAAAAACTTAAATTTCGTTATAATTTCGAAAACATAGTTATTGATTACCCCACCAATTATGTTCAATCGTTACTTGACAATTTTGCAGTATTAAATTCATATGCATTTATCATTAACAAATCAACAATATTATTAACCATTTGGGCTGGCAAGAATCGTCTAGCCAACATAACGTCAAAAGTGCTAAATTTTGTACATGAGTTGCACATTAATAAGTGGTAAACTCGGCTGCATTTATAATTAAAAGCTGTTCATGAACAGACTCAAAGATTGTTTTTTTTAGAGCACACTTCTTGTTTTGGTGTAATTTATTTCTACAATCCACACACACAAGAAATATGTGAGTAGCGAAACCTCATTAGGTGGCTCATTTTTTATACTTCATCATTTATCAAGGCCCGGGTTGATGGATTAAAGAGCATGACAGTAAAACAATAAAATTAAGCGTAAAAATGTTTGAAAGGCAAAACACGACAACTTAGCAAAGTGTGCGTTCGGTTATGGAAGAGTAATTAATCATATATTTTCGCGAGTCATTCTGGATTTTATCAAGTGTAATAGTAGGAGGTCAAATAGAAATAAATGCCCAATAAAGGAGGTTTTTGTGGCAATCAGGCGGTGTCCGATGGGTAACGACGATCACGAAAGGTATAATTGACATAAAGTATCTAAATTGTGACACTCTCGACATGTGCCGATCAGACCACGTATTTTTTTTTGCTGTGGTCGAATTAGTACCTTCGCATTTAATATGGACTGATGCACGTGTCCATTATTTTGTGTAATGCTTCTGATGTCAAAAGTATATTATAAAAAAAAACTATAGTTTTTAATCCATGGTTTTCTTAGACGTAGTATAGCAAATCACGTACCAATTATATTCCCATAATGATGTTTCTATAAATAGAATCATCTTTAAATCGTGGACTGATATTTCGCACCAAATTGTCTAAATGTATTCGAAATTGACATAAATGCTTAATATTTTACCTTAAAATAATACGTTTTCTAACGTTTTTTTTCTGTTTCTGTACATATTTGGAATGAATCTTCTTTGTGTGTACCTTTACAACGGACATCATAAAAGACTTGTTCAGTGATTAGAAAACATCAATAAAGTTTAACAATTCCGAAATAAAAACAATTATCAACATTGCATAGCTTTTATAAAGCAAAATTAACCACGCCTGAAAAAAAAATATTATGACTATAATGCCGTTTGTGTAAAATATCAATTTGTATGGATAAAATATGAAGCGTTTGTAACGTAAGTAAATTTGCTAAATCGAAAGCAATTTAACAAGTACACGTATTCATAAACACTTTTATGAAATAACACCGCGTTGGTACGGTACGCACTTCTTTACTGATTTAGGTAAGCATTTTTTTTTTAACTCGTTGTGATATTGCTCTGACCGACAACATTTTAATAAACATATAACTTCCCGTAAATATCAAACTCATTTTAAAAGAAGCATTTCGAAACATCAAGTCTTATTCTGAGTCTTGTATAACTATTCGCATGCGCATGCGCACTCGCAAATTAAATGGACTACTTTATTAAGTTGAGTTGAATGTTCTTATATATTTCTAAAGCTCATTCGAAACTCGTTCTTTCGTAGTTATTGTATAGGGTACATTCCGCATTGTTTCTGTTTGCACTTTGTTATCATCTGATCTTTCAGAGGTCTTATATTATTATATGTTCAATCCCAAACTCCTGCTTAAGATTTTTTTTCCAATAAAAGTCTACAATCGGAGGTCGTTATGATTGAATTGTTCATACTTTTATGACTATTTGTTAACATAATATCGACATATATACACATGTTAAATTTCTCAAACCTATAACTTACATTGTAGTTGTCGACATTCAATTCTTTAAGGCGTTTTATTACTTTTTATCCCGAATCACGGTTAATCATCTCACCGTTGATTTATTATCAAGACAGCAAAAAAAAATCATACAGAATAAAAAATCCCAGTCAAATAGCGTGACATTGAATTTCACTTTGATGCACTGCAGTACGAAATAAAAACGTACGAAAACCCGCATACGAAAATGGTTATAAATCATAGGCAAGGCAACATTATAAACTTTTTCAACAAGGCCCTTTAGGCAGGTTTTATTACCTCCTCGGGGCTAAGCATAATAATTCGAGCTTGCTCGCAGACAACGTTAAGCTTATACGTAATCTTTATTTCACAGCTAAGCATAAAATCTTGCGTTTATTGCTTCTTTGTCGAAACTCTAAAGTTAGCAGAGAGTTTTGTGGCCCGACATCAGAGACTAGCTCATTTTCATGGTATATTCCTCCCATAGTTCTTCTGCGCCAAGTGATTGCATATATTTAGCAGAAAATGCGATAAATTATCACGAGTCCGCCATTTTCTTCCCCGCTTTCTTGTATTCTTGTAACGGTGTCTTCAAACGATTTGCCGCCATGTTTATTCTTAAATGAAAACAATCGATGGACCTTTCGATTCTATTATTGATTCAATAGTAAGACCCACATATTGTCTTAAAAATGAGCCTCGCTCTGTGAAAAGCTGGTTTCATGCATTGTATTGCATATATCTGGGACGACACTTTTAAAACGCACATTAATTAAAGCTTTGCATGCTGGGAAATTTGTCGTCTGCTAAAATGTTGTCTGCTAAATTTCTAAAATTAGCATTTTCTTCGATTTTTTTTCCAAAGAATACTATCAGAATAGCAAACAGTTTGGATCCTGATGAGACGCCACGTTCTGTGGCGTCTCATCTGGATCCAAACTGTTTGCAAAGGCCTTCAAAATCCGGTTCCAGCGTTCAAAGGGTTAAAACGCACATTGATTAAAACCGCTTTTCACAGAGAGAGGCTCCAATGTAATCGCTATATTTTGAAACGTCGCGTCATTCGCGTCTTTGTCTTTGAAATAATATGTAAATACTATTTCCATTCGATTGAAAACAACTATAGACAAAATTTAGGTCAATTCTGTTTGTTTCTTAATCTAAATGTATTTAGATTGGTATTAATGTTGAGAATTGTTGTTAGCGTTCTTTAAAAACATAAACATCGCTGTGTCCTTCGCGAAAGATCCATCGCTCTTCGTAGTTCGTTGTTTGAAATAAAGTCTGCGTCCATTTTGCGAGTTTCTTAGATGTATAAGTCTTGGCGAATGTTTACAAACATTTTTCTCACAGCCATGTTTCTGGAATTTAATTTTCGCTATAAATTACTTTTCAATGTTCTCAGTTTCGTTCGAACCATTGGCAGATTCCACTCTATTTGCTAACCTGATAGTTCATAAGCACTATGAATGGCGCATAAATAAAGATTGATACTTAACAATCTATATTAATTGTTTTGTAAATATTCTCTTCCAAAATTGAATACACACCAGACGGGGAAGCTACTCGTAAATGGACACGATATATTGAAACAAAGGCAAAATTAACATGTTCATTTTCATATCAATTATTGCATAATAAATAAGTGTGACCCACGCCATGTTGAGACGGAGTGGTATTAACCCTTTGAATGCTGGGAAATTTGTCGTCTGATAAAATGTCGTCTGCTGAATTTCTAAAATTAGCATTTTCTTCGATTTTTTTTTCAACGAATACTATCAGAATAGCAAACAGTTTGGATCCTGATGAGACGCCACGTTCTGTGGCGTCTCATCTGGATCCAAACTGTTTGCAAAAACCTTCAAAATCCGGTTCCAGCACTCAAAGGGTTAACAATTCATGCGCGAAATTCGTGTTGTGAGGCATGCTTGTACTTCTCATTTCAAGATAAATGTTCGGTTACTGTTGCACTTTTGTTTATTGTTAGAAATAAATTAAAGTCGCATCTATATTTACAGCTAAAATCGTAAAAATAATTCAATATACACACGCGCACGATGTTCTATTTAGTATTCAAATGGCTTGAGTTTTATGCTTCATGTTAGTCCTATTGGTATACATGTCCGTGTACAATTTAAAAAAAACACGTTTCTTCTAATGTATTATGGATTTTCACTCTAAAAAAGTATGTCGTTTGTTTTAGTGTCCAAGCGAATTGTTTAGTTAATTATCTAGACCAATATATAGAGACATGGTTTGGAACTTAAATTAACACAATTAACTAACATAGCTTAAATAATATGGGTCTTTCATGCTTTTCGGAAACTCTAACGTTTGACACTTCGCGTGCGGTATTACCATTTAGCAATGCCACGAGGAAATAAAATCACAGTTTTTTCGTTTGCAATTTCAATCAGTAGCTGAGAGATGGATGTAATAAAGAGAATATATTGCATCCAAAAGTTAAATTAAAGACCATTAAATTACGTTATAGCGTCCTGATTAAATTCAAATGCTCTTAAAGTACTTTCCGGAACTATTTTATGTCATTATCGCGGAAGAATATCTCACATGTTTTCCATTTTTCATCTGCGGATTCGTTCTAAGTTAAGGAGTTCGTGTTAATCTAATTTAAGCGGATATAACTGCGGGAAGAGGTAAAAACTGAACATTGACTTACAGCAGAATAGTATTATTCCGGCATTATCTGGTCTATTCACAGTTAAATACCGATTCACCACCCAATTTATTTTGCTAATGTTCTCTATAGAAAACAGCAGGAGTCTTCGAAAATGACTTTTCCTTGGTGTACACCTGCGTTTAGACTTACAATTGCACACATAACACTTCAATCAATTATCCTCATTTATTTTATCATTTCATCGCAATGAGCCATAATGCGTTGTGCGTTCCAATTTATATTGTATCCACACGGATACATAAAACTTATGTAGCGTTGGCAGCCAAGGAGGATATGTCGTAAATAGGAAAATAATGCCAATAGAAACAGAAAGAATGGAATCCCATACGTTTTTGTTTAAGGTGAGATCTTTAAGTAATGGTTTTTATTTTCCTAAATTATTTCACTGAGTTCATGCTTAAAGAACGTACACATATCTCGTCTGCATGCTGTCAGAAATCGATCTTCGTTCACGTTTCGGGCATAAGTCGGATGATATAAACGTTAAATTTAACAAATTGAATATCAAGCCGAGCAGATGAGAATCCTATATTAGTTATTTACATTCATAATTTATTGGCAATCCGGCATTCTGCCTCTTGCCAAGAACATATAAACAAAATAAATATGGCCAAGACATCATCATCAAGCATACACACTTGCCTAAATATAAATAAATACTAACCTTTCAAGTGAAACACTACTATCACTCATATTAATTATTTTATGTTGTGAATGCTTTACAACATTCGTTACAAAAAGTGTTGTGAATCAATTATGGAGATTAAAGAATACCAAATATTGCATGTCTATCGAGATCATCTTTATTTAAATCATTCATATAACCATTGGTTTCATCTAGTGAATTAAGCCCGCGTGAACCTTCAAATTGGGTCGCGCTCTGAGAAAATGGGTTTTAATGCATGTGCGTAAAGTTTCGTCCCAGATTAGCGTTTGCATTCCGCACAGGCTAATCAGGGACGACACTTTCGGCCTAAACTGGATTTTCGTCAAGAAGAGTCTTTCTTCAAACGAAAATACAATAAAAGTGGAAAGTGTCGTCCCTGATTAGACGGTGCGAACTGAACATGCTTATCCGAAAGGACACTTAACCCATATGAATTAAACCCCCTTTTCACAGAGCGAGGCTCTATTAGTGTCAGACACACAAAGAATGAAGGGCGTGGCTTTTAAACAAACTGAGCAACGAGCGAAACGCTGTGCATGTAAATGTCTTAAAACACTCTCGATGAACGATCTATTTAATATATTCCTGGAGGAACTATCCCAATTGTTGATTACATCATTGACAAAACTATAAAAATGAAGTTTGTATCAGATAATAGAAAAAAATAATAAACCCACAGTTGCCTTTGCGCACTGTAGATCGGTCGCTTTCAACGCTGGTTTCAGATTTTGTTTAATGTTTTAAAAACTGATATAAAGATGTCAAAATTGATATGTGCCATTTCAAAGTCGGGCTTGATGTTTAACTAAAGCCCAACACTTTTGCTTCAGTTTTTTATGGTGCGCTTTAGTGTCATTAAGACAGATAAATGGTAGATAGCGCTCGGTTATTGCAAACTGGAAACATCATCGTTACTCAAAATGCATATTGCGTTGCTTAATGCATTAAAGCCGAAGAAGCGTGACACATTGTGAAAGTTAATGTGGTTTAAAATAACAATCTATGAGTCTAATAGAAATCGAATTAATTATTTGTACTAGATAGATTCCGATTTCACACGCTTATAATCTCTAAACATAAAATATAGTAAAGGCAATATAAAACACATTTATTTTCTAATCAATGATATGTCATGTTATTTTCTAATCAATGATATTTCATGTGTGTCTGTCTAAAAGGCAAAATGTGTGTTATGTGTGGGTGTTAGCAAATATTGTTTGAATGTTTTACTTGTTATAGACCTATATGTGTTTGTTATTTTAAGAAGGCCACATTGTAAAAAAGTATTGATTCATCTGCATAATATGTATAATGTGTCATTGTCTTTATGTGTAACCTTCTGTAAATAAAGCTTTTTTTATTATTATTATTATTATTATTATTATTATTATTATTATTATTATTATTATTATTATTATTATTGCGCGTAACGTACAATATACAGTAAAATTTGGTCTCCAATAACGTTACTGTTCTTATCAAAACCGGTGTTACTAAGAAATGATAAACTGGTTTGCATTTATCACTTAAAATAGAATGATCACCGCAAAAAAAAATGGATTCTAACAATAACACGTCTGCAAACAAAAGAGTGCAAGCAGGTCAATCCTTCATTTTCCCGCAAAACTGCGTCACAATATTTACACCAAAGGTAGAATTCCAGTTAACTTTAATACGACATTAAAATCCCTACAGCTGAAATATGAGTTACAATCCACATGTTCATACGATGTTTCTTGATTCTAAATGCAATAAACAAATTGAATATAATATTTTATTGATTTCAAGAATAAACAGTAGATTTAAATTGTTTTTAAATCTGGATTCAACTTTATTTGTGTAGTCTGCGGCAATATTCACTTTGAAATTTCATTATTATTATTATTATGCCCAGTATTACGTATTTGTGTCAATCTAGTATATTTTAACATTGCCTAAATATTTTAAAAGAAAACTAACAAACTTATTTAAGGACTTTTTTATTTCAATCAAAGTCTACTGGTTTTTGGAAAATATCGGTAGGTAGGACGATTGTTTTGTTAATTCGAATCCTTAAACAATTGTAAAATACCTTTGAATGATACAACGTATTATTCGAGCATACTTTTTGAAATGCTATAAAGATGTATCTTTCATACCAGTGTTCTTTTATTTAACCACAATTTAAAGAATTTCTTCTGATGTTGATTTTTTTACATTATTATTACACTAAGCTGTATGTTCGTAGTTGAAATATTTAATTTTAACGGCCATAAAACCTTCGAGCAGTACATTTCGTGAACCATTTGTTACGTCATAAAGCACCCACTGCGTTAGGAGAAACATTAAGAACATAAATCTGAACAAAGAAAGTTTCAGTTTCGCTGAAATGTGCATTAGGTTTTCAAAGAAACACTCTCCCGTTTTCATTGACTTTTGCGATAAAATAATCGAATTTTACGACTAATTGATCTTTTAAGAGAACGCGAATTATACGTATCAGATCTTGTATCTTTGAGACACTTTTCCGATAACAGTTCGACGATATAAGCGCATTACCTATCTTGAACATCTATATGACCGGCCTGGGGGGAACTTTTCGGTATCACACAGAGGTCAATTTTCCGCTAATTGGGGTTAGCCATAAAATCAGCTACGTGTCCCCCTGGGCCTTTAATCGCGGTACACATTTTATTAACTTAAAGTTTTAAGTGTAAATTGAATATATGTGAAAAAATTGTATAACCGGACGACCACATGCACAGCCTTTCGTACATTGTAGAAATCACATAGTTGCCCAGCCTCGTTTTTGTGGAATGTGTATACTCTTTTCAGTATGATTCCAACGCTCTTAAGTATATACATATACATTAAACAAAAAATGCGCGACAGTTGTATAAAACTGGTCTCCCAATGTTATGTTAGTAATTGCACGTATTGGTGTTTGATGGTTTTGTTTTACAGCAAATTTGGGACGGTTTAATGATGCAAATAAGAAGAAATGAGTGGGCGGTGATTTCTTTGTTTGTTTAAGTTAAATGTTATTTTTAAAAAACAAGAACTGAATAATATGGAGAAACATATGAACGTGTTAAAATTAAGAAATCAAATCATTTTAATAAGTTAAAAACAAAGAACATTTAACAACAAGAAAGTATAGCTGCCACATTATTTGTCTGTTACTTCATAAACCTGGAAATGAAGGTTAATTGGAAGCTGTTAAGAGCCATCTTTTGATTTCTTCAAGAATGTATTTTTCAAGGGCATTCAAAACAACTAACCACATCACTATGTGAAGTCGTTCATTCTAGAAATCATTTCTTACCACACGCTGTGAATGTGTGGTTTCAATGAAGAGATAAACAATGATAAAAACTGCGTCTGCCTTCTGAAGAAAAGAGAAGAAATAATTAGTGACAATAAAAATTAATGAACACATCTTACAATGAGAAAATGCTACGGGGTTTTCACCACTACATTGCTGATAAGCATATTTAGGCTTTACTGCTGTGTTATCTGCGCCGTAAAACCCGTTAGTGACAAAAACAATAGTAGAACCATCTTCAAGCCCCGAGCTGCAAAGCAGAGAGATATCGTCTGAAATTCCCACTGATCTCATTTATTTATTGTCAAATTCATCCACGCTTGTGCTAGGTCTTCGTGGGATGTAAAACGAACGTGCGTCGTGCGTTTTGGTGGCAGACGAACAACCTTAGAATCCCAGTTTTGCAACAATAGGAAACAATTAGTGTCTGTATGCGGCGAAAAAGCCGTCTGCTCAGATAGGCCTTCTGATTATTGTCGAAAATTAACTTTGTCACGTGGCAGGGTCCGCGTGTCCATCAACAAGGATTGTTTGACAAAACCTCTTTGATGTCCTACTGCGTGTATGTATGTTGCATCATGCATGTTTCTAAATTGTTTCCACAGTTTTCTAGTATGCACGTCATTCCTGTGGGTGGTAATAATTCTAAATATTTTGTTGTTTCAATACTCTTTTTAATCTCCTAAACTTACATATTTATATCTGCTACAATTATTTGCTTATCAGACTAGTGACAACAATATACACAAATAAGACAAAAGTAATATTTTAATGAAACAGCGTTTACAAGTAACCATAGTAACATATAAGAGGCATCAGAAAACGGAAGCCAAAAATAACAACGATTTTCAAAACTTCAAAAAGATATTTTAATCATGAAAATACCTTATTTGAATAGTAGATATAGTACTGCGTCCAGAATATTCGGCAAAACCAACACAATCGCAGATAAAGGCGCCCGTAAGACTTTATATCGAGAGTGACATACAACATAACACTCTATATGAGCCTCGCTCTGGGAAAAGGGGACTGAATGCATTTGCGTAAAGTATCGTTTCAGATTAGCTGTGCAGTCCGCACAGGCTAATAAGGGACGACACTTTCCGCCTAAATTGGATTTTCGCTAAGACTTCCTTTAAACGAATAATACCACAAAAGCGGAAACTGTCGTCCCTGAATAGCTTGGGTAGACTGCACAGGCTAATATAGGATGACACTTTACGCACATGCATTAAGCCCCGTGTTCTCAGAGTAATGCTTATATTAATATTTACAAACCACGTTCTTCTGTGTCATACGGGGAGGCGGCATTTACGCTTTAGTCAAAAGCGGCGTTTTGTATATCTGCGTGTAGCGTAAAATAAAGATCTATATTATACCAAACTGAACGCAACAAAATATGAAAAATATACGTATGAAAAAAAAAAATACACACGTTGATCAACCCGTTCACGTGTACTACAATTATATTCGAATTCTTGCTATAATAACGGATGTGCGTCATGAATAAGATAGTTCAGGTGTTCAACGATTATTGCTACGTGAACATATGATGAAATTCGACAAACTTAACCTTCATCAATTAATAAATAACGATTGAAGCGTATATACGTATGAATAAGCAATCGGCGTCCTCTGTTTAGGACGTTATGGTGCATCCAGAGAGGAATTAAAACAGCCATTGTTCTCTTGATATATTGTATATTGTTAGAAAACACTATGTATGTTTTAAAGCTAATGAAACATTTCATAGATCAAAGTCTGTTACAGGACGAACATGTTTATCTGTCTTTGCCTTGCTGTGGTTAACCCCTTCCTGCTCAGAAGCAAAGTGAAAATGGCTTTATGCAACCATTATAAACCCATAATAACCTGCGAATAACTCTAAGGGAGGACCCTTAGGTCATACCCGAACAGTGCAACTCCAGACTATGCCTCTGCATTCGTTTATGAGGAGTCATAATGTCCGCTAAGGGGACCACGTGTGACATCTAAGGGACGGGCAAATGCGAAGGCTGGTCTGGAGCTGCGCTGCCCGCATATGGCATACGACCCGTTTTCGCACGACGTGGCTAGTAGTAATTTGATGCCGACAGCCGCCATATCTATACGCACAGCTTGATTTGTCAGTGTGTACTCCTCATCGTGGTCGATATTACCGGCATCTTCACGGCATTGGTTGTATAGGATAGGTATTTAGCTATGAATTTATTATTATCAAAGTAATCCTAGGAAATTAATAGTTTTAATAATATACCTCAGTCGTACGTCGAGGTCCATTGCCGGGCCCAGTGGTGTGTATACTTATAATGACTTAGTGAGTCAGGCGTACAATATACAAACAGATTTTGGTAGTAGCAAATTAAGGAGATTTTCCTTTAATATTGCAATAAATTGTCCAATTGTGTGTCTGTTCGCAATTAAAATGGTTACCTTCTTTTCCTAAAACCTAAAATCACTTTGTGCTGTGTGTGCGCTTGTCTTTGAAGTAAACCACTTTGGCTAAACATACCTTGCGCTACCAGGGTAATCATATTTTTATGACACATAATAAAATCAATTTTGTCGCTATGATGTATCTGCAGTTATTTCAAGGCTGGGTTGTGATTGCTGGTAATTGTCCGTGCTATCTGCCAAAAGGATCGGGTATCCGTATATGCCTCGTGGTGGGTTTAGCGATGAAAACAGATTATGTACAACAGAAATTAATTACGGCCATGGCTGAATTTCTGCAGCCAACGTCGTAGCACTGAACTACTACAAGAAACTATATTTCGAAGAAACTACATCTGCTACAAAATTGTTTAGATAAACCCCCTTGTTACAACTTAAAATGGGCCTTTATTAAAGGGCAGGTGACTGTCGGAACAACACAGCAGTGTTGACATTAAACAAGCATTTAACTTTTTATTAGAGCAAATGTAATTACCGAGGATGGAAGTGTATGAGCAGTTGATAACTCCATTATACTATACTAGTAATTGAATTACCAAAATGAATGTATAACATTATTATAGAGAAAATGCGACGCTTATTCTTAATTTAAACATATTTATTTATTTTTGCAAAAACAGAGTACATCAATCAGGCACAATACAAGCATTATACGAAAAGGATGGAAATGAAAAAAATAATTCTTATAGAGTTTCTCTCCTTCTAATTCGTGTACATAAATGTAAACGAAAGTACCGTTTATTTACTTTCAATGCATTGCTATATTTTATTGATGAATTGTGTATGTATTTGTATTTTGTAACGCTTCTCGAACGGAGTGATTCTTAGTGAAGACTCTGTATATTGGATATGAGCCTCGCTCTGTGAAAAGGGGATAACATTCATGTGCGTAAAGTATCGTCCCAGATTAGCCTGTGCAGTAAGCACAGGCTAATCAGGTACGACACTTTTCGCCTAAACTGGATTTTTGCTTCGAAGAGACTTTCTTTAAACAAAAAATATCATAACAGCGGAAAGTGTCGTCCCTGATTAGCTTGTGCGGACTGCACAGGCTAATCTGGGATGACACATTACGCACATGCATTAAGACCAATTTTCTCAGAACGCGGCTCAAATATTTATTTGTTAAGCACATTCAACAATAACTACTTTAGAACCGGCTTTAGATGTTTACTTTTTATATATGTACAATAAAAAGGCTATATAAAAGAACTATAACCATAAAAACAGCAAATACGTTTACATATTTCAACCTCGTTTCGTCGGTATGACAGATTTCTGGAAGCATGAGGCTGGAGTGGGATTTAATATGCCAATAAAAAATAATAATAAAACAAAAATTTGACATGCATATAACGTTTGTACGCTAGTGGTCATCGATGACTAAATGTTAAATTTTTAAACCTAATAAAACACGTAAGAAAGAATTTATTAAGTATTAAATTTCGATACATGAATTATATTCACCACGCACAAAAACAGGAAGTGGTCAGTTTGTCCAATTTATGACAGGGTAAACTCCTTATAAACAAGGAAAGTTCGATTTATAAGGCGTAAAATCCAGGAACCGGCTACGCTTCACTATGCCTGAAGGCTAACATTCACTTGATTGGACGCCTGTCAAAGTCGATCTATTTGACTAGTACATAATATGAACCAGGCATGTGTACGAAAACCGGACATGGCATGTATGTATCGGCCATAATGCAGGTGAACATCCAAAAACTTCACAACTACATGTATATTTAATGAAATTAAAATTTCAAAACAGGTGACAGTCGTTGACATGAGGTCACGTGTGGGGCACTCCACTCGCAGGTATTTCGAATATAACTTGTCATGTGCTTGGAAATTAATTTAATGCATTTATATCAATCATGACAAGCCAATGATTTGTTACTAAAGCCTACATTATAAGTAGGGGGACAGGCACATGCAGGCAGTTGTGTTTAAACAAAAAACACGTAACGAAACGATATAAAAATGGCAATGTTGGAATATATTAAATAGATTTATATTATTGTTAATTAATAAAACCAACACTAAGGTCGTTCAAATGTCCCACGACAACAGATAGTTCATGTGATTTTTACGACACAAACGTATACCATATGCTACGTACAAGTCCTAATGTCATTAAAAAAACATGATATCGATTGTTTTGGTTTTTTATTATTGATGTTTACGGAACACAATCCATCGTTACTTGGCAGGCGTTTTACTAGAACACGATAATCATCAGCGTGTTACAAAAGGTGTCGCGTTCTGAGAACACTGGGCAAAATGCATGTGCGTAAACTGTCGTCCCAGATTAGCCTGTGCAGTCCGCACAGGCTAATCAGGGACGACACTTTCCGCCTAAATTGTTTGTTTTTTTGCTAAAACGAGACTTCATTTATACGAAAAATGTCATAAAAGCGGTAAGTGTCGTCCCTGATAAGCCTGTGCGAACTGCACAGGCTAATCTGAGACGACAGTTAACGCACATGCATTATGCCCAGTTTTCTCAGAACGCGACACAATTAACAAGCGCTCGATGTTTTTTGCACAAATTGCAAACATGGTTAGCTCGACATCGTCCCATATCTGCTGAATGCAAAACAGAAGTGTGCAAGAAAACATTCTGATGTAAAATTAGTGTTGTCAAAGTGTACGGGTTATATAGAATAGAACAGAATAGTTTATTTTGACTTAAACCCTTTGAGCGCTGGAACCTGATTTTGAAGGCCTTTGCAAACAGTTTGGATCCAGATGAGACGCCACAGAACGTGGCGTCTCATCAGGATCCAAACTGTTTGCTATTCTGATAGTATTCTTTGAAACAAATCAAAGAAAATGCTAATTTTAGAAATTCAGCAGACAGCATTTAAGCAGATGACAAATTTCCCAGCATGCAAAGGGTTAAGCATGAACAGCTCATCGTCATTAACATAAATATACAATTACAGTACGCATTTGCAGTAGCTACAAAACATACATCATTTCGAAGAAAGATCAATGTTCACATAAAGGAATAAACATGTTTTCGTGAGAATGTCACATGGATGAGGTAAATGGAAAATACATAGTGACCACATTATGTCAAACGTAGTTTGATAATTGCAACAATTATAACATTATGCTGTACGTAATTTCAGTGAAAATATATTATTATTTTAGACTACATATTTACCACTACCACGTATTCTCTCGTATTTTAACGGATTTTTAACTATACACGGCTATGTTCGGGCTTGAAGAACAATGAAAAAAGTTATAAAAAAAGAGAAAAAAAAAACATTCTATAAACGCAAAGAAGTTTAAATTTAAACGTGCAATTAATATCTGGTAAATCGAATTTTCAACATGTACTACTGTTTTAAAAGCACCCACTAGCACATCACAGATTAAAAATTTATACAAATTGTTATTGATCTTCTAATAGTGGTGGGAATAAAATATGCAAAAGCACCACATTCACATTGTTACAAGCTATTCAATATGCAATTTCAAAAAGCCCCATTACTACTTAAAATCAACGAAAATTTCGAACAATATTTCGTAAAATAAAGTTAAAATAAAATAAAATCAATGTTTCATATAGCAATGGCCGAAATTTTAACGCCAGATGTGGTCTGGTTACATAGATGTTTGTAGATATAAAATGCACGTTTTTTTTGTGTTTTTTTTGACACAATTAATTCCATTTTAATATAATATAAATATATCTATTCATACAACACACGAACGCTAACATGGTACCATTTTAGTATTCGTATGTCGTATGAGTAGATATCAGTGCGGGAAAATAAAATGGAATATATTGTGACACAAAAAATTAAAAACAAGCATTGTGTATCTACAAAAATCTATGTTACCGGAACACATCGGGCTTTAAAATAGACGAAAACAATTACAAAAGTCATATACGTATGAATATTTTAATAACAATTAATGTAGCAATATTAATTATTGTAAGGATTAATGTGTATATGACAAATTGCGCGCATCGGAACTTTTCATTTGCTCGGAAACATGCGTCAGAGTCCCACTTACTTTCGGAAATAAGTTTTTATGTAGGTTCGGATATTTTCTTACCTTTAAAAACTGCAAATTTGTAGGGATAGCGAATTTCATGAGAGTTATTTAAAATCGGTATAGAAGGTAAATTATTGGTTTTGT
Organism: Dreissena rostriformis; assembly: GCA_007657795.1. Taxonomy (NCBI): domain Eukaryota; kingdom Metazoa; phylum Mollusca; class Bivalvia; order Myida; family Dreissenidae; genus Dreissena; species Dreissena rostriformis. Next base: position 75,908 of record VMBQ01000482.1, on the reverse strand, counting down.
TAAGTGTCACCTCTCACTATTTTGGGTCATCCGGGTTCGACGTATGAGACACAGATGAACTTCTTTACTATTATATCATATTCCTTACTTTACTATTTATGTCCGGGCTATTGGAAGGAAGGCAATCAGAAAATCTCAATTTAACTAGCTGCTGTGTAGTAAAGGATTCATGTAAAAGTGGTTGACCCTTCGTCACCTGCACACTAGGGGAACGCTTTTTTACTTAAATGTAATTGGACAATCGTGTATATTTTGTATTTTTTGATGACGTTTGTGACAAACAAATTTATTTAAACATTGCGAACCACTTATGTGGCAAAAATCTATTACACAGACTGAAATATTCATATGCAATCGTGCCGTGTACATTTGATTATATTCACAGATGTATCGAATTTCGGACACGAGTGTAATAACGGTGTGCTTTACTTATACATAAAGTGGATTCATTTTAATCATTAATAATTATATATTTCTAATTATGCAAAACACTTGCTTTAATATTTAATTAATACATCTATGCTTATGTTTCGTTCACAGACATTATTCCGGCTCGAATTACGCATTAATTAACAAGTAATTAGCAAAGAAAATGTTGACTTGAGCTGTCAATACACAAGCATACAACTGTGCACATTCACTTCTAATAAATAACAGCCTTGAGAGTTTATATACAGAGCTACATCAAACGGGCCGCTATTAATCTCAATTGCAATTTCTATTAGTAAATCGACGATTGGGGACTATTACGCAATTTATATGGCCTATTAAACCACGGTTGTCTGATGCCGTACACATTAGCGGTTGTGGAAAGTAAGGATTTGGTCTTGGTGGCGCCGATATGTTCTTGTCCAATTAACAGTAATTAATGTGACTTTCGTGAGAAATTCAATTCCCGTACCATTGATAACGTGCTACTTAAAAGTGTCTCATTGGTACGACCAGGGACCTATACGACAGCAACGACTCTATTTAACATTGAAGTGGAATGCATATGGGCCTCGCTCTGTAAAAAGGGGGTTTAATATATGTGCGTAAAGTGTCTTCCCATACTAGCCTTTGCAGTTCGCACAGGCTAATCAGAGACGACACTTTCCGCCTTTATTGTATTTTTCGTTTTCAGGAAGACTTTTCGTGACCAATTTTAGGCGGAAAGTGTCGTCCATGATCAGCCTGTGCGGACTGCACAGGCTAATATGGGACGACACTTGACGCACATGCATAAAACCCCCTTTTCACAGAGCGAGGCTCATATGGATTCCTAAATGTTCCATCATTCAAAGTATTTCCAAGACAGGTTGTACTAACGCTAACGACCTGTTGTTGTGATCGTCTAGCCAGATCAGGTACCGGAAGTAAAATCCAACATTGGTCTGTTTACGTATTGAGGAGTATTTTTGGCAATAGTATCCGTTACAGTTACAGTAACAATAATGGACCATTACGATTGACTCAGTAATGATTTAAGGGCTGTCGGAGAGTCACAGTCTTAACCCCTTTCCCACTGAGAAGCAAAGTGAAAATGGCTTTTGCATCCAGCATTAAAGCAGAACAGCCTGCGAGTAACTCGCAGTCTGTTCAGGTGTTATGCTTTTTGCTCATCAGTATCTTAGGGTTGGAAATGACACCTTTAAAACTTGAATCTAGTAAGAAAGATCGTTAATTTAATTTAATTTTCTAACGGACTACAAACGTGTCAAATGCGTATTTACAATGTCAAGGTTAAGGGCATAGGGAAATTCCAGAATCGGAATCGTGTTAACTACTTTTCCTTTTGCAGGCTACGAAGCACTAAAAATCACTAAGTTGACAGTTACAAATGTATATTCATATGAATTTAGTCCAACTATACAATATACACCTGTATAATATATTTCTAATCAAGTAGAACATACAAGTGAACAAATGGAGGTATACACATATAAAAAGGTGAAACAAGAAGTTGTTTTTAAATTTTGGGCGGTTGCCTCGAATATTAGAAACTGACGAATTAAAGTTTACGTGTTTTATTTAAACTTATTATGTTGGTCAGTATAGATCCATGTTAAGCAGTCTTCATAAGTTACAGTGTTTGACCAGTCTTAAATGCATGGCTTGAACCATTTTGCCACATCAACAAAATTGTTCCAAATTAACACATTGTATAAGAATGTTTTCTGTGAAATGTTTAAGCTTTGTTGCCTTGGTTATTATTTTAAGGATGTAACAACACCAACACTATTCATGATTTCACAAGAGTGGTAGCTCTTGTAGATCGGTGTTTGTTTCAAATCTCTCAATGAAATAAACAACTAAATGTTTTTTGTAGAAATATCTTTTCACGAGGTAACACGCATCAGTTATATCATACCTGTGAACGTTTCAAGATTTCTCTAACTGATGATGACGATTGCGAGATAGTTCATTAAAGCCAAACCAAAGACATCCTAGTTCAGCCCTGATATTATTATTATTATTATTAAGAGTAAAAGAAGAAAAGTTAAAGATTTTTTTTCGAAAAGTTATGCACATTTATATTGAATGTTTATTTAATGCATTGTAAATGGTCGCACAAATATTCCAAATTATTATGTTCTGATGCATTTTGTGAACAGTCATTGGTGGAAAAACGTTAGGTTTCCAGTATGAGGATTTTCGAGGAATTTCTTACAATCTAAATGTTAGTGTATTATAAAGTTGGCGTTTCATTGGCTAAAATGTTAGTGTGATTTTATTTCAAAGACATATTCAGTCACGAGGTTAATTTGTATCACGTGGGGACACCTATGAGATACAATACACTGTTATTTACATTCAGATACTATACACTTTTATTTACATTCAGATACAATACACTTTTATTTACATTCATATACAATATACTATTACTTACATATTTCGAAACCAACATCAGAACGTATGAACAACGCGAAAAAATTAATTTGGTTGTTTTGCATGAACCTCTTCATTTACGACATCTTACAAAACTCATTAAAAATACCACTTAATCGAATAGTGCGCTTCGTGCAGTTAATGATACCGCTTATTGTTAACTATGAGCTTCAAGGGACCATAAAGCACGTTCTTATACCCGAGCCACGACATTAACGCGGGCAAAAGATTCTGTAAATTACCAATTTTCTTAATTGATAGGTACTTCTACTTAGCGATACAGCGCTTATCGAGGCGATGGAATTGCGATGCACATTATGTAATGGCTTACATATGCATGTAATAGGATTGCGGTAGTTGCTTTTGTAAAATGCACACATCTCGTTCATTCCCTGAGCCAACAATGAGCTCGATAAAAGTGATATATGACGTGTTTTCCCCGTAAAAATGTTAGATATCACGATATCATGTAACAATTGTTTAAGGATTAAATTATTGTTTTTTTCTCTCCAAAGAATGACCTTTTTGAAAAGAACTGTATACAATTGTCTATTGACTAAATATATTTTTAATTATAGTTACTTCACTTTTATTATAATAGAAAGTTCTGCACGTTCCTTTAACAATTATGGGAGATAAAAATAGCACAAATCAAGGATGACGTCATTAATTAAATGCAACATTCATTATGATAATTTACAAGAAGTCATCCAATGGATATAACTTCATTCCTCGTGGCAATTCACGAAAATGAACAAGTTCCATACAGCAAAAATAAACGACATACAAAGACAATCTGAAATATGAATATCACAAAGCAAATATACAATACACAAATACAACATATTTGCTCTAACCAATATATGGAATTGAAATATTAAAACCTCTCTTATTAACTCTAAACTGCAATCTTGGATGCTGTAAGTTCGATTCAACCACATATTTATTATTGTGTGATAAAATCTGTGAAAAAGACACTAGTAAAGGTGAACAGTACAATTTGCTGCCATTCTGAATAATCGCGGAATCATATGATTTTAGTATTATAAATGCTCAAAACTGAACCCAAATACAGAAAATCTTAGAAAACTATGTATTGCAAATGCTCTTTAAAATAATTAATCATTGAGCAAATACCAACCACTTATAACTTCATAAACATCTTACAACATGTGTTGCATATTAAATTGGCGAATGTTCTTTCCTCAACAAAATGAGTCATGTGACATTACCAAAAATAATTCAAAGTTAAAATAATCGCAATAGGTTAAACAACACCATAAAATACTGAGATAATGGACCTTGCCACAATAACATCAGGTGCATGACGCGCTCGCTGTGTCCGCAAAAATGGGGTTATTTGAACAATATCATTTTGCAGATATTCCAACATGAGTTTAATTAGGTGAAACAAGTACTGTATTGGCAGCTGCAATCCCAGTTTTGAGAAATGGGTTTTAGGTATTGTATTTAACTTCAATCAACAAATTATATAATTGTTTCTGTCATATGTTTATATCCCACTGTAGCATTTACATCTTTAAATGAAAGAAGTCGGCATATCATAATTAAAATTTGGGAATATGTGTTGGCAATTAAAATATAAGGACAGATGTGAATTCAACTTTTAAAAACTTCAGACAAAGGTGCGGGTATAAATCAATTTTTCTGTCGATTGAATGAAAACTACACATGTGCAGTTCGCGTTAAATTGTTGCCATATTGCAATGTGAAGCCGTCTTTAATTGAAATTCTCAGGTTTGCAAATAATGACTTTTAGTGTCGTAAACTCTAGCGGTTGTAAACAAGATATACCCTTTGAGAGCGAATTAGTCATAAAGTTTAGCCAATTAGAGGACATTGCTTTAAACAGGTTACATTTTTACGACAACCGTCTTGTGTGGTGTCTGCCGCATTTCATTGCGATCGGGTTTTACGACATAAAGCGGTTTAGAGGTGACGGAAATCTCATAAAAGTGGGGCCACATATTGCCATATGATTAACGATATCTGACTTACATCGTTGATTCACAAAAATAATAAAATTAAATTAATCCATGGTCATGTGCAAAGTGAACGCGAGTTCGAATGCGGCAAGTTTTACACTATCATCCCTGTCCCTTATTGACTTTTCGCTTTATTTTAATATGTTTATTTTAATATCATCAAACAGCATGACATCCGTGTTTGATGGTGGTCTTATTATTGCGCGTTATAAAACAAACAATTCAGACATATTTCACAGGACTCCACATTTTGTTGCTTTCAATCTTGATTTTGGCAAGTGTCGATTTAATGATAATGATTTAGACTGATATGGAATTGGTGATGACGACGATCAAGATGGTCATCAGGGTTTATAGTTATTTTTATCAGTATTGAAATGACATTCTGCTAATGTCCAATTTTATTTCATCATTGAACAATGTGAATGTGTTGTTGTTGTTTTCACTCTTGTATATGGCAGTAAAACAAAACACATCTGAAATCGTTTTTGTTGTTGATTTCGCCGATGAACTAGTTGTTTTCGTCGGTTCGATAATCGTTGTCGTTGTTGTTGCTGTTGCTGAGGCTCTTGCTGTTAGCAATTAAACTATTAACGTCGTTGCTCTTGTCTTCGAAACCGTGTTTTGATCTACAATTAGTACCGTTGACGTAATAGTGCTCGTTCTAATCAAGCTAATTAGAACTGATTACTTGCCGCCGGCTTATGTTCCTCAGAAAATTTCCCATTTTCAAACACCTTTTCAGAACTAATTGTGCTCCACGTTTTTGATATCACATTAATTAGCAGTTGGCATAAAACGCGTGCTCGCATGCTACATCAAAATACCTCTTGGTTCTTGATATAATTACCGAATACCATGTATGTGCATTTATATTGTAAAATAATTCCGCTCGTGTGTCACAGTCTGTGTATCCATTTGAACAATTGTAGTTATTATATTAATTAATTCATTAATTAATAAATACACGTTTAATAATCGTGAACTGTGAAGGCGAGCTTGGTAAAAGCGCTTGAGGTCGATAGTTCGATTTCGCTCCTCAAGCTACTGTTTAACCGATATAACGTAGATAAAAAGCCCTTTTCAAGCTTTCCAATAATGATGTATGTGATATAGCACATGATGTATTTAACCCTTTCAGTGCTGGAACAGAATTTTGAAGGCCTTTGCAAACAGTTTGGATCCAGATGAGACGCCACAGAACGTGGCGTCTCATCAGGATCCAAACTGTTTGCTTTTCTGATAGTATTCTTTGAAAAAAAATCAAAGAAAATGCTAATTTTAAAAATTCGGCAGATGACATTTTAGCAGACGACAAATTTCCCAGCATGCAAAGGGTTAAATTATTTATATATAAAACCAACTACGTCAATGTTGCCATTCACAAAATATCTCTATAAGTCGTCACCGCAAATAATTATATTATGAACAAACTAGCCTACATTTGAAGTTCCGCCTGTTAGATTTTCTTGAACCATGTCTTAAGTTTAAACTACATGTACCTAAAAGTTTTCCATTTCAAACTATAAAACCACAATTTAAGTATTTCGGACATTTGCTGAAATAACTGGTAGCTTGTCGTCAACCTGTATCGAACAACTATTCACGGACACTTTCGAAAGCATCATATTCAATATCATGATGTTTTGACGCAGTAAATTCGTGTCAGGTCTATTTGTAAAAAATACAATGTAGGTCTCGAGTGTAAATAAATTATATTTTAAATTGTGGCATTTTGTAATATTTATGTCCTTTCGTAACAAGCTTTCCAAAAACATTTGTTGTAATTTATAAGTAACGTCTAATTTAATGTGCTATAAATTAAATTCACAATGCAGATTTCAGACTTTCGAAGCAAAAACCTGATGAGTTGACTGTTGTGCTTTGTGTGCCATACTTTTGATGAACTTTGAAAAGACAAAGTGAATTTTAGCGTTAGTAGGTTTACGACATACCGGTATGTTAAATCCCATCTGTGCGTAAAAATAACCGCGTCAATGTGTCAATGAACGCATTAAAAACATAGCTACAATAATGGGAATTTCCCTAAAGTATACTTTTATCTCTAATATTTGTATGATATGTCTACACTCCTGATTGAGCTGCAACACGGTTATAAAGTAGTTTTTCACGTTGAAACTATGGTATTTGTGCAAATTATATTAAAGTATAGTAAGTTACTTACCGAGTGAAGTGTTAAACTGGTTATATGTATTCATGTACATGTATGTGTGTGCCATGTATTAAAATATTGAGTCATGAACTGAAATTCGCGGGGGAAAAATTCGCTCAGGCATTGGAGACGAACTAAGATAGTTACGCTCATAGCAGATATATACATATGCAGACTCAAACCTACAAGTTGAAACAAAAATATTCATCGAATCGCATCACCGGTAACAATTAATTGCTCTAATTCTCGTTCGCAAACAGGTTCGTCATATGTTTTTATTTAAAAAAAATAATATAGTTGCATATTTACATTCTGTATTTGCCACTAATTAAATTGTTATACTTTTATATCACCATGATATATATTCAAAATGAAGTTCTTTATAATGTGCAAACCATTGACTTGATGTCTTTTACCATAATCGCATTACAATCTTATTACAGGTTATATGCATAATAATATATTCTTAATTATTTTTAGTATACAGATGCTTTATAATAAAAAGCCAATTACAATCTTATTACAAGACTTCAATGTTATTAAAAACACGTTATAAAATGAGCGGGTAAGCATAATATAACTATTGGTATATCATATATAACACTTAGAACCCACTTACGTTTTATTTCTTGTCAATCTTGAATGTTCTTAGTCTAAAACTGGGAATAACTCTGGCTGCATTTATCTCAGGTAAATATGCCGGTTATGGCGGTCAATATTTTAACCAACTGCCTCAATACCACCACGAAATACCAAACAGAGTTTCTTCAAGCATTCGAATATGGTACTTTCTTTAATTGATGAAAGCCTGGACATTAAAAACCTTTAAGCTTGATCCAGTATTTGTTTCCTCATTGTCAATCCAAGACCTTAATGTTAGAACAGTCAACAAAAACTAGAACTATAATTTTTCAATTCAGTTAAGAAATAGTATAATCGTTGATAAGTTGCATCGTTTTTATCAAATTCAATTAATATATTTATAAATATAGATTGTGTTTATTTTATACAATATACTAAATTATATAACATGCATATATTTGCAAAAAGAAAGCGAAGTACTAGTACGCGCGTTTTAAAAGTTGTGTTTATGATTTAAACGCTGACACATGTTTACATGTACTGTTTCTTAACTGAATTGTACTTATGTAATTATAATAACTCGGTGTTTCTTTATCTAGTTAATACATTTGTATAATATTGGTGTTGTAAAGTAAAACGTTATTTAGTTCAACGACGCAAGTCATTTAGTTTTACAGTATTCAATCATAATGCGTTTTGTATTGAGATATTTNCCCCCCCTCCCCCATTTATAAAGTGCTTAATTTTGTATTAAAAGTTAATTGGAAGCACATTTAATGTTTATTTGCGTTCACGCTTTACCATGCATAAGTTTTTGAAAGCATCCATATGTTTATAAATTTACAGATTTTATCTAAATAGCTACGGTAGTGATATTTATATAATTTTAAAGAACAACAATAATGGATGGATGTTCACAATAAGGTAATTAAATGTCTCAAAGCCGCCCGGTTGTGTCGTTTGTGTTTCTTTTTAAGTACCGAATTCGTCTGAAGAAAATCACACACAATAACAAATCCCAGAAGAACATTAACAAGAGTCCTCTGTTGGGGAAACACTCATTGCGAGATAGGTATCATTTGAAATTTTATGGATTTATAATTTGCGCAAGATAAAGTATCCGTATATCTAATGAATGTACCAGTCTGCTTTTATTGCTGTATAAAAACAGTTGCGTCTCTCATTTAATCCCGACTTTCAAAGGAATTGAATATCGTGGGTATTTAAAAATGGTCCATTATGTACATATGACAGACATTATATCGGCTCATAGGCACCCACTTTGTCTAGGTAAAATCAGGAATTTCAATTATCTATCCTGATGTTTTCTCGCTGAAAATTGGAGCAAGATTGTATTTTGGGGTCTTGTTTTTATCAAGCGATACCTTACTGAAAGCGGAATTAATTTGCGCATGTTGATGACCTAAAATAGATTTATACGTTTATTCCAATGAAATTGTTACAAACACAAGTTACGTAATTTAAAACAAGACTGATCTAATTATTTGATATGATTATTTTATTCTGTTAAACGTCGTTTTCCTTGTTGTTGGTGCGTGTAAATTCAGATCATTGTATCATATATTACACGTCACAGATGACCTTATTAACCCCAATGGGCTACAACATGTTAGCATGTACACTTCTATTGACCAATGACAAAAAAAGGACATACTGATGCAGAAAAAAGGTTGGAATTGTAAATTTCCAACAATAAAACGAAATATAGATGGCATAACAACACATATTTATAGGCAGCGTGATATTTAACTTTGACATTAAAACTCGCGAAATAATGTGCCGACAAAATGTGCGCATGCGTGTCGTATAAAAACGGGTTTGTTCGATACACACTCGATGTTGTCGTGTAGTTGATTTCCGGTGCATACTTGTTCTCTTTTCTCTTGGAGACAATTACATTGATACTGTTTGACTTTTTCTAAAAATAAATATAGTGAAAGGTGAATTAATCAGTTTGCATGGGAAGTTCCATCAGTTAATGTCATGTCATTGATTTGTAGCGGGAATTCAATTATGATAGATCTGTAAAGCTACACCGACGTGAACTGATAGGTAGATTGCAATGGACAGATAGGCTGATTGCGTCGTGTCGAAATCATTGAAATATTACTTAGGACACGACACTCTCGGTTTGTCCGTGTACTTCTTCTCTTTTAACAGATATAAAGAGAATATTATGTGAGTGTTGGATAAAGATCAAGTTTATCATGCGAGGCTACGAGCCATGGTAGCGCTCGGCAAGCCGAGCGCCACCATGGTTTGTAACCTCGCATGATAAACTTTATCTCTATCCAAAACTCATATAATATTCTATTTATCCTATTATTCCTTCCATTTTTACATTAATAATGTTCAAATTTCGCATTTTTAGACGATTTTGTTCTTCCGCAGTTGACACACGCAGATTCTCCAATTTTGGGAAAAAAAACAAACACAAATTATCTAAATATAGCACGCGACAGGTTTATTCAACAAGGTGAGATAGGCTCATTTATTCCACGGGGTGTTATATCGTCAATGCACGTCTGATAATGGGATAAATATACATTGTATACCCAAGCATTTAAATATTTCAGAACTAAAGCCGTGTTTATTGATACTGTATACCGGTAACCGATGACGTCTGTTTTTTTTCTATACTTGGTCATTAAACATGTCAGCGAGAATTTGACTATTCTTTGGGAAAAATACTGAGCTGTTCAATGCAAATGATACACTGAAATAACGCATGCTTTATAAATTATATATTGTGTCGAAAACGATTCGGATATAATGTTGCCCCGTGGTTCTAGTTCTAGCAAAAGAAACAGCCATCTGGTTCCCAGCATGACGTTGATCGAGCGAACCACAGATCCAGGATTTTCATTGGCAATTTTTTACTTGATTGATATTTGTCGGTTGTGCAATGCAACAATTAGCTTTATATCTAAATGGGGCGATTCGTCTTTCACAAGGTGCTCAGCTTGTCCGTTTGTCATAAAGTGATGACATACATCTCCTTTCGAAACATGAAATCCAGACGGTGCAACCGCTTGGCGAAACCTATGACTTAATAAGCTACATGGTTTTATTAAAGAACGATGACAAGACAAACAAGTTTGTTGGCAAATAATTGGCTACATAAGAAAAATATATTGAGTCCATATGTACATTATAAATAACTCTCCGATGACTATAAAAGGCGTTGAGTTTGTAAAACGACAAATTTGTCAAAATAAGTTAGGTTCTTCATTTAATATATTTTGAATGGCAAACGGTGCGAATATAATCAACCCGTCAGCATGACGTTTAAGTAACGCTAGGGTTCGCTTCGTTTTGATAGACGTTTTGACGTTTATGGGAACGCCACATACGTCAATGTACAGACCACACACCGACGTCGTCTCGTTTGTATGGGATTGGGTTCCAACTTCTATAATATATTAACGAAAACTGTAGTGTACGCTTTGTTCCACAAAATCACACAGAGACGTTTTTCGAAGTAATTCATGGTCACGGTTTTTCGATATTGTTCACATATTTGCACATTTAAATAACTGGGAATGGTTATTTGATTATATTTTCTTCATATGTTTTCGTGTTATCATTCGATAAAAAATATTTTGCTTACTTATACTTCATCACGTATGTTCTGTTATTCTGCAATTTAAATCCTCAGCTTTCGTGACGTAACTGTCGACGTCTGCACATTTTTTATGCTGTGTTTCTGTGAAAGTATTTTTTAAATAACCTTTGCCGCCATTTAAGAATATTTGCATCGTTCGTATTTTTGATTTTTATTCAGTATTAAATAAAAGACTGCACAACGATTGTTCATGTCTTCGATTTTGCCTTACTGTTGTCTGATGCAACGTTAACGTCGTACTTGTCGACATATCGACAATGACTCTTTATTCCATGACGATTCTAATCACAATAATAGATTTAGACATATCCAACAGCTCGAATGTTGTCAGATGATCGTTATGTCAAGTGTCATGGCGTTTTTGTATTATTTATTTGAGGGCAGAATTGAAAAGAATTTGTTTAGCGATAAGATGGTTTGTTTATATGAAATGGAAACGCCCTTCGTCTGCTTTGTATTTATGTCATTGTGCAGTTTGTGTATATCATACGTAAAATATTTGCACGAGATGAAACACTTGTTCTAGAAAGGCATAAATAAGTATGAAATTAGTATGCATTAATTGTAATAATGATCTTTTTGGAATGAATTAAAGGTCAACCCGTTATGATAATTAAAGTTAACAACTTACAAGCCACAATGGATCATGAATGGACGTTTGTTTTCTCCTGCGTTGCGTGTGGTTTTGTGTGTGGCGACGTGAGCTTTTCATCTGTTGGAAGTACCAGCCGTTATTATAATATGCTAATTACTACGCAAACGTTAATTTGTGCATACGAAGCAAAATAAGTAAACACCTTTTCAATGGTGCATATTTTTATTAAAACACAAATCCGTTTATTACGCCCCGTACCTACAACGTTACCACTGCCTGTTCGCATTTATCGGTACTTGATCAAAGGATTGCCACCTCAAGCGCAGAAGCGTAACTTTGCTACCGCGAATTTCTCGTGCAGGTATCGTCTCGCGGAACCCACGGAGGCTGAGACTATCAGCACCTATCTGCAGACAACCGGCCTCTAATCTCGTCCATCAGTCTGTCAGAACACAAATGTCGCCTCTTGGATTTTTTTTATCCCCGTCTCTTCTTCTCCGCGGATTTGATTAAGCGAAGTTGTGGTGATGCGTGAATCGGTGAAAATAAATTGATGCATAAAATACACTCGCACATTTCCGGTTTGCAATAATAAAAAAATAGGCGATTGTAATTATTTCAATCGAGCCTGTGCGCAGTGACTATATTGAATTTTGAAATGTTCGTCTTGTAAGAAGAAGCTGAAAGCGCAATACATAGTAGCACCCGGTCCTGATGTTTAACACGCAAATAACACGCGAATTGCATGTCGCTTTATAATTGAATTATAATAAATACGTACATAGAAGAAAGATTCAGGCCGCAAACGATTTATTTCCTTATTCTTTTATATATATTTAAAAACGCCGTCATATATCGTTTAATCTTCCATTATTATAACTTTCTTCAATAGATGACATAGTATACTTCCAATATTAGAACACACAACTAACTGAAACGCAAAAGTATGTTCATTTACCTGATTAACCATGTTCATTGTAAATAAATTACCCATGCATGCATACATAATGTATGGACTCTGCTAATTAAAATAAAACTCAATGCAGGTATATCATTTTAAATGCCATTTTGTGTATTTATACGGAGATATTATAATTGCAAACGTTTTTAAGACAACGTATTCAGTCCTACAAACCTAGCATCAACAAATAACCAGCAGGGTGCCAGTAGCTACAACATGCTTTGTTATAAGTCAGCGACTTATAGTTATACATGTGCAAAGAAAAGTTAATTTAAAAAAGCACGTATGAAGCGAGACCATCACAGGTTGATGAACAAAGAACGCGAAGTTCTGAAAAGGATCAAAATTATTTCAATTAAAATCTGTGCTACCTTTTATCATTTTTGCTCGTATTAAGAGTTTGTGTAATTGGAGCACTTAACATGTTATAAACGTGCCGACAATTTTCCACGCCTTGATGATTACATATTTCATAAAACCATCATATGTTCAACATAGCGCGCCTCCGTTTTGACAAGGCCTCCATTCGTTAACACGTAAAGGTCATGTGCTGGCTTATGACCGCGAAACTAGTCTTCTGTTGTGATACCGTCATATGTCGTGTGATGCGGGACTGTCATATGTCGTATGTTGTGATACTGTCATATGTCGTCTGTTGTGATACTGTCATATGTCGTCTGTTGTGATACTGTCATATGTTGTGTGCTGTGCTACTGTCATATGTCGTCTGCTGTCATATGTCGTGTGCTGTGGTACTGTCATATGTCGTCTGGTGTGGTACTGTCATATGTCTTCTGCTGTGATACTTTCAAATGACGTCTGCTGTGGAACTGCCAAATATCGTCTGCTGCGGTACTGTAAGTTGACGTCTGTTGTGGTACTGTTATATGACGTCTGTTGTGGTACTGTCAAATGACGTCTGCTGTGATACTGTACTATGTCGTATGCTGTGGTACTGTAATATGACGTCTGCTGTAGTACTGTAATATGTCGTCTGCGGTGGTACTGTAAAATGACGTATGCTGTGGAACTGTCAAATGACGTCTGCTGGTGTACTGTCAAATAACGTCTGCTGTGGTACTGTCAAATGACGTATGCTGTGGTACTGTCATATGTCGTCTGCTGTGGTACTATCAAATTTCGTCTGCTGTGGTACTGTCATATGTCGCCTGATGTGGCACTGTCAAATGACGTCTACTGTGGTACTGTCAAATGACGTATGCTGTGATACTGTCAAATGACGTCCGCTGTGGTACTGTCAAATGACGTCTGCTGTGGTACTGTCAAATGACGTCTACTTTGGTACTGTCAAATGACCTCTACTGCGGTACTGTCAAATGACGTCTACTGTGGTACTGTCATATGTCGTCTGCTGTGGTACTGTCGAATGACGTCTGCTGTGTTACTGTCAAATGACGTCTACTGTGGTACTGTCAAATGACGTCTACTGCGGTACTGTCAAATGACGTCTACTGTGGTACTGTCATATGTCTTTTGATGAGGTACTGTCATATGTCGTCTGCTGTTGTACTTTCATATCTCGGCTGCTCTGGTACTGTCAAATTACGTATGATGTGGTACTGTCAAATGTCGTATGCAGTGGCACTATCAAATTACGTCTGGTGTGGTACTGTCATATGTCGTCTGGTGTGGCATTGTCAAATAACATCTTCTGTGGTACTGTCAAATGTCGTCTGCTGTGGTACTGTCAAATGACGTATGCTTTGGTACTGTCATATGTCGTCTGCTGTGGTACTATCAAATTTCGTCTGCTGTGGAACTGTCATATGTCGCCTGCTATGGCACTGTCAAATGACGTCTACTGTGGTACTGTCAAATGACGTATGCTGTGTTACTGTCATATGTCGTCTGCTGTGGTACTTTCATATCTCGGCTGCTGTGGTACTGTCAAATTACGTATGTTGTGGTACTGTCAAATGTCGTATGCAGTGGCACTATCAAATTACGTCTGGTGTGGTACTGTCATATGTCGTATGGTGTGGCATTGTCAAATTACATCTTCTGTCGTACTGTCAAATGTCGTCTGCTGTGGTACTGTCATATGTCTCCTGCTGTGATACTGTCATAGGTCGTATGCTGTGGTACTGTCAAATGACGTCTGCTGTTGTACTGCTCATTTCAGAGCTAACTTTCTCCGAATTCGCTTTCCATTGTGTTTTTTATTTTTTAAATTATGTAATGCAACCTTTGTGCGTTTCATTTTCTCAGTTAAACCACACAATGTGTTATGATTGAAGATACCGCTGCATTTGTGTGTGCATGTTTGCTGCTTTTGCTCCGAATCGCATGACTTCAGGAAAAAACAATGATACAAACAATGACGGATTGCTGCTTTGAACTGACAAAAACAATCTGCATACATCAAACACATCAGTAGCGTCTGCCGGTTTTAAACGATACCGCAGTTTTATGCATTTGAAAAATCGGGCTTGTGTATATCAATTTCACAAATCTTTGACGTTAAAAGCCAGTTTCGGCTGAGGTGCGATAGCTACCTCTGCACCTGCATGTGTGGTCTGGACTCGACTGCATTCTATTCTATTTCATCGGTTTGGTCGCGTTCTAGGTATGAGAGAAAAATATATAATTAAAATCTTGTTAGCGATTGTTTTCGAATGTCGGTTATAACGACAAAAGGAAGGATTGACCAATCTGCACTTAAATGAGCCATGTTGTCGGGTTCAATCAGTATATACATTACATGTATATTCAAAGCAAACGATTGAGAAATACCTTTAAACATGCTTTGCGTACTGATACAATCAGTCGAATCTGCGATGCTCACAAAGAAAATAATAACTAATGAACAAGCTATAGGCCTAGGCAAAAATGAAATACCGGTAGCCACAATTCCAAGTTTATCACAAAGTTGTTCCAAATGAAACCAATGAAAACGCCGCTTACATCTGCAGTTGTCCCGGCTGCTTTCTGATTGGGTAGTTTCGCGTTACCCGCCTCGAAGAAATGATGCATGAACGTAAATACCGCCCTGGTAGACATTGCTATTAACTTTAATATGTATTATATGTGCCCATTAAACCAGACTCGCATCTCTCGAACGAAGAAAGTCGTATTTATTTTCCATTAACCAACCACAGTGCATACAATTAATGTAGTTGAGTAAAGGGATATAGGATTTTTGCTTATAAATGAGTATTTTGTTGAAGCTTTTTTTCTTTGCCATTAAAATGATGGGAATTTGTATAAAAATTATGCAATTGCAAAGGAAATGCAATTTCGCGCAGATTATCTCGTCATGTTATAAGAGAGTACATGCATTTTGTATGACAGAACCATTATTTATTTTATATATTATATTTGTAATGTCAGCTGATTAATTTATCACTTTATTATTTATTTTATTTTTCCGATCTTTGAATATCCCAGCACAAATGAATATGCGTTGCTTATAACATAAAATAATTCATTTTGTTGAAGAATTAATCTGTGTGTAGATTAAATACGTTACGGGTTGTATGTTATTGTATTTGTTTTATTATTTTGTATTAATTTAAAGAAATATGACTGTATGTGAGGACTTAATTAACCTCATCAAGAATCAAGTGTGCTTTTATTATTTGTATTATTATTATTATTTCTGAGAAAAGACCCACGATTGTGAATGAATGTAAAAGAATTTATTTTTTACATTGCTGCAGAAGGAAATTTTATTTCTTGAGCATGCGATTTTTTAATGTATTTAAATATTTAAAACATTCGCCATTTTGTTGTAAATATTGTAACTATTGTGCAAAAAGGTACCATGTGACATTAAAAAGTAAATGACACATGGTACCTTTTTGACAAATGTGACGATATGACCTACTTACTCAATCCACAGTGTGTACACTGCAATACATGGCGCAGGAATTCGACTTGAAATGTAGAGAGATCCTTAAAACCGGCATAAAACTTTATTCTGTTTGTCGTCCCACTGTTGTTTCAAACGGGGTTTTGTATTTTCCGTAACCGACTCTTTGAAGTTGTATTTTATGTGGCAATAAACACAAAGTTTATATCCGTATTAAGTATTTGTATTGAACGGCCAACGAATTCGATTGTTTAATCTCGGGGTTATTAAACGCTGTCAACTCGCCATGTTTGCAAGCGTTTCGTTGACTCAGACAAAAACAACACCCTAGTGTCTATCCTCATGTTATAGAGATTTTAGAGGTTATTGTCAATATAAATGTTATAAAATATGGATTACGTCATTCACAACGTCAGAGGAAGTGTGTATAATATTTTATTGCGAAATGTGTAATGTATGTCAATTTAGCTTTTTTTCAGTTAAGGTACATTTAAGGGGTATAACGAAAATGGGAACATGAGTTTTCGAAACTGAATAACTGTTTTGGACAATTGCGTTCACTCGTTCAACACCCCATATTTCCGTCTCTTAAATGTTCTCTTGAAATCAACATTTAATTATTTTAAAATAATAAGACAACTTCGTTTAAAATGTGCAGTTTTAATTGGTGTTGTTTTTGTCGTTGTTGCTGCTGCTGAGAAAGATGATGATGATGATGATGATTATGATGATGCAGCTTGAATGATTATTGCTTGATCTTTGTTGTCAGTTTTAGTTTGAATTTGCGATTGGCCGCGGCATATTTAAGACGGGCAATTTCAAACAAATATTGAATTTCAAGAGGAGCATAAAAACGTTTACGCTGTTAAAATCCTAAGGATTAAATTTACAAATAAACAGCCTGTTTTTCATCAGTCCAATAATTCCATTGACCGGTGTAAATCACAGAACGCTCTCGTGAGATTTATCTACACTTTATTTGCTTTTTATGACAATCGGTCACAATGAATAAATTTCAAATGACCCTCAAATTTCGGCTGTTTGCAACCCAGACCCGGTAAGCCCGATTGAATCCAAGGCCTATCTTCCGCGAAATGAGGATTTTATGTATTCTTGTGAGAAAATCTCGTTCACATACCACGTGATTGCGATTTTAATTAAGCCAGAGACAGATTATGAACGTTTTATGCGAATTTGAACTTTGCCTCAGGTCGCTTCAAAGGTCGCTTATCTCTCAGGACAGAACAATTCGGTTTGCAAATGTCCGAATAATGGCCTGTCCGAATTGCGGGTATACCACCAACTGGGCATAATTTCACAGATAATAAAACGGGCTTTTAACTTTATAACTGATTCGAACACAGGCGATAACGTAAGCACACGGTCAGAAATACGACCTTAAACAAATAAAGCAAGAATCGTGGCACTTCAAACGAAGACAGCAAAATCCAATCGCGAACTCGTTTGTTAGTGTATTTCTTTGGTAGAACACAAATCATCAACGTATGCTCTAATTTCTTAAGACTTCGATGATAACCATATATGTATAAATAAATGTTTTATTTTATTTTATTCTAAATGAACATGTCTCAAGTATGTGGACTGTTTCACACTTTTATTCTAATAAATAAATGTAATCATCACATATGTATAAATGTATTAAAAAAAGACACAGAAACATGAACAAATAAATCTACCTTTGGGGAATTTTTTAGTCGTTACTTTAAGTATATTTCTATTAACCATTGAACCAACGATAAGTGAGCATGTCGACCGCCGACGTTGTTACTAAATACCGTATTATATTGCTTGTTTTAACGTAATGTACCGTGTCATAGCGTTACGTCTACGCGAAACAACGTCGTCTGAAAGACTGCGGTCGGCAATTATTCGATTAATTAATAAACAATAAATGCTTTGGAATAACTGTTTAAGTGACGGCTTTATATGCAAGATCGCTCTTGTGGTCGAAATGTGGAAATAATATACATCTAAATAAATTGTTGATCATTTCGTTTTGTTCGTGCAATGTCACACAGTATAGAACAATTAAACAAATGTGAATAAAGCCTGCATGACCTATTTTTTATGTATGGTTTACAGGGTGTACAATTTAAAAAATAACAATAATGTTATTTGACTGAAGAATTTTAAAGGTGCATAATCTTTGGTCATCGTCCGAACTGAGTAATGTGATAGAAACTGTAACTACTGGTCGCTTTAACAATCAAAATTATATTTTACAAAATATTTAAATGAGCACACATTCCATCATGTACACAATTTAAGACACACACATATATCTATAAGTATGTTACAAGAATAACAAAATTATGTATTTTCCCTTTTATATTGCTTTGTATTCGTAAGCTTTTCGAACGTCTTTATTTACCAACTCGTTAGCTACAAACACAAAAGTGAAGTTAATTAATTAGAAGCGTTATGTTTGTATGTTTAAAGCTCAGCGATGCGCTTTTCTTTAGGACGTTGCAACGTAGACGTAACGAGTGTTGGGGGTCTGGTTAATTGTTTGTGAGACACCGTAACGCTAGAGTTTTAAAACTGATTGCGGTTAGCGCAATTCAAAACGTTGTCATGTGTTTGACAAATGATATAGGCCACCTACGTTTTGACAGTTATATGTTGAGACACAAGAATGTGTATGATAGAACATAAGGAAAACTGAGTGACATATTTAGCCAAAACGCAGTTATAACTTGTTTTTGTTTTTTAATAAACAAATCATATGAATGGTGCACTATTCATTATCTACGAAAGCTGTCACAGTGGGGGTTATTACGTGATGATCTAAAGAAAATCAAGTTGGCGACGTCATTCCGAAACAGGTATTTTTGCCGTTTTTGCCCTTTATTACTATTTTTTCATTTTGTATGCCGCCCACTTGCCGATCTTTCTTCTTCATACATGTCTGAAATAATATAAATGTTAAGCTTTGACACCTTTTCGTTTCTACTGCTTCGTCTCATGAAAGGACTTGTCGAATTGAATGTACCATCAACAAGGACACATACATGTTATGTCATTTACAATAAGCCGGTGCATTTCACAGAAACACCCTCCGTTTGGCATAATATTATTATACAATTATTATGACTGACAAAAGCAAGCATTTAACCCTTTGCATGCTGGGAAATTTGTCGTCTGCTAAAATGTCGTCTGCTGAATTTCTAAAATTAACATTTTCTTCCATTTTTTTTCAAAGAATACTATCAGAATAGCAAACAGTTTGGATCCTGAGGAGACGCCACGTTCTGTGGCGTCTCATCTGGATCCAAACTGTTTGCAAAGGCCTTCAAAATCCGGTTCCAGCGCTCAAAGGGTTAAGTATGGCTTCATATTGTTTGTAATTCGATTATATAAGCTGTCATGTAATTATACCCTTATTATTTGTTATTTTTTCAACATACTAAAAAAAGAAAACATGTATTTATGTCAACGTTCATTCAAAACCGTTCCGTGCGACCAATTACTTTCAAGACCATGTCCATAAATATTACTTAACTTTGAAGAAAAAAAACATACTTTCTAATAAACGTCTTATACACGTCAATTGCGTTACTATTCTATTAAAACTTAACGTTTTGATGACCTATATACCACAGCGCTTTTACCTTATGATGCAGAGTGTTTATGCTCCAATCAAATCACGACTTTTCGATCATAAGCATTGTAAAATGCGTTTCATAACTAAGTTCCAGTGTTCCGTCGTATAAACCACATTTAGTGATATTCTTTAGAAACGAAATTTAACATTTTAGGTAAATCTTTATTGACTAAGAATGTGACTCATAAATTTCTACACGATTTTTAAATGTACAGCCATTACATGCCAGTTTGAGGAACGCAATTAATAGTACCATTATTGTCGATTTCTGTAAACTTATGAAGCAAAAGTATCTCTTTGTTCTGTTTAATAAGTATCGACTTTATGCCGGAAATGAGAGTATAACAAATAGAAATTAGTATTAATTTTGCTTGGCAGGTAATTTATTATGACAAGATGAATTTATGTGGGATTTTGTAAGAATTAACGTTTGTATTTTTCGTCCTTGGTATTAAGTGTCTCGTCCTCAGAATTATTTCAAGTTTTAATTAACACCAGAAAAAAATCAATGCGTTTCATGTTTTCGGCTGAAAACCGGGACTCCTTTGAGATCATGTCACACGCGAGACCTAATAACATCGTAAATCTAGCAGAATATTCGTGACAATTGCTTTTTTGGTTTGACCTTTCGCCTTTTCATGCTGAGAGAGAAATTCCCTTCGTGAAACCCAGAAACGATTATAAACAACATTCTCCGCATAAACTGTTCGAATCAAATAAAGTTTTAGGGGCAAGCTCAAAGACAAAACAAACGACAAAAACTAACTTAATACTATGGCTGGAAAGTGGAAGAAGTGAAACAATTTAATAACAGTTATAAAGGGTGTAAAACGGCATAAAAATATCCGTTTCGGCATGGACGTCGCCATCTTGATTTCCTTTAGATCATCACGTGATTACCTCCTCTATTTATAATCCACCGTATAAACAATGCGTTGCATTTTTTTCATTACACATGCAATCATTACACAATCATGTGCAATTTTAATGATCAGGCGAAACATGTTAAGTAGTTACAAAAATAACCCAAAATATGCTAATGTTACGCGAAGCAATGATTAATTAAAAATGGTTCTCGTCAATTCAGCTGAGACGCTGACATTATTTACCAGAAATTTAAACGTTGTGTATGTTTCATTCACAATTAATATTCTGACGTTTTCGTTTTCAGTCGAAATACCGAGTGTTATTCAGCTGTCGTCAGCGACGCTGGCGCCTTCAGCCGTGACATTACGCAAACGTCGACGTCCATATTCAAAGTTTCAAATCGCTGAACTGGAGCGTGAATACAATAGCTCCACCTATATATCGAAGTCCAGACGATGGGAACTTTCACAGCTGATTAATTTATCGGAAAGACAAATCAAAATATGGTTCCAAAATCGTAGAATCAAGGCCAAGAAAATCACTAAACATGACGGTGATTCGGATAAGAACGATAGTACGGATGAACCGGATAATCTCCATATGGGCCAATGAGAATTCTCGTAGACATTTACTGCTGAAAAGTGTGACGTCATGCAATTTACACGTTTCTGATAAATCGTTAGTGTCATGCATTAGCACATAAAGTAGGGTAGCAAAAAAAATTGGCTGGACATATTGTAATCTAGCATACCGTCGTAACAAGAGAATGACAACGATGGTTTCATACGGAAATATATCCATTGGTCACCACTATGGAGAATGAAAAGTTGGCGTAAATGAAGCTCTTAAATGGGTCATGCTTTTTTGAACTAACTGTATTGTGAACATTTTCAATTTAACAGTTAAATTTAAAAAAACATGAAGATTGCTTGGCAACAAAAACAATTTTATTATAATGACATTGACGATCACACTAGTGTCTGTGCAAGTCGTGTTACAACACGAATAACTATGTTCCAGTTCTTTGATAATGCATGTATCTCCGGGTAATGGCAGTACAGTATAAATAATTATGTACAATTGTATATTACAGTACAATACAGTACACGTATTTATGTAGTATTAAAATTGATGGTTTCTTGTTATACTGAATAACTACTTTTAGTTTTGCCGAAAAACGCGTTTTACACATTGATACATTTTTTTCTAAAAAAATCCAATAGAAGTTGTTAAAAAAATGTTGATTGCATTTGTATAATAAATAATTTTAGCAACTTAGCTAACTGAAAAAGCTAGGCCTTGTTTAAAAGTAACGTCACATACAATTGTTGGATGTTTTCAGCAATATCTTTACTCGCACAATTACAGCAGCTTTTCATTTGTTTTTACAATACTAGCTGACATAATTTGGTATTATCTGGTGATGCATGTGGCGGTGAGGTGATGTATTTATTTCCGCAAATACATTTATTTTGCGTGGTACTATATACTGTTAGGTGGCATGATGAATTATTCGATAATGACCTAAGGGAGGTAACTTTTTTTCGAATTATAAAATGACACATTCTTTATGTCAATCGTTACAATAAAACTTTGAACCAGTCAACAAAACAGACATTTTATTGTCTTATTTTTATGTAAATCTTTTACGACTATTTTGAATTTTATTGTCTTATTTTTGTGTAAATATGAATGATAACACATCTTTTACGACTAGTTTAAAAAATAAATTATTACATCACTATAAAATTTGAAATGTGTGCGTCATTTAGACGTGATGTTTAATAACAAAAGCGATATAATATTCTGCATTTCAGGGATTTAAAAAAGCCAAAAATATATTCGTCTTTATTACTAAATGCTTAAGCGTTTGTGAGTTTATTTGTGCATGCGTTAGTGTATTTAGACTTTAATATAGTTACTTAGTCCCATGATTGGATCTTACCGCTGGTTCACAATGTTTTGTCTCATTTTTCGTTAAACTGTTTATTAATATTTAGCAATTAAGTTCGGACTAGACGATTTTTAAAGTTTCCAAAAAGCTTTTAAGGCGTTAAATAAACATTTGTTGGTTTCTTATAACCCGATCGACACTTATTGTTGGTGTCATCCCTAAACATTTTTTGTTATTTAAGGTTCAGTTTTCGAACATTTTGCTACTTTTGATCATAATTAATTTAAAATCGCAAAATTAACTTAAACATAAACAGGAATATATGTAAAAAAATACACATGTGGATTTTTTTTGTAATGTAAAACCCTTGTTAAAGTCGGAAATAACTTGAGAATAGACACAAACAAAGTTATCGACAAAAAGGTGTTGCCGACATACCTACTCTAATGGGAAAAAGATATATATTTGGTCGAAGGGAAAATGCACCACCCGTTGTTTAATAAGTCTTAATAACCTGAAGAAATTGGGTAGATGGTCAACTAAAGAACCTTTGTGTGAACATATCTTGAAATCCACAAAGTGGTTTTTCAGACAAGAAAATTCATTGTGTTTTTTTAAGATTGCGTTCCCGATGGGTGCTATAGATTGTCCATTTGAATTGTGGAAAGGAATGGTCATACGCCATGTTCAGATAAAAATCCAAGTGTTGTAGGACGACGGGTGTGTGAGGTAGTAAGACGGTAACTTTAGGACATATGATTTGAAATAAAGGGCACATGTTTTGAAATATGTAAAGTTCAATTTTTTCGAAGGTCAATGTCAATTTTATATCTGATTAAATGAGTGGGTTGAGATGGTTATAAACATCACATGGGTAAATATTATATAAGCAAGCAATGTTGCTACTTTACAACACAGTAAAATTTAGTTTGACAAGAAAAGTTCAATTCAATAATTCCAAATTAGGTCACGGTCAATGTGAGGATGGGTGATATTGGTAAATAGGGAATGGCCATGAGTAACAAATACGTCAGCATTAAATGGCTGGAGGATGCGGGACAAAACGTGAAATACAATTTGCCTGTCACGGACGGGAGGCCTGATGAACGGACAGAACAATTCCTTCAGCATCGAGATGCATATGGCGCAAAAACAAACATCAACACGTATCATCTGCGTCGAGATACACATTCTTAACCCATTTATGCCTAGTGGACTCTCCCATCCTTCTAAATTGGATCAATTCATTTCCAAATTTAGGGATGTCCAGTATATTTATTTCTATATTTAGAATATTTCTTACAGAAATTTCTTTAAGCAAACAGCGCAGACCCTGATGAGACGCCGCATCATGCGGCGTCTCATCTGGGTCTACGCTGATTGCAAAGGCCTTTTTTTCTAGACGCTAGGCAAAAATGGGTTAAAAATACTCATATCAATCTCAGAAAGCACTCATATATTACGAATATCACTTCAATGAAGTCATGTACGATACACCAAGGTATTTTAAGCAACTGAAAAGTTCAGTTTTTATAGCGATGTACGACATGTTGCAACCAGATATCGAAAACTAATTGCCGACGCAGGGTATCTACGGAAAACATGTTATCCCTAAAACCATATTAGGACTTTTAGTATTATTTTGAAACAATCTGCTTAAAAATAAAATCCCTCAATGGAACACTAAAATTATAAACAATTCATGCGCAACATAAGTTCAGGTTTTATAGAAGAAATAAATGGCTTGAACTTTATGTCACGGAAATCAATTAACATTTGAACAAGAAATGTCTATCAAAAAGATAAGCGGCGTTGAAATTAATGCTGTTATCATATTCTTCCGATAATCACAACAGTTATTAACAAGTCTTCTCAAACATCTGAGAACCCGTAAAACCATGGCCTATATTTTTTTTAGATTCAGTCGTTCATTATTAAAATCTGTACATTGAACAAAGGGGACCTACACCACCTCATATCGAGTGATGAATTGTAAAGCAAATTTAACAAATTAAATTCGTCAGAAAATAATTTCAGGACAAAATGAATCATATTTTAGACAAAGTATAACAACACTTCTTTCATTATAGTTTGCTGAAAGATATGTATTTAGTAGAAATGTCAACGAATGCCAAAGTTCGTATCCTGATATTCGTGTGTGATGCTTGAATACTATCCGTATATACGTATAGATTGGCATAAGCGGTCGAACTCTGGAGTCATATTTTCTTAATTAAGTAGATGTATATTTTTTATCAAACATTTATTAATCACTAGGAATAAGTACCATATACAAAAAAATCACCGGTTAAGTATTAGCGTGTTCGTAACACCGGGCGATGACTCCTTCTCTAAATCAGCATATGTTTATGCAGGACATTAACATGTGTTTTCATTAAAAAATAAATAGTTCCAGTCAAATAAATGTCTTACATTCATTACAAGTAACAGTTTTGTGTTATATGTCATTATGACTGTAAGTTAAAGTCAATAATAATCAATTATAATGACGCTTTTCATTTACTGCGTTTCTCTAGTGTAATGTCCGTTAGTTCGACGTTTACGCATGGAGACATTTGATTGTTTGTTATAATTAGAAGAGAACCGTCTTTTTTTCAAGAATTGCACACTTAATTAGCATACTAAATAGCATAATAGATTGTGACGTATTGTTTTTTTTACAGCTCTGTCAATGAAACTGTGGTGTGATATGTTATTCTTTACTGCAAGTAATTGTGTTTACAATACGTCTTGGTACGAGGTGAAGCCAGCCCGCAGAGTCCTTCAACATGTGTTCATTAAATCAATTGAAATGCTCATTATGGTGTCCTTGTGCAAAAAAGAGAGATCTAATGTTACTTTTTTTATAATTTTCTACGAACATTCGGATACTGAATTAGTATCCGAATACTAGCACAGTATCCGGATATTTGGATTAAGAAATATCGTTGACATCCCTAGTGTTTACCATTATATATTCGATAACAGACAGTAAGACATCTAACATCTACTGGATAATTCATCATAAAGGTGCAATTATTTATAACATAACCACAATTTACCACACATTAACCAAAACCGCAAGTTTATAATCACTCATTTTATTTTTAATTTAATTATTATTGGCTTAATGATTCGTCCTTTAGCTAATTAAACGTGTTTGAATAAACACAGACGCGTGCTATTTTGAGAAGAAAACTCTCTTTGTGGAGGTTTTGTACTTCTAGCTATAGAATAAATTCACGGGTTGGGAAGTAGAAAAAAAATGCAATACAACTGTGTGACACTATAACAGGAAATTTAAATTCGAGCAGAGTTTTAACTTTTCCGAGTTATTTAAGAAATAGCAGAAATCTGTCGGTTTTAATTATCATCTACCCCATAACGTGTAAAACAAGTTATTGTAAAGGCAGAGGTGACGCACATATGTGGCGTGTTCTGAGAAAACTGGGCAAAATGCTTATGCGTAAAGTGTCATCCCAGACTAGCCTGTGCAGTCCGCACAGGCTAATCAGCGACGACACTTTCCGCCTAAACTGGATTTTCGCTAACAAGAGACATCCTTAAAACGAAAAATTCCATAAAAGCGGAAATTGTCGTCCCTGATTAGCCTGTGCGGACTGCACAGGCTTATCTGGGATGACACTTTACGCACACGCATTTTGCCCAGTTTTCTCAGAACACGCCACATATAATACCGTTACGTAATAACTACTAACCAGCCCGTGATTTGCAGAATGGGAATTGTGATCTATATTGTAAGCTAAATCAAGTAGTAATTTATTTCAGTGTACACATTAACTTTTTTATCACAACATATAATTTATACAATTGTTCTTCAAAAGTTCAGTTCTAGAAAATGTGTCGCTAACATGTTTACTATATTTTTACTGCTTATTGAAACAACTATATGAATGTAAACCTCCAAAAATAAATATCATTAAACCGTTGTTCTCTGTTTGCGTTACCTTAAACTTGACAATTTGCGCAGATCCATTGGCAGCAAATGTTTTCGCAACATATCGCTATCGCAAGAAATATAGGTCAAAACCTATCTTAAAAAGCTACGCCGGAAAACATGCCATACAGGTTGCAGTATTTAGGTACATATTTTTACCGTGGTCAGAATTCAGAAGTAACATACGCCCGTTGTTTGTTGTTGTTTTTTTTTTTGGGGGGGATGAGGCGGTCTAACCCAGGTTTTGACCATTGTCGATTTGCAATAGAATGCTAAAGCGTACATGTATTCCCGCCATGAGACCCGAATGAATAAATCCTAACATTACCCCATCTGATTTGAGAGATAGTCCATCAAACATCGGCTTCCAAACATCGGCTACCTACCTAATTGTTAGAATGAATGGGGAACCATTTGTAAGTCATACATATCTCTTAGTTTTCTTTACAGTTTTACTTCGGAATGCGCATTTTTTTAATTCATCCAAATTATTAATCCAACTTAGATTAGTGATCTTTCACAAAACACGTGTAGATCTCTGATTTACCGTTTCTCCATAACCTCTTTAGTACGGCGAGGCCGATGTTTAGAATACCTGTCATCCCTTTTTAAATAGACAATGCTAAATAACACTAACCCGATGGCAAAAATATGAAGCGGTGTCTATGTATAAAACTATAAATGTATGTTCTAAATTTAACAAAGAAACATAATGGTTGATACATGTGCTTTGTGTATACTTTTTGTACATATACGTTTTTATGGTAAATTG
Organism: Dreissena rostriformis; assembly: GCA_007657795.1. NCBI lineage: Eukaryota > Metazoa > Mollusca > Bivalvia > Myida > Dreissenidae > Dreissena > Dreissena rostriformis. The sequence goes on along the minus strand of VMBQ01000482.1, from coordinate 48,126 downwards.
TTAACTTTAAACCCATTATTTAAGTGTAAATAAATAAACCTATTTTATACTGTTTACTGTTTTATTTTATATGTCTTGTATATGTGTTCAAGATCGCTTTTACCCATAGCGTCTGATACTGTTCTCATAAATCGATCATGTATATTAGGGGCGAAAAACTCTCGCTCTCCAGCGCCAAACTTTATTAAGATTTGACAGACAGACAGACAGATAGTTTATTCAGACTTATGCAATTGTGAATTGTCTTCATGCTGAAATACACACATTATTCTCTGTCACGTAACATGGAAAAAACAACATAACATTAAATAACAAATAATAGTCATTTAAGAATGCAAATACAAATACATACAATCGATGGTAAGAACACGTAGGTTATATCAAGGCGGAACTGAAGATTATTGAATAGCATTATTAAGAATTGCATTCCTTTTAACAAAAGCTTCTTTGGTTTCGAGTAAATACAGGTTGTTTGTTGTTGTTGTTGTTGTTGTTTGCCGTACAACAAAACACGTGTAGATATCTGAGATACCGTTTACGACTCAAGTAGATATATTATATTATTATAATATAATTCCGATCAGATAGAAACCATTTCGTTGCAATCGTATGAAATTAAATTAGATGACATGCAACTTTATAATGTTAATATTTAAAACATATATATTTAGAATCTTGTGTAAAAAATCTACCGGTAGATCTATATAATGGTATCTCGAAAGCGTTTGCGTATTGTGTGCCATCAAGTATTTTAGTGATACTGTCTTAAATATTTATGTTTGGACTAAATTTACCAGCGTTGCGTGCACTCTTATTTAACAAACGCCGAATATCTTATATAAAAATATTTCTTGAAACATAAAGTATTACGAGTCATTAAAATTGTATAGTTGTCAATGTCATAATGTTGTTTATATGTAAACGTATAACGCCTTCATTCACCGGATCGTTCCCTTCTAACACACATGTGAATTTAATAAGTTAAAGCGTAAAGTTTCACAACGTTTATATAGCTCAACGTCGCGCGTTACTGTGTGCGGTATGGGTCTGTTAAACGGTTTTGCGGTGTGGTAACTCTCGATTATGAAAACTAATTGTTATTAGCGCAATCCATAACGTTGTCATGTGTTTGACGAATGATCAAGACCACCTACGTTTTGACATTTATATGTTGATACAGAAGAATGTGTATGATTGAACGTGAAGAAAACCGAGTGACAAATTTGGCAAAATGCATTTTATAGTTGTAGTTTTTTTGGTATTAATTAACAACGCTACCAAATTCTAGTCGAACTTCAATATTTGTCATTTACGATTACGTTTAAATGGGGGTGTTTTACATTTAGTAACGTACAAGAAATTACAAATTATATTTAATTTGTTCTAGCTACGAAAGAATTAAAAAAAACAGTGAACTTTCTTTTTGTCAAAGTCTTTCATTACAAAAACAGATAAAACAAGGCTTGTCGCCATAGGATGACATATGCCCCTTTTTCCACATTTTTATGCCCCCGAAGGTAGGCATATAGTGATCGCACTGTCCGTCTGTCTGTCCGTCTGAAATCCGTCACACTTTGCGTTTAGGTTTCGAAAAATGTGGAAAAACACTTTGCGTTAAGGTTTAGAAAAATGTGGAAAAGGGGGGCATATGTCCTATGGTGACAAGCCTTGTTCTTAACCTAAACGCAAAGTGTTTTTCCACATTTTTCGAAACCTAAAGGCAAAGTGTGACGAAATTCAGACGGACAGACAGACGGACAGTGCGATCACTATATGCCCAACTTCGGGGGCATAATTATAATGCTATTATTAATGGCTCAATAATCTTAATCAACATTTTCATCATCACCATCATGATCATCATAATCGTCATCCTTCTCCTCCTCCTCATCATCATCATCATAATCATTATCGTCATCACAATCATCACCATCATCACAATCATCAGCATCATCATAAATGATCAATAATACAATCATTAATTATCATTGATCATCAATATCACCTTTATTATCATCATAAAGGTAAAAGAAATGCAATCGTTACTAAATTATATGCAGTTTTAATGATAAGCTGAATCATGTTTTATAAGTTACACAAAATAACCCTTAGCATGCGAATCTAATGTGAAACAATGACAAATGAAAACCGGTTCTCATCAATCTAGCTGAGACGTTCACATTATCTACCTGAACTGTTCAACATTGTTTATGTTTCATTCACAATTAATACTCTGACGTTGTTTTTGTTGCAGCCGATATCCAGTCTATTCACCTGCCGTCAACGACGTTTGCGCCCACATCGATGACGTTACGTAAACGTCGACGTCCATATACAAAGTTTCAAATCGCTGAACTGGAGCGTGAATACAGCGGCTCCACCTATATATCGAAATCCAGGCGATGGGAACTTGCACAGCTGATTAATTTATCAGAAAGGCAAATTAAAATTTGGTTTCAGAATCGTCGAATCAAGGCCAAAAAAATCGTTAAACATGAAGGCGATTCGGATAAGAACGAAAGTCCGGATGTACCAGACATCGATCTCCATATGGGCCAATGATAATTCTCTTGGACATTTACTGCTGAATAAGTGTGACGTCATACAATATATACGTATCTGATTGGTCGTTAATGTAACACAGTGACAAGGAAGTAGGATAGAAACGTATTTTCGCGGGATATTGTGTAATGACGCATGCCATCGTTATAAGCGATGATTTCTTTGAAAAACTAGTTCAATTGGTCATCAGTATAGCATTGTAGAGTGGACAGTAGGCTTATGCAAGTGGAACATTTTAAGAACTGAAATCGAACAACCGTGCAATTTCCTACGCAATAAAACAATGTTATAATCATTGATGAACTGGATCAGCATCTATGAGTCCTTTCTTCTTACAACAGGAAAATATGTTTCAGTTCTATTAAATAATGTATCTGTGTATTGGCGGCACAATATAAATAACAATACACATTTGTATATTAAGTGCATTAAACTTATTTATGTTTGAGTATTGACATTGATGATTTCTTTCTATGTATGTCCGAAGGACGTGTTTTTAGTTTTGCGCATAGCAACCTTTAATACTGACGATTACTTTTCGCACTTCATATTTCTAATATTTTACAAAAATACATCATTCACAATTAAAAAAAATATCACAATAAAGAGAACTCGTTCTAAATAATCTCGATCAGCTTTTAAGGATAGAATTGCAGATCAAAAGTATATCGTATAAGAGTTTTAAAAATTAACTACGATACTCGTACATGGGCTTCACCATTGTATGGCAGAACTGTAACCTACATGTTCTTTATGAACATAAACAACTTACCTGTCATAATAATAAATAAATTAGTACTTAACCATGTATAGAAGGTATTGCGCTGAAATGCATTTATGAATTTACGCATACATTTATTTTGAGGCTTACACAGTTAGCTATGTTTTTTTTCGACAAGACAACTCGTGAATTTTCGCAGTTTACTTTGTAATAATGCACAAAACATTACCTAGCAATCTTAATCTATATTCACTTTGCTGTTAGGCTATACAATAATAAAGGTCAATACTATTTTTATGAAATATATAACTGTTTTAACTTAAGTAAGTGTTGCAAATTGTTATTATTTATTATTATTTTGTACCGACATTACACTTTTTTGGTATTCCTGGTTTCGTTTTCAATCATTTTTGCTCAATTCACTAAAATAGCTATTCATTTTACGACAAAATTATGTTCATTCGATCAGACTCTCTAAACTAATTTAAAATTTACGAATATTAACTAACGAAATAATTTTAGAAAGAGATTTGGACAATTTCCGCATGTCATTGCATAATCTTATTAATTTGGGAAAAGTTAAAAGGTGAACGATGAAAAAGGTTACTTATTTACCTATCCTACTTTTTATTCGATGTTAGTGGAAACAAATGCCGTTTTGTTTCATACCATTCAAGCCTGCGATCTCTCAACCAAACAAATGTCATTTTAGGTACATTTTAGACACATATGAAAGATAAAACAGAAATCTTTAAGTGACATTCGTGAATATTTCATTCGTAAATCAATATTTCGTTTTAAATTATTTAATATGTTCGTCATCAATTGACTAAATGAGAATTTAAACTTTACAAAAAAAACGAACGAGAATATCATCCATGTCAGGGAATAAAGAAGCCAAAAATATATTCGTCAAAAATGCTAGATGCGTGCGCGTGAGTGTCTGTTTGTGAGTATGTGCATGCGTAAGGATGCGTGCGAGCGTGTGTGCGTACACTTCCTAGAATCTAACGGTCACGTGACTTACATTTCAATTAACGTTATCTGGTCATGTGATTGGAGCTTAACACTAGTACAATATGTTCCAGTTATGGTTCAACTCCCACATTTTGTCTGAAACACATGCACACAAGTAAAATCTTTAATATACTCGCATATAAATGTCTAGGTCAGTTGTGACATACCGGTATAAAGACTTATTTTTGTTTCCTTACGGATACTAGTATTTCCTCTGCATTTTGACTTGCCAATAATATGTCGTTGTATTACATTGAAGTCATTACATTTTTGTCAGTGTCATACATGTGAGAATATTTTGTGATGTAAATGCACATGTAACAATTGAACATACTGTTCAAATTATTGCATCGTTACATTTCAAAAACAGTCGCGTTCTAAATACTTTTTAACTTCTTAAATGTCAAATAAAATAATCTAAACATGTTTTCACATGCTTCTTTTTTGTTGTTTGTTAAGGAACCAAACATAGAGAAATAGCTAATTAATGAATATTTGTTGACCAAAACTATTACAACAAGTTTGGTTTCGTGGTTTATTTGAGAGGAAAACGACTGATTTACTAGTTAGTGGCGTAAAAAGTACACATACCTTCAGGAAAAGTGTTTAATTTATCGCATTGCTGTATAAGTACGCGTGGTTGCACATAATATAACAGTAATACGGTGAAAAACAATAACATGAAAAGGTATTTCCGTAAAATACATTCGAAATAAGCTACATGCATTTAATAAATGGCGTAAGTCATAAGTATCTTTCATTAAAATACCAGATACAATGTCAACACGAGGTAGTTTTGTTGTAAGAGGTGCAAATACTTTAAAGTATCATTTTACTTTTCGCCATTAATCCATTACTGTTTATATGTGCTCCTTCTGTGAACATGTGTAGTAGTTTCTGATATGTACGCTTGATGGGATTATATTGAAGTACTAGCTAATTGTATTTATACATGTACTTAATATGTTGATGATTAAAATGTGCTCTAAACGCTCTGCGTTTTTTTTTATTCTCTCACCATGGTATACAAAAACACATAAACACAAAGGAACGCGTGCGATAGTCAAGCTCTAAACTCAATAATTTACATATCGCAGCCTAGGAGATAGTATAATCACTAGAAAATTACATTACTTATAACTTAAGCATAGTAAGCGAAATAAATGTGATGTGTATATCACATTATGTCACAGCAAAATTTATGTCACATGCGACAACATATATTTGGCGTTTTCAGTACACATACGACATAGGTAGCACAGAAATGTTACATGAAAGTATTTCATAGGCAACGAAAGAAATAGATTGGTTTTATAGTGATCGAATAGACATGCACTGGGAGTAAATGCCATGACGATTGTAGGAAAGGCAGTGTGGCAGACCTTTGCATCTGAAGCAAGAGGTGTTTGCAGCGAACAAAAAAAATGTCTCATGCCGCAAAAAACAAGTTAATATGACATAGACAGCAAAGTCACATAAACAGCCGATAGAAACTGATGCAGACAGATGCGTAAGTCTGACACAGACAGCAGGGAAACTCTGACATAGCGTAGTCAGTCAATGAAATATGGCGTTGACAGGAAAATACTTATGACATAGACTACTAGAATAGACTAGACATTTAATACGGCGTAGATATCAAATTAGATGTGGCGTTGGAATCGACACGAATTCGATACACATTTATTAGCTGCAATTGCACATTACGTGTTTATGTTTATAGATGCGATCCTCGTGTCAATTTCTTGATATGCTGTTGTGAAACAAAACCTGCCCAAGCTGTTGTTCATGTAATGTCATACGGGCATCAATATAAAGAAGTGAAACAAGCATCCTTTGTGAAAATAAACAGGATATTTATAGAAATAGTGTAAACCAATAAGATAATATCGGTATTCATACAATGTTCAGTTAATTTTATTTATCGACTGTTAAATGCAAAACCAGTATACATGTATCAGACAAAGAAATATTCATCCGTTGCCGCAGTTTCGTTTTCTTCCCCGACATGCTTCCTTTTTTTATGTTCTAGTATTTGGCATAACTTTCTTTTGAAAAGGCGGTCCAAGTTATATCGATTTAAAATGGCCCACATGCTTAAACCCGATGGTATAAACACCGACGTAGCAGCATTTTTTTATATATCACAATTCTTGTGTCAACGGTTAGTTCACCATCAAATTGTATCTCCAAATTGGTTTAATACGAGTAGTTCTGTTCATACTTTACTTGATTCTAATGACTTAATTACAGGATGAAAATGAAAAATACAATCAGCGCGTTATAGTACTTGCAGTGATTCATACTCGGGCAATTTTAAATGTATGTATGAATTTTAAGATTTTTTTTTTTATCCCACTTTCTTTTCTTAAAATTCATGCGTTTTAACGTATGAGGGAGGCTAATAGAGGACATGTTTTTTAACATATCGAACTGAATTGTTCCCCTTTGCCCAGGTTCATATGTTTTGAACAAAATGCATGAACATGTTTGTCAGTAGAACGACCTGTATATTGTTGATATGAAGGAATTGAAAAGTTTGTAGAAAGCGGGTTTATATGTATTATTTACATCGCACAATAATGTTATTACGAGAAACACACTTCGCCAGATATTCACCGTGCACAATGAGGCTTAAATGTAAGTTGCAAATCACAATACACAACAAAACATGTCTAAATCAGAGGTGCATACATCACCAAATGAATATTGAGTGATTATAACTGCATCTGGTGTCAGTTTTGACAAATATCCCTTGCCGTGTTTAAGTTATGATTGAATATTGAAGTGAAAAATAAGGATTATTGTATGTGTAATGCCCTGGAGTTTTCACTATATTGTTTATTATTTGTAAGTTGTAAACAGACTGTTATTGCTTTAAGTAAAGTCTACTCATCCATCACACATTCCCATTAAAAAGATGATGGTTTAAGTTTAATATGAACCGATAATAATTATTTAAATATGTTTTATCTAATGATGATGAACAGCACTTGAATTGTAAAACTTACCGTCAATGTCCGAACTGCAAGGCAGAAAGGATGCTAGTCCAACCGTCATCTTGTCATGATTCTATTGGTTATATTCAGTAAGTGATTTGTCACTTCATAATAATATTAATATAACTACAAGTCACTTTAAAACACCATTCGTTGTCCTTTAATGTTCATATGTGTTGTTATTTGCTTAAATTTCGCCATTCCTAAAAACTATTTACATGTGGCATCATTTCGGATATTTTGTTCCCGAAATATTTCTTCTCTGTCATAACTGCACATTTGTTTAGGTAAGAGAGAAGAATATTTGTGTATTGTTAAATACAGAATCTTTTGTTCATCTATATATGCTCCTAAAATGTTATTGTTGGTTAAAATATAATTTTATTTTTAAATATTTGTCTTTAGAGAACTATTTTTAGGAATGCATTTGATTGGTTGTTGTAATCCTATGTCATTACAGATCGGCTAGCCAATTCCCGAGTCAATTACATTTGTTGATGCGCATAATCCTAAATCCTAAGTGCAAAGCGACATAAGCGATATAAATACCGCTGATAAACAACAGTTGCTGGTCCGTTGGTGGATAGTGGTCTCACTACATCGTTTGAAAAGGGTCGGGTAGGAGAACTTCTGCGGGCGGCTCTCCGAATCCGGCGAGTACCGTCATCCCTCGAGCCGAACGTCCTCTCCCGCTGACTTCGCTGACTCCAAGAACTTGGAAAAATCTCCGAGTGGAATGACAATGGTCCGTGGGTGGATAGTGGTTTTCACTACATCGTCGGAAGAGGGACGAGAGCAGCGGAGGAGGAAGCGAAGCGAACGGACGGGACGGACGTGGGGCATCGCTGAAGAGTAGGACTTCGAGGGTGCATTATGAAGATTATGGAAGTGTCCCGGGACGTCGGTACTCAGTACGCTAAATATGCTGGGAAAATCGGTCTAGGGTTCGGGTCAACGGCTGGTGACGTCTAGAACGGCCATTAAGGCGGCGCAGCGCGCTTGGAGCGGGATGACGTCTTTGAAGATTGCCAGCACTTCCTTGGCGGAGCAGGCTGCCAGCCTTGCCCTCTGGAAGGCGGAGCAACCAGACATGAATTGACTTGAAATTGTCTACCAGTGCACATTAATGCCTCAATGATAATCGTGCACTGGTCTATTTGGATGAAAATTGCTTCTTTTACAAAAACCCGGACAGCCGGGGTAAATTTGACCTACTTTTGGTCAAAATTAAACTTCCGCTGATAGGTTACAGGGTCAGATCCGCACATAAGGCAGTCGCGAAGACGCCGAGAGGACCTGTAAATAAACTCCGACTTATACATACGCATTCGGTATGTTTTGATCACATTTGACAGATCGCATACGATCTCTTGATCACTGAACATAGATTAGTGTATTTACATTTTCCGTGTTGATCTACGTCCACGACTCTGTCGACATTCACTATTCCTAAGACTCTAAGCTTACAATAATAACCAGTGAACAGTAACGCAGTTCTTGTAGTTATTTGTGTCGCGTTCTGAGAAAACTGGACGTAATGCATATGGGTAAAGGTTCATCCCAGATTAGCCTGTGCAGTCCGCACAGGCTAATCCGGGACGACACTTTCCGCCTAAACTGGATTTTCGCTAGGAAGAGACAGCATTTAAACGAAAAATTCCATAAAAACGGAAATTGTCGTCCCTTATTAGCCTGTGCTGACTGCACAGGCTAATCTGGGCGACACTTAACGCACATGCATTATGCCAAGTTTTCTCAGAACGCGACACATTAAGTCTGCCAACAAGTTGCGTTTCATTAGGAACTCCAGAGAGCTTTATCGGCGTAATTTTAAGTGGTTTACTATTGAATGACGTCTTCTTTGTTTACTCAAGAACTGGTTTATATGATGTGTGTATTATCATTTTAAAATATCACAACTGTGTTTTGCAATTACTAGAAGTGTCGTCCTGACATGGGCGAAAATGAAGATGCATAACTACACGATGTACCGTTCCGCAGTAAATTATCAGAAACGACAAGTAAGATATACATTCCGGTGACTTGATCTCTTTTGAAAACTGCAAAGTTATTTTCACCATAATACGGGTCTCTTTTTTGTTGATAAAATTATGCCACTAATGATTTGCAGGAGAATATTTCCGTATGTTACACGCATTTACAATCGTCGGTGAAAACAAGAACACCATAACTTCAAAACGAAAAATATTATAATATTTAAATTATAATCCAACGTCATCTTAGTCAACAATTTTAATGAAGAAAAACGAATTCCATTGACATTTTATAAATATATTACAGTCATAGAAGTTCAAAACCATGACAGTGCATATATACAATGTATATTGAATTATGCTTCTGTGGTCTTCATTTGTCGGTTTCGGTTCATATACAATAAGTTAATAGTGACAATAACATTAAACAAAATGTACAGATAAAATAAATACATCTACAGGTGTAAATTGGTGTTGATACAATAGCATTTCTAGTCTCTTAGAAAATTCTTGTTCCTAAGCAACGGGAGATAACTTGAAAGTAGTCACCAACGATATACACCAAATGCATTAAAACATATTTTATAGCAATGTATGGTACGGAACATCCTGGATATAAGAACTATTTTTCCCCAGAACATAATTATACTGCAAATATTAAATCCTTTGAACAAACAAATATGTATAAAATGGGTTAAGGTTTTATAGAAAAATGCAACAAAACCATTTATAATCCGTAACAATGGCATTAAAGTGACAGTATTTAATACAAGCACCAGTTCATTAATTTATTTTTTACATAAGTTATATCTTAAACACAGGTTTAAAAGTTGAGAAAACTGAAAAACCGGAAAAATTGTAGCTCGGGGTTTGGGGTTGCTAAGAGCACTGCTTGGTATGGGCAAAGCGCTGATTGGGGTTCCAGGGGGCCACAGGCCCCTAGAAGCCCCCAAGACTTTGCAAAATGACACAATAATAATAATACCTTAGACATAAACAAAAATGTTGTTTTGCAAGTAACATGAAAGTTTATACATGATAACATTGTCAGAAAACAACAATAAATTTGTTTTAACATATTGACGGCAGCTATGCACTTGTACCAAACATATTTAATAATTTAATGATCATGCATGATCACAACCAGCATCGAAAAACCAACCAAAAACAGTTATATATTTTCTTTAAGTTAGCTTGTCGTTTTAGTTCACTTGTGTTCTTTGTTTAAAAGTGTGCTCATTTTCCTTAATGGCCCTTATCTCCCTCCACCCCTACTTAATTATCTCATCAAATTCACATGAATTACAAAAACGACTCTTTTGTGCCCTGTTTAAACGGCATTCCGGCACAAACCAGAAAACTTTTAACCCTGTAACAACGGTATTTAACTAAAGATTGTAAATTGTAAAGGAATAAATACTTTAACTGTAGAAATGCTTCTGAATGCCTTCTGAACAGAATTATCATTTATAACAGAATAAATTTTAACAGAGAATGTATCCTGATACAGTGACACAACAAGCTGAGAGAACTGTTTTAGCACATCACACATCACAAAGCCAAAAATATAAAAGACCAGCGCCACATTTGACATAAGATGAATGACAAGATATAAACAACACTATCAAGACTAGTTTTCAATGACCCCAAATCTGGGCCCATATAGTTTGCAATGACCCCAAGTCTGGGCTCATACAGCTTGCAATGACCCCAATCTGGGCCCATATACATGTAGTTAACAATGACCTGAGTCTGGGCCCATACAGTTTGCAAGAAACCCAGTCTAAGTCAATATAGTTTGCAATGACCCCAAGACTGAATAAACTCATATTTTATATTAGTTACACTGCCTCTTATTGACCTTTTACAGTGTGAAATATTACATTTAATAGGGTGAGAGGGTACGGTACTTCAAACACATCATTTGTTTACAACCTTTAACCTCACTGTGCAAGGTCAATAAGAAGCTGTTAAACAAATTTAACTTAACCAGTACCACTTTTCCACCACAATTAACAAAATTAATGCAACGCAGCTAAACTTAGCTGTACTCAATCTGTTTACTCCATCTTTTTCTTTTTTTTGTGACGTCATTGGATGTTTATTTTGAAATGACTTTACTGACAGGACACTTAATGCTTATGAAATATAATGGCAAAAACGTGGTCAGCATGTGACCAAGCCAGACCAATGAAAAACGAGTACTCTGTCTGAAGTAGGATAAGATTCTGCCTTGAGTCTAAGCCTACTGTAGGTTGGCCAAATTCAGGCACAGATCCCTTTTTGCTTAATTGTTTGATAGTTTTTTTTTATTTGCCCTACAAACACTACATCTGTTCCGTGGAATTCCCGTTGTACGTGTTCATGTCATCATCATCGTCCCTCAGGTCAGTCATTCGCCCCATGTTACCCCCACGCTGGCGGGCTCTGAATAAAAATTACACAACATTAATTTTGTATTAACAGAATTACAGATTTCCACAATGCATGATCTTTATCTCAGTCTCAACTAAAAAATATAAAAAAACTTCACCATGCTTTGAACTTAAACATGCTTAAACACTGATGATCATTGACTGCTATGAACTTTTAATGATTAACACTGCACTCTTTAACGCTTGTTGTGATGGGGACAGGCATGATCCATATTCAAATTGACACATACATACATTTTGAGATATTTACTGGCCTTATTACAAAAATTCTACATCTAAAAGTAGGTTTTAACTTGATATATGTGTTAGAATGTATTTTATCCCACTTTTACAGCGAATTCGGTTGATTAAAGCCCTGTTGATGAAATTTCTGCTATAAACCACGGCACGAAATGAAGTCATTTTTTCGACAAAATGACGTTATAAATCCAGCAAATTATCCAGTTAAACTTATTTTGTTTAAACAAAAAGGTTTACTGAATAAAAAGTGGGATAAATATAATAATAGGTTAGTGTTGATTATAGATCAGGTTTATCATGCTCGGCACAAAAACGAAAAAGCTCGTGTTTGTTTTCTAAGCCTCGCATGATAAACCTGATCTATTATCAACACTAACCTATTATTCTCTATGTTCAATGGTTAATTGATTTACATCAAGAGTGCAAGACAATTTGGCTAAAGTATATTCTTATTGACCAGGCCAAGGCTGGTATGGAATTGAAATATACATATGATATACAAATATATATTAATATATTATTGAAATACTGGTATAAGATGGTAAAATGGGAAGGAGTTGTTTTGTTTTCTTGAGTGTTTTACAACTGGTTCACCATGTTTAACCCTTTGCATGCTGGGAAATTTGTCGTCTGCTAAAATGTTGTCTGCTGAATTTCTAAAATTAGCATTTTCTTTGTTGTTTTTTTAAGACCACTATCAGAATAGCAAACAGTTTGGATCCTGATGAGACGCCATGTTCTGGCGTCTCATCTGGATCCAAACTGTTTGCAAAGGCCTTCAAAATCCGGTTCCAGCGCTCAAAGGGTTAATANCTGTCTGTCTGTCTGTCTGTCTGTCTGTCTGTCTGTCTGTCTGTCTGTCTGTCTGTCTGTCTGTCTGTCTGTCTGTCTGTCTGTCTGTCTGTCTGTCTGTCTGTCTGTCTGTCTGTCTGTCTGTCTGTCTGTCTGTCTGTCTGTCTGTCTGTCTGTCTGTCTGTCTGTCTGTCTGTCTGTCTGTCTGTCTGTCTGTCTGTCTGTCTGTCTGTCTGTCTGTCTGTCTGTCTGTCTGTCTGTCTGTCTGTCTGTCTGTCTGTCTGTCTGTCTGTCTGTCTGTCTGTCTGTCTGTCTGTCTGTCTGTCTGTCTGTCTGTCTGTCTGTCTGTCTGTCTGTCTGTCTGTCTGTCTGTCTGTCTGTCTGTCTGTCTGTCTGTCTGTCTGTCTGTCTGTCTGTCTGTCTGTCTGTCTGTCTGTCTGTCTGTCTGTCTGTCTGTCTGTCTGTCTGTCTGTCTGTCTGTCTGTCTGTCTGTCTGTCTGTCTGTCTGTCTGTCTGTCTGTCTGTCTGTCTGTCTGTCTGTCTGTCTGTCTGTCTGTCTGTCTGTCTGTCTGTCTGTCTGTCTGTCTGTCTGTCTGTCTGTCTGTCTGTCTGTCTGTCTGTCTGTCTGTCTGTCTGTCTGTCTGTCTGTCTGTCTGTCTGTCTGTCTGTCTGTCTGTCTGTCTGTCTGTCTGTCTGTCTGTCTGTCTGTCTGTCTGTCTGTCTGTCTGTCTGTCTGTCTGTCTGTCTGTCTGTCTGTCTGTCTGTCTGTCTGTCTGTCTGTCTGTCTGTCTGTCTGTCTGTCTGTCTGTCTGTCTGTCTGTCTGTCTGTCTGTCTGTCTGTCTGTCTGTCTGTCTGTCTGTCTGTCTGTCTGTCTGTCTGTCTGTCTGTCTGTCTGTCTGTCTGTCTGTCTGTCTGTCTGTCTGTCTGTCTGTCTGTCTGTCTGTCTGTCTGTCTGTCTGTCTGTCTGTCTGTCTGTCTGTCTGTCTGTCTGTCTGTCTGTCTGTCTGTCTGTCTGTCTGTCTGTCTGTCTGTCTGTCTGTCTGTCTGTCTGTCTGTCTGTCTGTCTGTCTGTCTGTCTGTCTGTCTGTCTGTCTGTCTGTCTGTCTGTCTGTCTGTCTGTCTGTCTGTCTGTCTGTCTGTCTGTCTGTCTGTCTGTCTGTCTGTCTGTCTGTCTGTCTGTCTGTCTGTCTGTCTGTCTGTCTGTCTGTCTGTCTGTCTGTCTGTCTGTCTGTCTGTCTGTCTGTCTGTCTGTCTGTCTGTCTGTCTGTCTGTCTGTCTGTCTGTCTGTCTGTCTGTCTGTCTGTCTGTCTGTCTGTCTGTCTGTCTGTCTGTCTGTCTGTCTGTCTGTCTGTCTGTCTGTCTGTCTGTCTGTCTGTCTGTCTGTCTGTCTGTCTGTCTGTCTGTCTGTCTGTCTGTCTGTCTGTCTGTCTGTCTGTCTGTCTGTCTGTCTGTCTGTCTGTCTGTCTGTCTGTCTGTCTGTCTGTCTGTCTGTCTGTCTGTCTGTCTGTCTGTCTGTCTGTCTGTCTGTCTGTCTGTCTGTCTGTCTGTCTGTCTGTCTGTCTGTCTGTCTGTCTGTCTGTCTGTCTGTCTGTCTGTCTGTCTGTCTGTCTGTCTGTCTGTCTGTCTGTCTGTCTGTCTGTCTGTCTGTCTGTCTGTCTGTCTGTCTGTCTGTCTGTCTGTCTGTCTGTCTGTCTGTCTGTCTGTCTGTCTGTCTGTCTGTCTGTCTGTCTGTCTGTCTGTCTGTATGTCTGTATGTCTGGATGTCTGTATGTCATTGTATGTGTGTGTCTGTCCCAAAACTTTACCCTTGCTCATAAAATGAAAACTCTTGGGTCTATGTTCTTAAAACTTCACATGTGCATGCATCTCATTGAAATCTACAATCAAACATGGTTTGAGGTCACTAGGTCAAAGGTCAATGTCACCGTGACCTTTACATTCAAAATATAACCTTGTTTCTAAAATAGCTGCCGTGCGGCTTCTAAGCGCAGTAGGGGGCAATGTGTTTTCACAAACACAGCTCTTGTTTCGAAAAGCTATTATTTTTATTGTTGGGCGTAACTGTTTTAGATGAATTTTGACCTAGAATTAATTTAATCATTATATGCAGCGGGAACTGCCAACAAAATGGTGCGAACATTTAAGGTTATGGGAATACAAAATTACTACAACGGTTTAATGCAAAAAATAACTGTTGGAGATTAAATTATTTTAAATAGGTGTTAAAGGGACTGTTTACCACGAATGACGAAAAAAGAAATGTTCTAAAATACCGTATTTTTTAACAATTATTACTTTATATTGATTAAAATATCACGACTGGTATATTACATTACTTGAAAAAAGTTCATATTTTCAGTATATTCGGTTATAACATTTCGCGATGTGAAATCGAAAGTACATCGCGAAAATAGGTGACATAACGATATATGCACTTTAAATAACGCAAGTAGATTGATCATTTTATATATAAAATATATACAATTCACTACGCATGCACAATTTGCATTCCTGGGTTTACCACGTCACGATGATGATCAATCTACTTGCGTTATTTATAGTTAACTGGTAGTTACCTGGTTTGCATACCCAGCAAAAATAAATAAATACTAAAATAAAGTTAAAATATAAAAACTACTTTTTTTTCAAGTAATGCTATATACCAGTCGTGATATTTTAATCAATATAAACTAATAATTGTAAAAAAAATACGGTATTTTAGAACTTTTCTTTTTTCGTCATTCGTGGTTTACAGTTCCTTTAAATTAAACAGCTCAAAATTAAGTTTAAGGTATCTAACTATGATCCTCTCCTTAGTTTCCAAATAATGAACAGGGAGTTAAATGCCCCGAAATGTACATGGTTAATATAAAATTTATAAGCAACATAACTTTCTTGCTCTACAAAAACATTGCGCAGGTGAGCGATCTAGGACTATCTTGCACCTATTGTTGAAAGAAGCCTCTTGTTTATCGTATGTCCCTATGTTTTATAATGACATACGTAGAGCAATAACACATTTTTGGCTAAAGTTTTCTCTAAAAAGATGGACAGAAGTACAGAAAACATTTTGGACGGTAATCTTCACATACGTTTTAATTTGTGTGTCATTGCCCTCTCCACGCCACTGGCACACCAGACAATTGGTATCATGACGAGTAGGAAGATCAACGGGAGATTCATTTTGTTTTGTTTTTCTACTGGAAAAGAACATATACAAATTTAAACATTAAAACCGCTAAAAATGCAGCGTCGTACCGATTATATTTCATTATTTGTTATAAAATGGGGAACGTAGAGGTATGATAAACAGAAAAAAACTCGACAAGCCTCATCGTTTTTTTTTATTCTAAGCCATGCCTTATATATTTTAAAACTATAAGGCAGTATTCTGTTATTATCTATGTATCTTTCTATTCAAGAGGTATACCGATACCTTATTTATTAACATGATCCTTAACTTAAGAAAGCGAGTTGGATTGGGTCAATGTCTGGATAAAGAAAAAATATACACGCCAATTATATGTGTTAACTGACCAGTAGATTAATGCCCATCACTATGTGTAGTTGTGAACAAAAGCACATGGCAACATAGTAATATTTTTGGTAGACCCAAAGACATACAACCTAAAGACGTTGCTGTAAATTTCAGTTTACTGGCAAAAAAAGGTTTGGTCGACATACTTGTTGTTACAAAACAAACACAACCGAAATTGAGAAGGTTCGATAAATGATGAATATAGAATAAGCACATTGTCGCAATTATTTTTTCGAAGTTTAAGTGGTGAAACCGGTTCCTTGCAGGTTTGAAATTTTGCATCCCTGAGTTTAAATTATCGTCGTTTCTTCTCTGCTTACATCTTGTTTTTGTAGCGACTTTATGTTATGTGTATATACTTTACTATTCCATTCATCGGGTGGTTTAAGACGTGACTTTTGTTCCACTAGTCATATTCTTTTAACGAGAGGGGGGTTGGTCAGCAAAACTCAGTCATATGTGGCGTGTTCTGAGAAAACTGGACAAAATGCTTGTGCGTAAATTGTCATCCCAGATTAGCCTGTGCAGTCCGCACAGGCTAATCAGGGACGACAATTTCCGCTTTTATGGAATTTTTCGTTTAAATGATGTCTCTTCTTAGCGAAAATCCAGTTTAGGCGGAAAGTGTCGTCCCGGATTAGCCTGTGCGGACTGCACAGGCTAATCTGGGATGACACTTTACGCACAAGCATTTTGCCAAGTTTTCTCAGAACACGTCACATATGTACTCAGCATCATGGATTTAGTACGAATAGTTGAATAAAATATTGGCTCCTATTTAAAAACATAGATTTGTCACAGACATTAAAGCAGTCCCCGTTAGGGTTTATTAAATGTTTTCTGAGTAAGAACAGGTAAGAATAAGTTTCATCAACCTTGTTAAAGCACCTTTTAGTTATGACATGATCCTGATTTCATTTAGCAATCAGTTCTGTAACCACAGAAACCCCAATTTTGGTCTGACGAATAAAACGAAATAACGTGCATATCAACGATATAGATCTCTAAGCACGTACCAAGTTTCAGCAAATAAGCTTGTGAACGTTTAAAAATGTCGCAAGAAACAGATTTAAGAGTATTCATTTTTTGTAAGCATAGCATCCACAATTTTGTTCTGACAAAAAAATGAAATAACGTGGATATTTTTCATATTGCTTTTTTTCCGCAAACTGAGTTTCGCCGACCCAGCTGAAGTATTTTTTTAGTTATAGCAGTAACCAGATTTTTTGGACGAACAGATAGGCAAAAAGACAGACGGACGAAACTGTAATAACTTTGATATGTACTTATCAAGTTGTCGCAATTACTAGATTTTTCTTATTGCATACCAAGCTGACGTACGTATTGAGTTATAGAAGGAAACAGAATTTGCGGACGGACCATAGACTATACCATTGTTGTCCGGCGAAAAAAAAACTGAAATAATGCGCATATACTAGATCCACATAACATGTTTCATTAACCGAATATGTTTTGAGTAGCCGCGAGATCGAGACTTTAGTTTTCACTTTTTTATATAAACATAGCAAACACATTTTTTGTTTGACTATCAAACTGAAATAACATGCATATTGCCAATATCTACATGGTCATCTATCCATATACAAAGTTTCATCAACATGGCTTAAGTAATTTTGTATTGATGGCAGGATGGAGATGGTTTCGGACGGACATAAAGACGGACAGAGAAGAACTATTTCCCCTCCGGAGAAACCTTCCATCTTACCCTCCGGTAGGGGACTAATAAGCGATTGGTATTCAGTATATCGCAAAGTTATTTGAAAATCCTTAACGCGGCTGACGAATTTTGGAATTCACAGAAATATTGACCATCTGGCATATAAAGAGCGACAGTGAAAAACAATGTTAGTGACAACTAAATCAAGGCACATTATTTTTCCAAGCGATGTATCGGCATAGGTTTGGAAATCTATGAAGAATTAAAATATCGTATGTGGAAAACTGTGTTTTGTTATAGTATTCAGCCCTATCTATTCAATCTTAGAACCTTAAAAATCATATTATTTTCTTGTAGGGCATTCATATATGGAATCTTTCGAAATATCCCGAAGGTCGCGTTAGTAAACAGCATATTTTATGAAGGGTTTCTTCAATAACTTTGTTATTTAGACGTCTACGATCTTGGAAAAAAACGAAGCTATTTAAAAGTGATATAAATATAAAGTGGCTGTCTTGGTGAAAATAAACATCATCTTCTTGCAAAAAGCCCCAATACGATGCCATTTTGTAAATCAGTTAAAAATAACCTTAACAATCGTTCACGCATGCCTTACAAATAGACAATAAAAAAAATGGAAACGGAAAAGTGTCGCATGCTATTCGAACACTATGCAGTGACGCCAAACAGCCAAACATCACAAGTATTATTGAAACCTTTTAAATTCTTTAAACTATTAAGAAATACTTATACCAAATTACTTATCCGTAAATTGTGGGCCTTTATTTTTAAGCCGATTTAACTTGAGGCCGATTTTGACCTACTTCAAATTATTAAGGTTACAGATCCTATGTCTATTAATCTACATTACTGTTGCGACTGGAGCCAATCAAATCGGGGACAACTATTTAAATAAATGTCGGGTCTTCACAAGAAATCATGCCAAAAAATGAAAACACAATTATTATTTGTATGCATTGAAAGTAAAAAAAACTGTTTAAATACATCAATAAAATAATAACCCCTCCTACTAATGCACAAATATAAATTTCATTCCATAAAGACCGCCTCACATCAGTTCGGCGCACAATAATAATATTGAGAAAACAAATGCAAAACACGTTAAACTTATTTTATAGTAAATAAATGTTCCAATTATTCATACACTATATGCAAAGTGTGAAATGTTTTAGAAGGATATTTTCATTTAAAAAAAAAGATGCTTGTCTGCTATAAAAACAGACGTCCTTTTAGTTGTACCATTTGCAATTTTAGTGTTTTTATACAAAACTAGTTTTCATTTTTTTTTTATATATATTTTTTTTTTATATTCGATAATTATATTCAATCCGCATTTAGAGAGCAATCACTTACCGTCCTGGTATGTTAGATGCCGCAACACGACTTATCTAAATATTACGCCCTGTTTTATATACACGGTGTTGTCATAGATATCCACACAAGGAGTGCTTTGTATTTGTTCTGGGTAATCTATATGGAACAAAGACAGATTGGGCCCATGACAGAAAAGAAACAATGGCAATAAGTACACCGCTGTTTGTATTTTTTGTGTAGGTTAGGTAAGTAAGCATGCGTCTTTATGACCTTACAAATGATCAATATTTTAATTAAAATGCGTTTGGGTTATCTTCAATCTTAAAGATATACAGTCCAACCTGAGAACAGCGGTCAGTGAAGGAAAACGACCATAGTGACCGTTGAAGACACCGTCCGTTGTTCTCAGAGTCCACTTTTTAGATGGTTGGTAAGTTGGTAGTATTGCTAGGTCGGGGGGGGGGGGATGCAGACTGACCGTTGTCTATATGTGACCGTTGTTCTCAGCTGACCGGTACGTCAGGTTGGACTTTACATACAATGATGCTGTTGACAGTGAGCATTGAACAACTTATTTGTTCAAACCGTTTCACTTTGCCCAAGACAATGCCGTGCGAAAAAACCCTAGTTGTTTTGGTTGAAAATTAAGATTGTAGAGTACTGTCAAGTGCTGCCGAGTGCTGTCGAACAGAAGCTACTTCACACGTTTATGGATAAACAATAGTTTCGTTATAGAAAAACGAGTCACGATTCCGACCTATGTGTGTCCTTCAGAAGAACATTCACAACGTGTCAGCTTATCATTTTCCATATTTATATATATGCATAACGGACATGCTTGTTTTCAGGTTTCACTTATGTCCATTAAGATACATAATTATATGCACCTGATCCTAGCCATAGGATGGTCGCGTTAAAATGTAGAATTGATGGCTTCATGTAAATGGATGTATTGGCAATCGCCTTAATGCGTGTCATAGAAAGCATCGATTTGTAGATGAGAAATAATGCCGTTACGCATTATTATTAATCCATTATAGTTGTTTAACAAACTCAAATATTCAAAATATTATACCAGTGGTAAATATTCTTGTTGTTAGCAATTTGTGATTTGTTTGAATATATATTTAATAATTTCTACTCTTGCTATTGTGTATAGTAACTTGTTGATAACATTCATTAAGCAGTATCTTTTCATATACATAGTATTGTTTAAGAGTTTAACTCTCAAACAAATATTTCATAACCCTGGTCCCATCATAATCATTATTATTTGCGTCTTTGTATCTACTTGTTGTGCTCAAAATCATAGCATATAGGTAAATAACTATATTCAAAAATAAAATATTTATTGTGTATATTGCACATTATCATTTAGGGTGATTCCAAGAATTTAATTTTATATGTACTAGTTCTTATAATTTCATCCTTATGGTTATAAATTCTGAAAGTCATACTCAACGAACCTGTTGGTTGTATTTGGACTACGTTATCTTTATAACCATAGGATGCAATGCTATGCTAGCTGAACAGTGCACACACATTGTCGGCATATACTTAAAGTCATACTCTATAAAATTTTGTGTTTTACTTAAATTTGCGATTTTAAACTAAAAGCTTTGATTAATTTTACGATCGCCGTAATGGCGGAATTGTCCGAGGGTTCCCGATTGATATCTGGCATCACACGATTGCTCAATCTCTTGCACGACGGTTACATTACATTCACCTCTGTGATGGGCTCCGAACGGACTATTTAATGAGAGCGTCTCATTCATGTCATGACCATTCCATGCGTTCATCACGAAGGTTACAGTATACTAAATAATCTCTTGCACGACAGTTACATTACATTCACTGCTTTCAAGAAAACCATCTATCTATCTATACTGTCTAACTCCCCTTGCTTTTTTTGATAAATACAACAGAACTGACCGTCTCCTCTCTGTAAATACAAGTTTGCCGTCGATGCAATGCATAACGTCACTCAATTTGTATTTCATTATTTAACGCCTCTGATCCTAAAAATCCAATCAAATATACTTTGAATGCGTTTGTTCGATTTTGACAAGATTCATGCCAAGATTCTTGGCAAGATGGCTGCTGAGCCCAACGCAGAGGTGTATTTGAGAGCATGAAACGACAACTCTGCGTGGAGATTGACGATTGCTAGCATCATTTCGGATATTTTCTTACCGAAATATTTCTTCTCTGTCATAACTGCAAATTTGTTTATGTAAGAGAGTTATATGTGTTTAATGTTAAGTGCAGCATATTTCGTGCATCTATATATGCCCTTGAAATTGTATTGTTAGTTTAAATATAATTGTATTATTAAATATTTGCCCCTAGAGAACTATTTTTAAGATTTAGGATTCCTAAATGCATTTGATTGGTTGTTGTAATCCTAAGTCATTATGATTGGATAGCCAATTCCTAATTCGTTTACATTTGTTGGTGCGCGGAATCTTAATCCTAAGTGCTAAGCGACAGATATAAATACCGCTGGTACACCTTTGATATCTGGTTTTCACCTGAAAGGTCACAGGGGCAGGTCCACCCTACAGATACACTCTGCAAATAGAAGAGGCTGATGGACCCGTAAATAAACTTCGAAATACACACATTTGGTATCTGGTCCATAGGTTGATAGTGGCCTCACTACATCGTTTGAAGAGGGTCGTATAGGAGAAATTTTGTCGGCGGCTCTTTGAATCCAGCGAGTACCGTCATCCCTCGAGCCGTTCATCCTCTCCCGCTGACTTCACTGACTCTAAGAACTTTGAAGAATCGCCGAACGCAATGGCAATGGGCCTTGGGTCAATAGTGGTTTCATTACATCGTCGGAAGAGGGACGGTAGCAGCGGGTGTTGCAGCGTAGAGGACGGACGGGACGGACGTGGGGCATCGCTGAAGAGTAAGGCTTCGAAGGGTACCTTATGAAGATTATGGAAGTGTCCCAGGACGTCGGTACTCCGGACGCTCAATGTGCTATGAAAACCGTTCTAGGGTTCGGGTCAACGGCTGGCGATGTCTAGAACGGCCATTAAAGGGCGCGCAGAGCGCGAGGAACGGGAAGGAGATGTCTTTGAAGATTACCAGCACTTCCTTGGCGAAGCACGCTGCCAGCCTTGCCCTCTAGAGGGAGGAGCAACCTGGCACGAATTGTCTTGAAATTGTAAACCAGTGCACATTAATCTAATTGGCAACAGTGCAAATGTCTATTTTGATGAAAATTACTTCTTTTGCAAAAACCAGGGCAGCCAGGGTAAATTTGACCTACTTTTTTCTCAAAATTACCCCCCCCCCCCCCNTTTTTTCTCAAAATTTCCCCCCCCCCCCCCGGATGGGTTACTGGGGTAGATCCCCACAAAAGGCAGTCGCGAAGACGCCGAGAGGACCGGAAATAAACTCTGACTTACACATACGCATTTGGTATGTTATGATCACATTTGACTGTTCGCGTATGATCTTTTGATCTCTGAACTTAGATTGGTAAATTAACATATAACGTGTTAATCTAAGTCCACGACTATGGCGCCATTCACTATTCCTAGGATGGTAAGCTTACAATAAATTTTCAGTGAACAGTAATGCAGAAGATCGCACTTGTAGTTATTTGGCCTGCCAAAAATGAGCGTTTATTATGAACTCCAGAGAACTGTATCGAAGTTATTCAAAGTATTATACTTCTGAATGATGTTTTCTGTGTTTATTCGAGAACTGGTCTATTTGAAATGATTAAATATCGTTTTGAAATATCACAACTGTGTTTTTGCAATTATTGGAAGTGTCATCCTGACATGGGCACAAATGAAGATGCATAAATACACGATCTACCGTACACTCAAATATTAATGATCAGAAATGACAAGTTAGGCATAGATTTTGGTTACTTAATCTTTTTCTTATACTGCCAAGGTAATTTACCATAAGACGGGTCTCTTTTTTTGTTTGTAAAATAATGCCACTAAGGATTTGCAGAATATTTCCGTATGTAACTCGCATATACAATCATCAGTGGAAACAAGAACATGCATATCTTCAAAACGAAAATATTATAATATTAAAATTATAATCCAACGTCATCTTAGTCAACAATTTTAATGAAGAAAAACGAATTGCATTGAAATTTTATAAATATATTACAGTCATAGAAGTTCAAAACCATGACAGTGCATATATACAATGTATATGTAATTATGCTTCTATAGTCTTCATGTGATGGCTTCGGTTCATATACAACACATTCCTAGTGACAATAACATTAATAAACAAGAGCACCGCCTAGCGGGGGCAGACCGCTCATCTATTTGTCAAAGTATGAATCAAATCTGATCATAAATAAAGAAGTTAAGGCAATTTTAGCAAAATTTAATACGTTGAACTTGACAGTCAAGGTCATTCAAAGGTCAAGGTCAAATTCAAGTTGCCAGGTACAGTACCCTCATAATAGTAAGAAAGTATTTGAAGTTTGAAAGCAA